>JAYRBT010000037.1:11147276-11201711 GCA_036023395.1 Myiotriccus ornatus
GCCCGCGCTGCGCAGCGGCCGCGCCGCGGCCATCGCCTCAGCGCGCCGGGGGCGGGGCCGAGCGCCGGCCCCGCCCCGCGCCGCGGCCCCGCCAATGAGCGGCGTCCACATGCCGCGGCGGCGAGCGCGGCCCGGGCGGCCCCCCGAGTTACATTAGAGCGGCCGCCGCCGCTGCGCGCCCGGAGCGAGCGGAGCCATCGGCGGGCGCGGGGGAGCCCGAACCGTGACGGCGACCAGCGGCCTGGGCCGGCCAGGGGGAGCATCGGGCCGCTAGGGAAGGGAGGGCGTGATTCCGGCCCTTCGTGGGCAGCGGGGCGGCTGCGCCTTGTTCTTCCCCACACCGCCTCCCCCTCCCCCCGCGCCGCGCCGTTATCGCCCTCCCGTTGCCGGGGGTGGCTCGGGGCCGCTGAAGGCGAGCGGAGAGGCCGCTCGGCCACCTGGACGCGGCCCGTCCCCGCAGGGACCCGCCGCGCCCCCGAGGCGACAGCGGCTCCGGGGGCCCGCGGCTCCCCCCCGGCCGAAGCCCCTGGTCCCCGCCGGAGAGGCGGCTCTGCTCCCTCGGAGGCGTGTGGGGTGGGAGGGGGTGGGGGCTTTTTTTTTTTTCCGGCGGCTTTTCTCTTTTTTTCTCTGATTTTTTTTTTTTTTTAAATTTTTTTTCCTGCCCCTCCCGGCCTCCGCCGTGAGGAGTGAGGTGGGCTCGGGCTGCTCTGTCGCGGGAGAGGGTCTATGGTGGTAGCACGGGGGTGGTGAGGGCTGAGCAGGGGTCTCGCCGCCGCGCCCGCCGCCGCTGAGGAGGAGGAGGAGGAGGAGGAGAGGGAGGAGGAAGAGGCGAGGCACGGCACCATTTGCTGCTCCCTGCCCCGGCCATGGAGAACGCGCACACAAAGACTGTGGAGGAAGTTTTGGCTTATTTCGGCGTCAACGAGAGCACCGGGCTCAGCCTCGAGCAAGTCAAGAAGCTGAAGGAGAAATGGGGCTCCAACGGTAGGTGAGGCGGCCCCGCCGCGGGGATGCTGCCGCCGGCCTCGCCCTCTCCCCGCTCGGCTCCCTCTCCCACCCCTCTCTCCTCTCCCCCATCCTTCCCGGGGCCCTGTGCGAGGCCTAACGCGTGTGCACTGGCAAAGCCGGCATCTCTTCCAGGACCCGGAATAGGAGCGAGGGAGAGAAGATGGCTGACTTGAACTCCACCTCGTGGGTTTCTTTCAATCCCGAGCTCGCAGGGCTGCTCTGGGATGGAGGATGTCACCTCCGATCCCTTTCACCTTAACGGTGGGAAACCTCCTTCCATTCTGAATTGACGCCCCTTGGGGTTTAGTATTTTTATATTTTTTTTTTGTCCGTCCTGACCTTCATTTTTCCTCGCTTTTCAGCGCCTTTTTGCCCCTTATTTTATATTCTTCTTTTCAGTCGGGACATAGAATTCAGCCGATAAGGTGTTTCTTTTTTTTTTAATCCTTACTGCTTGGCCGTCCTAGTCCCTTCTGAACTCCCGTGCCTTTGTGTGAAATTGAAAATCTGTGAGAAGATTATACGGTGGAGGTGTTTTTCTAGCTTTAACACTGCTTTTATGCCTCTTGGATTACTAAATCTAGTTGCGGGGAGATAAAGGAGAGAGGAGAAATAAGGAAATACCCTTAAAATGGAGGAAAGAACTTGAAACATTTTGAACCAAGTTTGACTGTTTAGGGTGGGTTTTTTAAGTGAATGTGGAGGAAAAGCTTTGTCAGAAAGCGTTTGAAAAGCAGTTTGAGCCTTTGACCCTTTGTGTGCAGCAACAGCACAAGCCCCACAGCTGGCCGGAGTGATGACTTGGCTGAATTATAACCCTTGGCACATTCCGGCGAACCTTGGTGTCTCAAAACGCGAAACTCTCGGGCCCATTCACGTACTGTGGTGAAAAGAGCCACCTTATTGTGGCTTTCAGTGTGTCTGTCAAATCCAAGCCAGCTGAGTGTGTAATTCAGGAACAATACCTGGTGGATGCCTTATAACGCTCTAACGTGTTTCTTCAATGATTTCTTTCCTCTGACATGTTTCCTGGAAAAACCTTCCACCGACAGAGCTGCCGGCTGAGGAAGGTGAGCATGTTTGTGAAATCTTCTCCTAATTTTTATTGATAATTCTTTTTTTTTCTTTTTTTAACGTGCACGACTAAATGACTTTGTTACGTATTGCAGGAAAAACCTTACTCGAGCTTGTGATCGAGCAATTTGAAGACTTACTAGTTAGAATTTTGTTGCTGGCTGCTTGCATATCTTTTGTAAGTATGATTTATTCTTTTTGATTTTGTAGGCTTCTGTATCTCAGAATGACATGTTCCAGTGTATACAGAGAGAATTATTCTTTCTCAAGAGGTAGAATTATGAGATGCAAAGTAAATTGCTGCTTCTTAAATTTGTTCCTTGCGATGGGGTTTCTGTAGGAAACAAAATTTCAGGAGACTCTTTTCATTGCATGAGTCATAAGCACGTAACTGCACTAGACAGGTATGTTAAAAAGTGCTTCTCATTCAACCCAGTTTGCTTAATTGAGGTGGGATTTCCCAATGCTTTTGTTGGCTTTGAAAACTAACCTTGAGTAAGTAAGTGTTTAACTGGACATTCTTCTTGCCTTTGGGTTAATCGTTATCAGGCTCAACGTATAATCATTGGAAGACATTTTTGGATGCAATGCAGACTGTAAATAGAACCTCCATGGCGAATATTCCAGTTGCCATCCCTTCCTGATAATAGCAAGGTGACAGTTGTTGCTTTTGACAGTGACAAGAATGATGACGGCTGTGATGGCACCGTAGTTGACCAAATTTGGTAACTGACCTTTGGATAGTCAAGTCATTAAATGGACATCTTCCTTTGCTTACAGGATTAAAAGAACAAGAACATTTTAAACTTTTTTTTTTTTTTATAAAAGAAATCTTTCTGCATTATGTGTAATGGATATGTGCTCGCTGGAAAACTGAGCCAAGGCTAAGTATAGGAAGAAGATGAAGTCTGTATGTCTTGGGGGAGCTGGACAACAGAAACAGAAGTGTGCAGAATATTAAATTGTTTAGGTAGGAGTAAAAGTTTACAGTAGACTTTGCCCTGGAGTTGTAATTAACTACTTAAAAAAAAAAAAAAAAAAAAAGCTGGAGCAGCTCTTGGGGGGAGTGGAAATTGTGGTGACTCTTTAGCTGAGGGCAAACCAATTAGGATGGGCAGAGGAGAATGTGCTCTGAGGCGATTGTGTTTGATGGGGGAAAGTGCCCTGGTGTGGTGCTGCAGTTTGTGCTGTGATGGTGATCCACTCTCCCCACAGAGACACTTCTCAAAGGGCTTTGGTTTTGGTCTGCAATACACCATTACCAGCTGAGCAATGACTGGTGACACCAATCTTGACCATGGAGACAGATGTGCTTTACTCACTGTTCTGTTTCCTGCAGAGGAAATCAGGCTGGTTGTAGAAAATTGAATTAAAGGTCATTCAAAAGCTTTTTTTCCCCCTCCTCTTTGCCCTTTTCCCCTCCCAGAGGCTGAGAAGGGGATGTATTTTTGTTCCTGAAAAGTCAGGAGTGTTGCTGTCATCTCATGAGGCAAATGACAGCGCAGAAGTTTGTTAGCCTTTGGTGCCAAGGTGCATTATTTGTTTTTATTTTAAGCAAGTAAGTGAAATAAATATCAAATTCACCAAACTCAGTGCTGAATCTGAGTAAGTAAGAGACCAGGCTGACAGAGGTCATAGAACATACACCGCTGAATCCTCTTGGAAAACTTGATTAGTGGCTGAATTCAGTTGCTTTTTTTCAGGATGGTTAATTTTCCTATCTAATTAAGAGGAGACTGGAGTTTGATGGAGTGTGGGATAGATCTGGGTTCTTTGCTTCTGTGCAGCTGACATGGTATATGACCTTGGGCTACTGCTCTGCCTTTCCTGTCTCCTATTTTAGTTATGGATTCACACTAAATTGATGTCAGTAGTAAAGATTTTCTCTGTTTGATGAAATGCAGGAAAATCCCTAGATATATTATAATTTTGATAGTTCAAAAGCACTTTGCCTTTGTGCTTGTTTCTGGCTTTTTCCTTGCTCAGAAGGTGATTATCTGTCTGGTTTTCGTAGGTTTTAACACTTTTCTTGATGAAAGCTTTTTCTTTTTTTAATGAGACTTCTGCAGTAGCTGTAAAGAACTGTTGGATATGTTGATATAAAGATTGTATTACTGCAAAAATAGAAGTAATTACATCACTTAGATTCTGGTGTCCTTTATCAGCTGTACATTGTGTCAGTTTAAGAAAATGTTGGAGATTCAGGTATGAGAGAGACGATCTTGAAGTCACTGTTTTGTGTTGTGGGAGTTTTTATGGTAATGGTGTTGCAGTCATAAACCATATTAGTTTATAGCTATTAGAACCAGCTGCACAGAAACAGCCATCTGTAACAGAGATCTGCACTAGGTTTTTGTGCAGAAACATCCCCTCTTCTCTACAGTATGAACTCCTGTGTTCAGAGCTTGTGCGCCCTCTGCTCCCACCCTGCCTGTCAGGGCCGTGGCAGTGAAACGACTCAGACCGGCAGCTGGGTCTGTGTCACCCCGGCTGATGGCTGGGGGCAGATGCTGCTGGTGCCACGTCCCACATTCCAGGTCAGAGCTGCTGCTACAGATGTGCTGGTTAGTGCAAGCTTAAAGTCTGGCCTTTGAAGAGAAACAATATAAATCATTTCTGATGGTGAGTAAATGCATCTGTGAATAGACTTGTCCCGGTCTTCTGTTGAATCTGTGAAGCCTCCGCAGAAATCAACCCGTAGAGCGTCTCAGCGGTTCATGGCTTTTCATTCTTGATACGTGTGTAACATGTACTCAGATCTTCAGTATTTACTTAAAAGAACAGCTTTCTTTGCTGTATAAACGATTTGGACAGGTTGCAAGGCATTAGCTGCATGTGATGTGGGATAGTTCCGTGGTGTGGGTGCTTTAGGCAGTGGTGTGTGCTGAGCTGTGCAATCTTAGCTTTGCATCGCTCTGTGATTTCCTTCTACAAGATACGACCCAGGCTATAAACTCTACCAAAACCTGAAGTATTTTACAGCATCCTAAGAGCATTCCCTCCCCTCAGTTATTCCTTTGATTCCTAAGCTGATTTAGAAGTGAATGTTCTGGGAATAGTGGGTATCTGTTCAGATTAAAACAGTAGATTGTTAAAACAATCCAGAGATTTTTCTAGCCTGTAAATTAGCATGAGTATAACCTAACTTGTGTTAAAAGGGGAGCAAAGTTCCTCCTGGAGGAAGTCTGAGATGTGTGAGTAACAATGTTTCAAGCTTTGCCCTGAAATCACCCCAAAAGCTACCTGTTAAGATCAGCAGCAGTGAGTATGTGGCACAAGATAAGGGTTGCTGCAGGACATTACACTGACATGCTTTTAGCTAAACTTAGATTGCTCAGTAGCACAAGGGTAGTGGTGATAAAATTGTGAGAAGTCATGATTTCATTTTATGTTGTAGAAATTAAACTGTGGGTGCTAGGTATCTTCCCCCCCCCCCCCTTATTTCTATAATAAACACAAAAATACATTTATTTTCGGAAGTATGGAGTAACATGTCTAATGGGTGCTCACAATCTGCTAACCCAACAAAATTCTTAATTTTGTACTTACACATGTGGTTAAGATGTCTTGGTTTGTGTTTGGGGTTTTTTTCCCCCTCCTCTCTCCTTCTGTGGCAAACAAAAGTCTCTGCGGAATAATGGAACTAAAACTGGCAGATTTTTCTTTGGTAATTCCTGGCACTCAATATAACTGACATGGACCAAGTATCAGGACTCCTAAAATAGCTCATATCGGCTTAATTTTAAGCTGTTTTGTACTGAAAAGATAAATCACTACAAGAGGGTTTTCTGAGCAGTAGTTGGTACTCTGTTCAAAACACACTAAAACTTTAATTCATGGTATCCTGTGAGAAGAAAGCTCTCTTAAAAGCAATCTGGACACCTTACATGGCCTGTTTAATTAATCCAGGGCTTTTTGTGAGGATGAGGTCTTACTCCCCCAGCTTGACGCCGAGTTCCCATTGTCAAAATGAAAACCAAACAGAAATCCCTGTGAGGCTGCTGACAATGACCTGTTTGCTTTTCCTGTGTTGGTGGTGAGCGGGTACAGCCTGCTGGGCAGCACAGTCCTGCCTCCAAACTTGCACTCTTCCCTTCTGTTTTTGTTACTTAATGACACCTGGGGTAACTTGTTTCCATAAGGTACCTGGCAACACAGCGGTGGTTCGCTCGTGGAAGTGGAGAAAGCTGTGAGGACGCTTGTGTTGTTTTCAGCAGTGGTCACCTCATTGCTGGCTGACTTTGGCATTGTCCCTCCGCCCCCTTTTCACAAATAACCCCGAAAACTAAGTGCTGTTTGCCTGTCATTGTGTATCTTTTGCCTTAGTGTCCTGCAGGTCCACCCCATTAGGCTTTGTTTAAAATAGGCTCTGCAAGCTCCGGCAGCCCTAAAGCAAATATGCTGAATGAAAGTTGTCCTTTAAGCTGCTTATGTTGGCTGTTGATATGGGACTCTTATGTCTTGCTATTATTTCCCTTATGGTTTTAGATTTGAATTTCTCTCAAGCGATTATCTTATTTTTCCTACTCTTTCTTGAATATGTGATGACTTTACTTATTGACAGTAGTGCCTGAACAGTGCATTGGAGATCAATGACCTGGAAATTAAGCTGTTCTACATGTGAGTCTTAAAGTGATTAGGGCTGAAATATGGAGGGGGCCCTTCTGAGTAGAAGTTAAAAAAAAAAAAAAAAAAAAAAAGATTTCTCATTGTAAACCTCTCCAGGGTCTTAAAAGTGTGCTAGTGGAAACTTTTGGACAAGGACTCGATGACTTGGACAAGAATTGTCTAGTCTTTACCAGGCTTCAGAATATGGGTTGTTGTTACTAAAAACGCCGAGCTAAATACTCGTGTTGCTTGTTCTGCTTCCTCTCAGTTTTTACTGTGGGTTGTTTTTTATTTTCCTTCAGGCTACTAACAAATAATAAACCTGATCTGTTAAGCAGTGTGTGCTGTGTGTCACAAGTATCCTAAATGGAGTGTTAATGTAGCTGTGGTCTGCTGTAACAAAACCAAGAACTCGGGATGTATTTGGTTATTTTGATGTCTCTGTTTACTAAAACATTCTAGAACTAGATTTTGGATTGTTCCAGTGTTAGTAATTGTGTGGAAAATTTTGGGGGGAGAAATTTGTATTGCTGGCTTCCAGGATTAATTAGATACTTCATTTTAATCTTGTCGCAGATAGATACTTTTGCCAGAAAAACAACCATCAGATTCCGTACCCTCAGGATCTCTAATTTGAGTTCATCTGCTCTTTTTGAAATAATGGCTTATTGAAAGTAAAGATCCCTTGAAGACTTAATTTTGGCTCTCCTTGACACACTTGGATTTTTCTGTCCTTGCAGCTGCTTTCCTCGCCTCTGGAAGTTGTGGCCTTTCTCAGTGTTACTTTATAACACACGTGGGCTTCAATCAGGAAAGATTCTGGTTCAGCATCGTGTAAAGCAGATGTTTTATTCCAGTTAACCTTGTAGGTGCCTGCTCAGATGAGAACATCCCAAAATAATTGAATTTACTTGCTTTATTGGAAGCGAAACAGGGGCTCTACAGAATTCCAGTAAAGAAAGGGAGGGAAAAAATAGACACCAAGCAGCTTTTCTGAGGGCAGAGTGTGACCTTCTAGACACTGAGGAGTCTGGAAATGTACCATTGACTTCTCCTGTAGCTCAAATGGCAGAAGGTGCTAGAGGGGATTGGACATCCAGGGGTGTGGGAGGAGGGAAGAAACCCCAAGATGTGGAGAACATGAGAGATCCTGACTGAAGCCCTTGTCCGTCGGAACTACACAGCCCCTCGAAACGTTGTGTTGCCAGTTGGAATGTCTCAGTCCCCTTAATCGCAGCCTGGATCTTACAAGTTTGTCCTTTTGTAATAAGAATTGGTTGTAGCGTTGGATTTGCTGGGCAGTCTGTTTTCTGCTGGAGGCTTTCACTGCTGCTGCTCCTTCCTTTCCCCATCCTGGAGCGTCTCTCAGTTGAGCAATAGCTCGGAGCAGCATGTTGGGGGAATTCTGGTGTGCTTTAGTAACAGTTTGCTCTCTGCAGCCCTCGGTGATTCACTGTGCTGTTGCCTGACTACCAGCCCTAATTATCTCAACACGTTGTTCCTATTTACTGTCACTTTCCAGGCTTCCTGTTGCTCAACATGCTGATGAAAAAGCCCTTCCTCTCTGGTCATGTTGGCTTGACTTGTCCTCAGGAGATGCAGAGCTCTGCAGAGGCCCTGACACAGTCAAGTGAATGACAGAAGCCTAAAACTAGAGTGCACTTGTAAAGCAAATGAATGGAAATAGAATCTTATGCCTTTTATGCAAGTCCTCAGGTTGATTCACCTTTAAAAATTGAGTTTTGTCAGCTACTCAGCTTAGAATTCAGCTTCAGTGAACTCAGATGCTTCAGTAAGACACTACTTGTGCTTAAATAAGTAGATGCTTATTTTACATATCTACTCAACAGAAACCTGTAAAGCTGTATTAATTTTTTTGTCGAAGTTGCTGGTAAAGGACAATTAAACTTGGCTAAAATTCAGATTCAGGCAAGGTCTGTGTTTTAAGTAGTCTAACTAATCTGTCTGCATTCTGTTTCATACAGTAAGGGATTTTCTCTTTTTTCATTGTCATAACTGTTGTCACAACTTCTGCTTTCGCTTCTGAAGCAACAGTAGCAATTGTTTCCCAAGTAAATAGTTTACTCCTTTAAAAGAAGAGTGGCCTTTAAAATGAACTTTGTACTACTTTAGTAAAGATTCTTTTTCTTTTCCATTGCATATTGCCAACTCATTCACCAATTACAAAACCACAACTTGGTAGGTTGAAGCTTCTAAGATTGCCCAAGTCCAAGCACTTGAATCTCTCAGGCTGAAACTTAGCAAGGGGTGAAGTTTGCAAGGTGTCTGTGTCAATCAGTAATTTAAATCATTGTGCTTCTCTTACAGGTCCTGGCCTGGTTTGAAGAAGGTGAAGAAACAATCACAGCGTTTGTAGAGCCTTTTGTAATCTTACTTATTTTAGTAGCCAATGCCATTGTGGGAGTGTGGCAGGTATGCAGAGATTTTTACAACGTCAAATCACAAGTGTTTGGGGGTTTTATGGCTGGGGAGGAAGCTGTGTACACTGCAGCGTTGGGTGCTCCATACGAAACAAGTAGGATGTGTTGCTAACTTTAGATTCCTGAGAGTCAGCAAACCATAAAGCTTCTCGACACAAAGTGTTGACTTAAAGGTAAAATGAAAAGCTTCAGAAGTGTTGCCAAAAAGGCAAAGTGCCCATCAGTGTGCTTGGCCACACACTGGTGAACACATGAACCAGACAGGCCAGAATGAAGGCCTGAATTCAGGAAACAAATCAGATCTTGCAGAGCTCAGAACAGTTGGATCAGCTTGCTTGGGTTTTTTTTTTTTTTCCTAACTAAGGAGCAAAGGATGCACTTTTAATCTCATTTCTTGTCTGTTTTCTCTTGAGACAACTGCTATGTTTTAGTACATTATTAATGCACTATTAATTCTCCCAGTTCAATTACTATGGTACCTATTAAGTGGACACCCAAAGACTGCATGTCTGTCAAAAGGCAGAAGTTTCTTCTGAAAACATCTAAATACCATGAAATTTTTCCTACATTATCAGCTGTGAGCTGACTTAGATGGCTTTTTATAAATCATGGAGACAGTAATAACAGTAACATAGTCTAACACTTCCTGAGATGCCAAAGTAAAGTGGTTCACATCATTTTAGCTTAATAATTCGATCACTTCAGACAGGGCATGTTTTATTAGAATTGTTTTTTTTCAGAGCTAAAATACTGAAGGATTTTTAGGGTAATTCAAGTTATTTGTACAGTTGGTTGGGTTTGGGGGTGTTTTTTGGTTTTTTTTTCTTGAAGGGATGGTGCTAATGTGCAATAATTACTGGCTATCTTAGTGCATTAGGTTTCCTGCTTTAGAAAAAAAAGGCAAACTCTCCAAAATAACAACAAAAATTAAGAGGAGAAGTCCTCTTTAAACAGTTAATGTTTAAAACATGTTAGAGAGGACCCTGTGTGCTGGAAGAAGTGGCATTTGCTGCCTCTACTTTGTGCTGGCCCAAGTGAGCTGGCTGAAGACTATTCCTCAAAAAAATCAGTTTTTAGCAGTTCCCAACTTGCTGCACAAGTGCTGGAGTTGGTGTGGAGGGAAGAGGTCACGTTGATCCAGAAATAACAGCATTGCCCCCTTAAGAGTCATTTTATATTCAAGTCTTCATAAAGTAGTTGTGCAAGAGTTAATGTTTAACTTGAAGCTCTGAGCTACAATTCTGCAGCTGCTGATTGTAAGTGTGAAATGGAAGGCAAAGCTCTCTGTACACCTTGGGGATTTTTCTTGTGTAGCTGTATGCCCTGTTGTAGGAAATAATCAGTTTTTTCAGACAAGACAGTGTGCCAAGAATACCTCTCTGTATATTTCTGCATGCAGTGAACTTCGTTGTGAAACAAGAGTTGCTGCACAGATTAAATGACTCATTCCCTTGTTTTACTGGGCATGGAAAATCAGTCACAGTGCATAGTCTCCACCCATAAATGTATGTGTTCCTACAGGTACTGGATGTGAGCAACTGAGTCATTGCCCTCAACCTTCCCTCTCACGTGCACTGTCCCCAGAGAGCCATCTGTGAGTGCTGCAGTGCCTGGCAGGATGGTCTGGCTGCCACAACTCCAGGCAAACTGGGAGCAAAGAGATTGAGTGTAGCACACTGAGCTGGCTGAACCAGCTGAATCACAGAATCCTTGAGGCTGGAAAAGATCTTTTAGATCATCAAGTGCAGCCGTTAGCCCAAGTGCTGCCAATGTCACCACTAAACCGTGTCCCCAAGGGCCACATCTATGTGTCTTGAATACCTGCAGATATGGTGACTCAACCCCTTCCCTGAGCAGCCTGTTCTGATGCCTTCTTTTGGTGAAGAAATTGTTCCCAGTAGCCAATCTAAACCTCCCATGGTGCAACTTGAGGACATTTCCTCTTGTCCTGTCACTTGTTCTAGGGAGGGACAAGGTCTCCCTGAGCCTCCTTTTCTCCAGGCTGAGCCCCCTCAGCTGCTCCTGGTGCTCCAGAGCCTTCTCCAGTTCCATTCCCTTCTCCGGACACTCTCCAGCCCCTCAGTGTCTTTCTTGTTGTGAGGGGCCCAAACCTGACCCCAGGATTGGAGGTGCCTCAGCAGTGCCCAGCACAGGGGGATGGTCTCTGCCCTGGTCCTGCTGGCCACACTGTTACAGGCCAGGATGCCCTTCTTGGCCACCTGGGTCATGTTGAATTGGTTTTTATTTCTCCTTTTTGAAGGAAAACTTGTGTTGAAGTCACCTTCCGTTTGTAGGACTTTATTTTGCACTTTTTAGGGTTTTGTCCAATGTTGGCTCCTAGTTCATCCACAGAAAAGCAATATCAGCATTACTGTGCTGAGGAGCAGAATTAATTTACCTGGTGGAGTGTGAGGCTGGTATTAATTCCAGCTTTATGGGTCTGTGCTGGTGTCTGCACTGCCTGGCCCTGAGCTGTGCCATGTAAATTCTAATTCCTCAAGGTAGTTTTGTTAATGCTCATTTTCAGCTGCACTGTTAACGTGGAAGTACCAAGTCCTTCAGCCCTTGAATTTCTGATGGTTTTGTTTCTGCTTTGACATGCAGGAGGAATTTTTTATTATCTAGAAAAGCTGATGTATATTTGAAGGGCAGACAGTGTAATATTTGAAGGGGAGACAGTGTAAAAACTTTGTGCACCCTCCCATTATCTGTAATTATCAGGGCTAAATGACGTTTGGACTTGTCAATAGGCAGGGAAATGGAAAATAAGTTCCTTCTCCAAGAGCTGGAGAAGGAGCACTGATAAGCTGCTGTTTCTTATGTTGTCCTTTATCCAGGTAACATCACAATATTGATCCCAATCTTGGTAGTGCTCAGTGAGAGAACTGCAGTTGAGACAGGAAAGCTGTTGTGTTAGTGGAAATAAAAAAAAGGTGGTCATATGTGGGGATTCATCCAAGTTTGTAAATTGTTAAGAGATTCTGGGGAAGTTTCTAGTCTGCTTTAATTTCACTTCAGAGTCGCTCGATTTGCTGAAACAAAGTTGATTTTATGTTGTTTGAGGTTTGTCTTAACTTGATCCTTGATTTCTGCCAGTAAGTGAAATTCAGTAGTGCCTGTCTACTCCAGTCTGAGTCTAAGCTGCTCCAGCTGGTAAGGAGCAGTCAAGACTTATATCCAAGAGCCTTATTTTTGTTTAGGGTTTTTATATGTCAAAAAGCACGTTACATATGGATGTAACATAGAATTCTTTGTGTGACCTCCCTGCAACGACACAGGGGATGTTTTTGATGGAAAATCCTGCAGGGTTTAAATATGCAATTTCGAGGTTCTACCTCGAATTAGGCTGTAAAGATTTCCAGTCAGCAACCTCACAAGGGGAGGGGGGGGTCACAAAATGTTGTGTGTGAAAGAATGTAGCTGAGCTGAGTTGGTAGTATTCATATGATAATGCTTTTGAAAAATCACATCTGACCTACTTATTTTTCCTTGAGGGCTTTGGAAATGACACATTTTTTTTTTTTTTCTGTTCTTTTAGGAAAGAAATGCTGAAAATGCTATTGAAGCTCTTAAAGAGTATGAACCAGAAATGGGCAAAGTGTACCGACAGGACCGGAAAAGTGTGCAGAGGATTAAAGCCAGAGACATTGTCCCAGGGGATATTGTGGAAGTGGCAGGTAAGACCCATTTGTGTGTCGGAATATTAATGTAAAATTCTTGGGGGGGCTTTGTCTTAATGATTTGAGGCCCTGGGGGATGGGGGGGGGGAGTTTTCAGAGCCTCGTAAGTATATACTTCACTTATGAACAGTCTTGTTTCTGTTTGCCTGTAATTACCTTAAATGTGCATTTGCACTGAGGGGATTGTTTTTCAAATTGCCACTTAGTTTAATTGGTAGGTCTAAAAGCAAAGCATCTTAATTGGAGTGGTGGTTTTAACACTTGTCACAACTCTAAAATGTTGTTTTCTAATGCCTGGTTTCAGAGTGTCCTACAGTTTGTCTGGTTTTCTATCACAGAATACCTTTTTCCTTGCTTTTAAATGTGTTTCCTTGGGTTTGGGAGCTCTGAGATTTTTTATTTTTAGTCATGCTCTGAGTTTTCATTGAATGTGTTTTTCCAACTCTTACCCTTGCAGTAGCAGAGCCTTTGAACTTCACAAATGTCTTCTGTCCTCTCAGCTGGTGTGACTGGCACGTGACATCGCTGTTTTCTCATCTTTCTTCATTCTTTAGTGCTTCTTTTGCCTATTGCTGTGTAGGAGATCTCAAACAGATTTTAACTATTTAGAGTAGAGCTTCCCATTTCTCCTGTGTAAGCATTTAAAGGGACTGTCTTGAGACTGGACTTTTGCCTTGAGCTCTCTGATATCCTAGATTTGCTCTAAAAGCTGTAGTGCAAAAATATAAGTGTCATACATACACTGTTGGCTAAAACTCCATCGTTTTGGTGATAATGCCATAGCAAGAATTCATTCTCTAAACTGGGCTTATTGATGACTTCAGTGTTTCCTATTCCTTCCCAGCTAAATGTAGGTGGTTCTTGCTGAGTGTGAGGAGTGATTGCACCCTCATCTTTTGTAGGTCATTGTCAACTGTTAACTGAGTGATTGTTCCTTTGAGAACAATTCAGGGTGTACATCAAACCTTGCTTTTCACAAGTGTCACTTTGATTTTTAGAGGTGGTAGCTGTCTCAAGAGGAGATAAATATATACCCTTAAACTTGCCTATCCTCCTGTTTTAATTAGCAGGCAGGGAGAGTGTGCACTCAAAATGAAGTTGGTGTTGGCTGCCAGCCCAGCTTTCATTCCTTGAGAAACTTTAGCACTCGCTGAGCCCTGTCTCGAGCCTCCGTTTCGTGCACAGGATGATTCAGCTCCCAAGTACAAATCCAGAGTGCTGATAGCGGAAATTAGGGGGGAATTGTGATACCCTGTCACTCGCTGTGCTCTTTGACTCGCTGTTCCTGCTCTGCACAGGCAAAGCTGTGAGCTCTGCGAGGAGCTTTGGTTTCAGGCTGACGTTTGTCGTGTCCTTTGGAGGGGAACAGGGCTGGATAAATTACAGATTCTGCAGGACATGTCCACTCCAAATCCTTATCCTGGTTTTTAAATGTTTTGGAAGGAGTCAGTGTCATAGGAATACATTTGTGGGTTTTGGTATTTTAGAGGAGTACCGGTAGAACTGCAAGTTGATAACTGTGTATTTTGCACTGGTTTGGGGGGATCTCACTGAGGAGAAATGCTGGATTTTGCTGCTCTGCCAGGTGTCAAGAGCACAGAACACTTTCTCCTTGATTCTCTGCTATTTCAGAAGAGGTACAGATTGCATTTTCATCTTGCAAATTTAGCTTTGCCTTTGTTCTGAATGTGAACACCTGGGGGATGTGTGGGCTTTTACTTACCTGCTCTGTATTGTCAGTATCCATAAAATCAATTACTGTCTATAAAAGATCTGCGTCTGAAGGAGAGAAATGGTTTGGGAATAACCCCTGACTAGCATGCCTGTAGCACCAGGCTCTTTAATAGGCACAGTATCCTTTTTGTCATAGGGTTACTATTGCAATATTTTAAAATCTGCATGTAGAACAGTGTCTCATAGTCCAACATCTGTAGAACTCTTTTTTTTTTTTTTATTTAAAAAAAAAGGACAAGTTCCTGTAGAGAAACAAAAATTATCCAAGCTTTATGACTGTCCTTTAAGATGGGTGGTCTGGCTTGTTGATGGACTGAAGAATGTTCTGTGGGTAAAATACTCACTTTAACTGGTGGATCAAACAATCCCAAGCTAGTCTTAAGTACTCATGATATTTTTCCTATAATGGCAAAATACACTTAAATTACCTTCACCTTGGAACTGCAGTTGATTGTAAGTCATGTGGATGTTCAGCAGAGAAATAAGTGCTTCAGTGTGATACTGAAATAATCAATTCTGGTAGCTGGGCAATGATGTTTTAATTGTAATCGAACTCGGAAGAGCACCTGAGCAGGTAGAGAAGAGCCACACAGGGTGTACCAGTGGTGGTGTCAGGACCTGGAGGTGAGGGAGACTCTGTGCAGGCCTGTGCCTCAAGAGCAGGAGAGGACTCTGATGGCCTTTGACACGGTGTTTGCAAAAAGATGACCATGTAGGGAAGTGCCAGAGCACTCCATGCTGGGATACATATCAGGCTATGGAATTCTAGGCAGAGTGCCAATGACATTTGTGTGTCCAGGCAAATAGCTTTCAACCAAGTGGTATAAACAGCCAGGTGACAGGTTTCTCCCCTGTGCTGATAACTAATTTTGAGCAAATTTATTCAAGTCTTCCACTCCAAAATAGTTGTATTTAATGCTGTAACAGCTTTGGTAATTTGAAGTAGCTGTGGATGGGTCTGACACACAGATGACTGTTACAGGAATTGTTAGATTGATATTGCAGTTTGGGGGATGTGGGGGAATATATTTCCCTCTTTACATAGCAGGAATTCCCTGAGAATAAGTAGCACTGAACCATTTCTGAAACTACTTGTTATTTGCCATAGTTTTGAGCTTATTAAAGAATAACCTGCATGGCTTAGTGTAACTCAAAGACAGTGCAATAATGGTTTATATTATCACTTTTTCTTCTGGCTCCTGGGGCTGTTTGTAGGGTTTGACTGTGTTCATTATATAGACTATCCATCTGCCTCATGGCCTTCTGAATTAAAGCTGCTGGAACAGATGCTGGTTTATTTGACTTGAAGTAATAACAGGGGGAAACTGCAGGTTTGCATTGTCACCTTGCAGTAAATATGGAGTAACCTGAATTAAACTGTCCCTCAGGTGATAAATAACCTTCTGTCTGAGGTGTCTCTTGGGATCAGTGTGATAGGGCAGAGCACTGGATGAGCAATTACCCTTCCTTGTGTCTGGTAGCCAACAAATTCCACCTTCTGCGGGTGTAGCAGACACTGTTTGCTCAGGGACTGTGCAGACATGAATTTCTTCACTGCCTGTTGGTAGGAGGACTTTCTTCCACGTCTTCCTAAGCAGAGATGGTGGAAAAGACCCTGCACAATGAACTCTCTGGGATGCAGTTGGGGTGACAGGTTTGGGGGGGGTGCCTTAAATTTGCTCTCAGAGCTGTGTGTGAGGGTTTCTGAGCTACACAGTTTGTTTCTCAGAAGTGATGAACTGAAACCCATCCAGATGCTGTCCTCACATGGCTCTCCAGCTTGCCTGTCTTCAGATGGATTATCATGCTGCTATAAAAGTTGGACTTAATTGGAGGGTGCACTCTAAACTTGTAACCAGGGCTATCTTAATAGATTAGATATACTTTGGTTTAGTTGAGTTTTTGTTTGCTGGGTTAAAGTAACATTTCAAAGAGAAACTTAAACCAGCCTGGCCTTAGTTCTTAGAAGTTTTTCTTTTATGAAGTTCAGCCTGACAAACTGGGCTAAACTGGTTGCAAATCGCTTCCTTTTTTTATGGAAACACATTTGGGAACAGAAGTGAGCTTTGTTCGCTTCTGTTGTATTTTCCTGTCTAAAAGTTTCTGGTTTAGATACAGTGTATCTGCATTTCTATAATTTAATAAATGAAAGTTCATTAGTTGCAGTCAGGGAGTGACCAAAGCACAGTCACAGTAGTTCCTCTTTTCCCTGAATTGGGAAGAGGAATTGAATGATGGTTCTTGTCGTCTGGTACTGTATCTGTAAGTACTCAACAGCTTAAAAATACACAGAGTTCCCAGAAGCTGTTGCTTATTAAATCAGTGTATATTCCACAAGACTTAGTTTTATACCTGGCATAGAATAGGCAGGAATTACTTTCTGAGGCTTTTCATTCCAACTGCAGAGCACTTTAAGACTCTTGGTAAAGCACTTGGGTGCTTTATAATGAAAGAAAGATAAATTTTGGGGTGGAGAAGGTCATGAAGGAAGATTCTTGAGGTGAATTATGTCAAACTCCCGGGATTATGAAGAGCTCCAAGTTCTCCCTCGTAATACAGGCAACAAACACTGATGTTGCAGATCTTCCTCCAACATATCTGGGTCCTTGTGTTACTCTTTTAATAACTGGAATTGATTTTCAGACTCTGTGCTAGAAATGCAGGTTTACTTCTTCTGGGAACTTACTGAGATTGTTAAAAATAATGGAAAGGATGGAGTAAGGCTGAAGTCCAGAACAGAGAGCTGCTGGAGGCTGTTGTACAGCAAAGTGCCGAGACCTTCTCTTGATGGGGAAACAGAGGGGCTGCAAAACTTGTGGGTGTTTCCCTGTCAGGTCTGGTTTTTAAGCCACATATTTTGCCTTTTTTTTTTTCACAAAGGACTGCTTTTGAAGCAGAAGACATAGGAAAGTACATCAGTGGTTAATAAATACATGTACAAGTAGTGCATAAATCTCTGTGCTTCAGTGAACATTTTGGCCCACACATCAGAGGCAGCTCGGAGATAACCAGGCACAGTCCAAACTCCATTCCAGGCTTGACTGGAGTCTGGAGTTATGTGAGGTTCAACTCGGGGCACAGCCTAAACTTGGGTCACTTTTAACACACATTTGGAATCTGACAAAACACACTTCCCATTTTCCCCCCAGTTCTTGTAGCATTCTCCTCCAGAGCTGCCTAACTTTTCAAGTAAAAACAGGGAAACTGGTTCTGGTTTAGCTGTTTGAATTGAGAACGTATCTGATACTCTGTGCTCTGCTAGAACCGACACCGAGTGGGGTTTTATTATAAACACAAATAGTACTGAACAAAATGCTTGGACATCAAGGTAGTGCTCTGTTAATACCATTTCACCCTGGCAAAGCAAGCCTTTTTGGGTTTTAAGGCTAAAGAAAACTTGCACTTCCAGAATTCTTCCTCTGTGTTCTTACGTTACCTAAATGCAGCATAACTTGGAAACTTTGGTGTGAAGATGTGATTGCTCTCTACCTGATCTGGCAGGAGTTGAGGTCCATTCTTTTTGCTGTTAGATGTCTTTATGGGCTGATCACAAGAGTTTTGAATCCAGAGCACAGTGATATAAATAGATCCACTAATTAAAAGCTAAAACTAGACGAATTCAGACTAATAATAAGTGCAGACTTACAAGCAGGGTCCCTGTCCATGGGCACATCTTATCTAATGTTCTGGTGCCCTCTTCAGAGAGAATGACACGGGCATGTTTTTACAGAATGAGAAGGAATAAAATAGGAATAAGTCAAATCTTATGTAGTGTTTAATTCAGTTTCCATTCTTTTCCTGAAAAACGGTTCCAACCTGAAAACGTTTTGCTCCCAGAAAGCAAAGCCTTTTCTGTCCTTTTGGTTTTCATTGACACTAATGCAATATCTATGTGTTGTTTGGAATTTTTTAAGGTCTATCTGTAACAGTTCTTAGCTGAGGATACTCACACTGTGCATACACTGCACAGAAAACTCCATGGATATTCTACTTTCTGTCCAGAATGCAGGAGGTTTATATAAAGGCTGTTTCATGCAAAGAATGAATGTATTTAAATGTCTTGTTCTGCCTCCTTGTCAGTAAAAGCAAGTGCTGTTTTACTGCTGTGCTTACAACTGATGGACTGTTGCTGCTCTAATCTGTGTCTTGCTGAAAAATAAATCTCACTGGTTTGAAGTGGAAACTCAGACTGAAAGTGTCTCATAATAACTCCTCTAATTTTGACATACTGACACTCTTGGCCTTGTTTGAAAGTGTAGTTGGACTCAATTATCTTCCTGTTTTACAGAGCTGATTTTTGGGAGCATTTTATTATACCCCATTCAGGAAGTGTTAAATATTTCAAACCTGTTACTGCAGAACAAGAATTAAGTTTCTGATGGTCTGAGGAAATCAGGCACAACGGGAAGACAAGATTGTCTGTGCAGGGAGGGGGAGAGTAGCTGAGCTGTGCTGAGGGAGTTTAATATAAAAATTTAATTGTGCTGGAGCAGCTCTGCCTCTAAACATACACAAACTGATCGTGTGTCAATTTTAACTGTTAAAATCCCCCAGCAATTCCCAATTCAATACTCGCTCAGAACTCAGAAAAAACCAAGTTCTGTAGCATCCCATGTGTGTTATTTGAAGTTATTAAATTATTTAATGTGTTATTTACTCCTTTCAATCCTTAAGCTGACTCCCAGACTTCATGTGGGAAGTTTCTGTTGCTTCAGTTCATTAGTAAATACCTACACAGTGGTGTGTTCTCTAATTTAGAGATAAGGAACTTTTATTTTTGAGCAAGAGAGGAGACTGAAATAACTGACTCTGAAATTAAGACACGAAAAATCTCATTAGGAAAAGTGGTTTAAATGACTGTACCCATAATAATATGACATGTTGGAAAATTGCTAACACTTAATGTTTTTTTGTCAAAAGAATTAATAAATACTTAGTCTTTTTCTCTTTTGATGGTAAAACCCATGTATTTTGAATGAGATGTTTTAATAGCAGTGGGGGGCAGGTTGTATGGCCTGAATTTGATAGTATTTCTACCCTGGCCTGCTGAAATGAGAACATCCTAATAAAGCAGGAGAAAAAAACATAGTGTCTTGAAAATTAAAACATGCCAACAAAGAACTTTAGTATATTAAGCCCCTTTTTTTCTTTGTTCTCCCCATTTGGTATTTTATGGAAGTCGGCTTGGGAATGTTTTTGCTTTCAGGTTGCAGGAACTGTTTGTATTCCCAAATTGTTCAGCTATAGAATAGTTTGGAGCTGTGCTGATAATCTTTATTGCAGAAGTCCAGTTCCAACCTCCAACCTGGTGATAACAGAATCCAGGCTGACACTGGCTTTGGTTAATGATAAACATCAATAAGAAAGTGTGAGGTACATATTGTGTATGAAGAGCCATTCTGACTTCCACAGGAAAAATTCCTTTCATTTGCTGTGAACAGAGAGGGACCTTTTGCAAACGCTTGATACTTTCTTTGCTAAGACAAGAAATTGTTCTTGTCACACATTAACATAAAAAAAAAGAAACAAAACTCTTCCCTCTTTGTAGTGCACCTGCCTGTAAATCCCCTCTGAGCAGATCTCCAGCTGTGGGAGGGATCAGAGTTAACAGGGCTGATATCAGTGTTCAAAGTACACATTTAAATTCGTAGTTTTATTTTGAGGCCTGTTCTGTACCATGGTGGCTTTTGGGGGTAAAGGTAATGCTGCTTCCTGAACTTACTGTCACGAGCAGTTTTGATTAGAAGATGCAGAATATAGATATAGCCTCAATAATTTGAGACTTGGAAGATGAGCACGGTCCTGTTGTAGTCTAAAGTTCTTTGTCAGTAGCTGAATTATAACAGGGACTGGAATCCGCACAGCTTTAATAGTTATTTTCCTTCCAGCTTCATTATTCATAAAATATGTGCCCCATCGCTTCTTCCTGGGCTGCTCAAACCACACACCGCTCTCACCTGCAGCATTAATATTGGCTTTTGGCTGTGGAGGTCTCCCAGGGAGCGTCTCAACCCACATTCTGACAGAATTCTGAAGTTAAATATTTAGTTTCATTGCTGTGCTGGAAACTGGTGAAGTGTTGAAGGGGTGTCAGTGCTCAGGTGAAACACCCGGGTGATGAGTTGATTGTTTCACTGTAGGACTTGGTCACTGCCAGGTATTAAACTCGGGCTAACACTGTTCAATACATTCTATATTTGAGGTTGGCTTGGAGACTTATGAATTATTTCCTCTTTCAAGGCAACTTTGCAGATTGAGTGGGGCAATCTGTGCCCTGGCTTGTCCTTTAAAGGCTCCCTTCCTGAGGAGCTCCAGTTGCTCTGCGGACAATCAGTCCCTGCCGAGCTCTGCTGATAAGAAGGGTTTGTACTGCCCAGAAAATCAGATGTGTATGTGAATGACTGTTCATACAGAGGGGAACTTGACCTATAGCAGTGTAAGATAAGGTGTGGGGAGCTTTGAACTTGAGGAGAAAAGCTGGAGTGTAATCAGTGGGAATCTTGGCTGATAACACTGTTGGTTGGGTGGCTGAAGAACCCAGATTTTCAGATATTAAATTATCCCTATTTTCAATGAGGGAGTGTTTAAAACAGTTAACGTAAACTTTTAAAATTCATATCACGACTCAGTGCCACTCCAGTTTCTATCAGGGAGTGGGGAATTGTAAGTTATCTGCTTCAGTATAGACCCATGCACAATTAAATCAAATGGGTATTTGTCTTTTTTACCCCCTTACAGGGACCAGGTTGTTTTGAAACAGATTCCTTTGTCGTGTGCTGAGGCTCAGTATTAAAGTTCTAAAATTCTGTGCATGAATAAAAGGATTCTGTGGGTAAAGCTGTAATGATTCAAACCAAAGCCTTCTTCCACCTTGCAAACAGCAGTTAATGTTCTATTTAGCAGGCTACTTTAATCAGTAGTTACATATTTGACTGCACTATACTTTAGAACATATATGTGGGTAGTAGTTTTGAAAGCAGCTTATTTGATTTCTTTAGAGCTGTTGTGGAAATCAACTGACTATTTAGGATTAAAAACTTCAAAAATAAGAGATGAAAATATTTGTGCAACTGACCATTTTAGATGTCAAACTATGGGATTATATCCATTTATTGTATCAGGTCAGTACTGAGCAACACAAACACTTACCTTCTAAGTTCTTGTTGTCTTCCAAGCCTTGGGTAATACTGCTGTTTCTTGTGGACTGAAATATAATTAAACTAAATAAAAAAAACCCCAAACCAACAGCAAAACACCAATTTCTTCCCTGTTTTAAAGTACATGGATAAAAAAGCCTTCTACTGGTGGATGAGATGTGCACTAGACTGCTCACTGAAAATTTCCTGTGGCTCCTATCAATCATGGCATGATTTCCTATTTATATTCAGTTTTAGCTGTGCTCATGAAAGTATATTCCAGATTATAAATGACTTATTGTCATGGCTGTTATTTTGCAAAGAGCTGCTTAAAATAGCACTGTATTTGACCCTGATGTGCAGCTTTCCTGCCTATTGGAAATGCCTTGAATATTTTACTACAGCCTTCTCAGGCAGAGATGGGGAGTGAATAATGTGTCTTATCTTAAATTGTTGAGATAAACTTAGAAAGCTGCACTATCATAATAAATCTGACACTTCAGTTCTAGTGCTTCAGGCAATTGATAATGACAGCAGCACTTTTCAGGGAAATACTGCTGCTTAAATATCAATAATTATTAGAGGGTCCTCTGCAAGCACTTTAGAAATTGGGAATATTATGTTTGAGTTCAAACCTCTTAGAGCAGCTCGGAAGTAGGTTCAAAAATCAACTTTGCCGTGTTCTGTCCAGTTCCTTGAAGATGAGGGGTTTTTTAACAGCAGCTTTTTTGTGCTGTGGAGGGATCAGGTCTTCCCCAGTGTTGTGGTGGAGGAGCTGGCTGCAGTTTTCCAGCCCTTTGGAAATGTTGGTGTGGATGGGCAGCGTTTCCCCTCGTGGCCTGGTGCTCGGGGATAACTGAAATGCAGCTGCTCCTGTGTGTGCACAGAACCCTCCTCAGCCTCCAGGAGAGCACATTGAATAGTTTTGCCTTTTTTGGCCTAAGTCACCGTTTGTCTCGGGCTATTTTCTCTTGCTGCTCAAGGGCATTGTGGCTTAAATTAGTGTTCACATGGTATAGTGATGCACAAAGGGAATTTGTGGCTGTTTTTATTGTCCCTTCGTACACACAGGCTCACAAAAACACGTGGCTGAGTCTACAGGCAAAACTACACAATCTTCTGCAGATTTTAATGCTTGGAGTTTCTCTGAATTTACAGAGAGTCACATGGTGCAGGTTTTCCTAATGTTTGTAGTCAAAGTCGACTCTTCAGCGTTTTGCTCCACGGTTTTCCGCTCCAGGGTGTGAGTGGTTGGCTGATCCAAGGCTGTGACACCACATTGTGGTATTCTTTGTTAATGGGCATCATTGCTGCTGGTTGCATAAGCAGTTCCTGCAGGAATTGCAGCTTATTTTAATTTTCCTGCAGGGACACACACTCCATCTACTCAGCTCAGCTGTCTCTAGTTAGTTATCCTCCCTTCTTTGTTTCTTTGCATTATTTTATGATAACATAGCTGACACTTGAGTGCTCGCAGGGCTGAATTACATCAGGAGTGTTCAGTGGAATATTGACATGCAGAGTGGAAAACCCCTCCAGATGAGTCAGAAATGAGCCTCATTAATATGCTTTAGCAAGGGAATTTGCATGCAGCCATTTGTTTGCAGGAGGCACAAAATGGTGGGGCTTTAGTTCTTGTCTTAAAAATTCTTAAAAATCAGGAAAAGCTGGATCAGAGGAAGTAGGAAGGTAAAAGAATTAACTGTGGGATGATGGAGATGCTGGTAATCAGTTGGCAACTGGATTCATTACTCTGCCTTTTTTAGGTGCTGTTAAATTTCATCATCGACCTTGGTGTCTCAAACACTTGTTAGTGGATGTTTTTTTAGTTTGTGGGTTGTTTGTTGTTTTTTTTTCTCCAACGTTTTCTTCTGTAAGGTATGAACATATATTGTAAGATAAACATGAGAGTTGTGTGAAAATTGTAACTGGGATGTGGATTGGGGTTTATTTAATAGAGCAGCATTAGTGGAAAATAAAGCTACTGTGTGATCTGCAGTGAACTCCCAACTCTGAAACATCTGGCAGAATTCAAAGTATAACATTACAAGAGCATATTTGCAGAAGCACGTTATTCTCACAACTGGTGCCAAAGAAAAGGAAAATACAACTTCTTTTAGTTTTCTAAATAAATAAATGGGGAGAATTCGATCTTTGGAGTGCAGAGGACTCGCTTTGGGCATAGAGAAAAAACAACCAGAAGACTCTCCAGTACCAGTTGTTCTGAAAAGGGAACTTGATTCACCTTGGGGTTTGATTGTTTATAAATACGTCTTCTGAAATGGATATCTTGCTCTTGAGAATGTTTTCCCTTTGCTTTCAAAGGGCCATGTGATTAGAAAAACGAGCCAGTGATTTACAGCTGCTTTCTTTGAGATTAGGTAGGGGCAGATCTAAACTGGATACTCCGAAAATTGGAGTGTTGCAGATCACAAAGGCAGCAATAAGCTGTCGGTGATTTTAGTCATCTGAACAGGTACTGGAAAGTCACTTTTCTGGCTGATAAAGGTAATAGTTTACTGGGTTAGAAATCTCTCAAAGAGCAACATTCTAACTTTGTCCTGTTGTTTCTTTGTAGTTGGAGACAAGGTTCCTGCTGATATAAGAATTACTTCCATCAAGTCTACAACTCTAAGGGTAGACCAGTCAATTCTCACAGGTATTTCTGTGACTTTTGTATAATTATGTGCATAATTGGTAGTGCCTTTGCAGCGTTTATTTTGAATAATCCATTAGAAACAAGCCTGCAGCTGTTGAATTACTCTGTTGCATTCAGTGCAGTAAAGTTCTGACCTGGTAACTTTGAGTGGCTGAGTGTGTTGCTTCATCACTGGCTTTGTGTTCCTTTAGTGGGATGAACATTCTTGCTGAGACTTGTGATGGTTTTTTGGTTGTCCTTCCCCCACCCCAACCCCCCAGCACAGACACAAGTAATCTGTGGGAAACTAAAATATAAAAAAATCAGAATTTCTCTTCTAGTTTACACAGTCTTCTACGTTTGAACATCTTGTCACCACTCAAATATGAAAGTAAATCTTACTAAATGCCTTCTGCACCAGTTCTCTGTTGTCTCTGCAATACTGGCAGCATTTAAGCTGCTGTTACTAAAGGCCCAGCACACTCCTCGAGCCTTATTTGCTGAAATTCTGTGCACACACATTCATGTGTTTTCTGGTACCAGCCCTCAAGTGCAGGAGCTATTTTTAGAGCCCCTTTTCAGATTTGTTGAAAACAAAACAAAGTAGAAGTACTTCTGAATATAGGAAAGAAGCTGGGAATCGACCAAGCGTGGTCCAGCAGTTTGCTTTCAGCTGGAACATGAAGATCTGTCAGCCCTGTTTTGGTAGCATAAATTAATGTTAACTAGCTCTGAATTTTAAAACAGTGAAGTGTTCATAGGAAAGCTCTTTTTCATCCTTGAAGCCCCAGAGTCTCTCGGTACAGATCCTGAATAGCACAGAACTGATCAAGCTTACTGATGTTTAGCAGAAGAAAATGGAGGCACTCCGTGTTTGGAACTGAAATAAGTAGAAGAAATGACCCACCAGAAATCTATGAAAAGGGAATGATTCCTTGCCCTTACTTAAATAACAGAAGTCTTATCTTAAAGAATTCTGTTTTCAGCCAAGTTGATGCTCCAGCCTCCTGGCTAACAAAAGTAGAAGTGAAGTCTAAGATACTGTTTAACAAAAACCTTTTAAAAGTGGGAACCTTTGGCTCTCTTGAGTTTGCACAAAGTAGTGTTAACTGTGCCTGGAGCTGAGAGCACCACCTTGTGAAATCTGATGCAGCAACAAACATCTGTTTCTGTAGAGAAGGAACCTTTCCATACCTGTGACATTTTCACAGAAACAAATACATAATTTTCCTTACAAGTCAGCCATTCAGTTTTCTTGATCAACTGAAATACTCCCTGTTTCACTTAAGCAATTAAATAAAATCACTCAAGGAAAGAAGTTTAACATCTTAGAAATTTTAGGACTGAGGATTATAACTTTTTGATTCCTTCAGGACTCAAGATCCATGTACAGTCTCTTCTTCTTCTTTTAGGTGAATCTGTGTCTGTTATTAAGCACACTGACCCTGTGCCTGATCCTCGTGCTGTGAACCAAGACAAGAAGAACATGCTCTTTTCTGTAAGTTTTGAAATTTTCAGATCGCTTGTAAAATAATTCTGGAGCTGATAAAAATGTGCAGAACTTTAAATCTTCCCCCAAAAGCTGTAGGACTTCTGTTATATTCTCTATACACATCTGTGTGTGAGTCTCCAGGTACTAAATGAATTAAAAATTAGAATTAACTTTTAATAAAAGCTGTCCTCTGGGAAGATGCTGGATGAAACCTATATGAGGAAAATTATTTTTGTCCTTCCCAGGGAAGTTCTGAAAGCTGGAGCACACACACTTTTAAAGTGCTTCTACATTAATTATCTAAAGTGATAGTTCTTATGAGTGATAAGAATGCCCACACAAATTGTGGTATTGTGTGGCTAAAATTGAAAACTGTATAGGACTGAAACAATTTGTTCCAGTTTGTTCAAAGGAAGGATTAAATACCTTTCAGGTAAGAAAATAACTCTGATTGCTGGCAGAAAATTTAACTGTTCTTTCTCATCTATGTCTGTTCACACGAGGAGCCCCAGAGAACACATCTATTACTCATAATAAATAGCATTAAATCTGGCAAAATACAATCCTAATTAAAAAAAGAAGAAAGGAAAACCACACCTAAGATTGCAGCTGAAATCCACAGTGCTTACTCAGCAGCTGGGTTTGCCTGTGCTGCTCGTGAGAGATCGATACTGAATCGTTTCGAGCCTGTTCTGGAAGGAAAAATTCCATGCTGGAATGTTCCCTTACAGACACAGGGGCAGTGTCATCCTCCTCCTCTTTTTCTATCTCCAGGCTGACACACGGTCTGGACTTGTGTAAGGTGGTTTAGGGTATTTTCGTGGTGTTTTGTTTTAAATCAGAACAAACCCAAACACAAACTGTTTATCGGTTGTCTACAAGTTTTCTCTTCCCTTTCTCTGCCTCAGGGTACAAACATCGCTGCTGGTAAGGCCATGGGAGTGGTGATTGCAACAGGAGTGAACACCGAAATTGGGAAAATTCGTGATGAGATGGTGGCTACTGAGCAGGAGAGAACCCCCCTGCAGCAGAAACTGGATGAGTTTGGGGAGCAGCTGTCCAAAGTCATCTCCCTCATCTGCATTGCCGTTTGGATAATAAACATCGGTCACTTCAACGACCCCGTGCACGGCGGCTCCTGGATCCGCGGTGCCATCTATTACTTCAAAATCGCCGTCGCTCTTGCCGTGGCTGCTATTCCCGAGGGTCTCCCTGCTGTCATCACCACCTGCCTGGCCCTGGGAACTCGCAGGATGGCCAAGAAGAATGCCATTGTCAGGAGTCTGCCCTCTGTGGAAACCTTGGGCTGCACCTCTGTCATTTGTTCTGACAAGACTGGTACTCTGACCACGAACCAGATGTCAGTGTGCAGGGTATGTTCTTCCAGTTCTGCTCTTCTCCTCAGACACTCTGTTTGAATAGTCAGCATTGCTGGAATTCCTCTGATCCTGAGTCTTTTGGTTCTCATCTCATCAAAATCCTGCTTTATTTTCCTAAGATAAGCTTCCACTTTTAATTCAGTTTTCCACTGTGTAGTCTTGAAGGCTTTTATCTCTTCCCTTATTTAGTCATGGCCAGAAATAGCTCTGGATGGAAGAGAAAGTTGTCTGCAAGCAGCTTTTCATTGACTGTTCTGTGAGCCTTTCACGTTATTGGTGATTTTTTGGTGGGATTTGTGCCCTGTTTCAGAAAGTTACACTGTGGAACAGGATGTGTGTAAGTGTTAAACACTTACCTATTTAATTGAGAAAGATAGCCAGGGGTGGAGAAACTCAGTATGAGAAAAGTAGATTTAGTGCAGTAGCTTTGATAGTCAAAGGTGTTTTCACTGCTGAGTGGCTCCACCTTTATTTGGTCATCTTATCTCCAGTAGCTCTTACTGCTCTGATGTAGATCACTGTGGTGTGCTCAGTGTGCAGCATTGTCTGACTAATCTGGCAGCTTGGAGGTGCAGTTGGCCCTGCCAGCATTGCCAGGGTCATCTTCAGTGTTTGGGGTATTTTTAGGTGAGCATGAGTTCTGTGCCCCTCCTCCTTTCCCCCAGTGTTCTTTTAGTGTTGGTTATTTTGGGACTTTTACAGCTAGTCCCTTAACTTAATGCCTGTTCAGTTGCCAGCTGGTGCTTCTGTGCAGGGATTTTATGGAGAAAACACGGAGTTCTTGTGTCTGGTGACTGTAGAAGTTCAGTGGCACAGCAGCTCCAACATCAAATGTTCAGAGTCTCCTTACACTGGGTTAGAATTCCAAATGTGTGAGTGGTGAGCGCTGCACACCAGTGGCCAAAGTTTGTAAGCCCTAGGCGCTTTATTCTCGTGTGATTGATGGCTTTTTCTTCCTAATTGGTGGGTGACTTGTTCTACTTCCTTAAGTATCGTAGTATTTATACCTAAGAGACACAAAGCAGCTGCTCATCAGTATTCCAGAGGAGGTTACTTGCAGTAGAGTTGCATAACTGCCCTAGTCTTTGCAGGGATTTTTTCATCATGCAGATGCCAAAAGCAGGAGGCTTCCTGGTTAACTCATCATTTAAGTTGTGTTTACTTAAAAGCGCAAAATGCTCTGCTCCATATTTAGAGGTAAATGCTTTAGATCCTGTGCAGTACAACTTTCCTTGGTTCCTTGTTAACCTCTGGCAGCTGCAAAATGACGTGAACTGCAAGATTCTGGTAGCAAAACTCTAATCCTTGAATAATTTTATTTCATTAGGCTGTATTTTGTGAGGATGCTCATCTAAAACATAGGGCAGCACGAGGAGGGGAGGGGGAGACATTGCTAAAATGTCATGTGACAAAATGGCCTGTGCTAACCAGAGGATGAGAAGTTCCATTAGGATACACCCTCATTTAGTGAGAAATTATCTTTTCCACTACCACTCCAGCAAGCCATGAAGAGTGAGGCAGCTTCAGGCATCATTTTCATCTGTATCTTCTCAGATGTGGTTCTGCCTGCAGCTCTCCCAGAAGGGAAACAGAGGGAAGAGTGAGGTGCAGATCTCTCAGGGGTACAACTGCATCCTTCAGATTGGTGTCTGAATTTGAAAATGTCATTTCACCAGTGCTAGGAGAGCACTGGAGCTGGCTGAATGGTTTAAACTACCAGTGCACCATGTGGTAAAGTGCCCTGTAACTAGAAAACCAGGACAGGAAACACTTTCACTTAAACCTGGTGTTAGGGCACACTAGCCATAGTCTGGCTCTTGTCGAAATCCTCACCTCTTTGATCTCGCAGCTTCTCCTATTTGTAGATGCTTTTATTTTGTCCTTGGCAGGAATTATCAGTTTCCAAGCTGCCCTGTGCTGCTTCTGACTGGAACTGCTGTTTCAAAGCAGAGAAATAATTCTTGATTCATGTTCCATGAGAATTAATCCACAAGTCTGAAGCTTAGGAAGAGCTTGGGTATAGTCAGGATTGTCAAGTGGCGTGTGAGGAGTCTCCACAGCTGAAGTGAAGTGCACCTAGTTTGTGTTTGTCAGCTCTGCTGTCCCTGTGTCTCAAGTTTTGGAAGCAGAAGGGCTGTTTTCTGTACTTTGTGCTTCAGAATATGGAGCTGTTCAAACACGGGGGGAATCGAAGTGCAGAGTATCGGATTTTGTCTGCTTTGTTTATTCAACCTAAACTTGCCTCTTGGGCCTCCTTGCTCTAGGCCTGTTTAAATCTCTTGCATTAATTATTGTTCAAAGATAGTAATAATTCTGACCCTCTAATTTCAGATGTTTATCCTGGACAGAGTGGAAGGAGACAGCTGTTCCCTGAACGAATTTACTGTAACTGGTTCAACATATGCTCCCATGGGAGAAGTGTAAGTGTTCTGTTCAAGTTAAATATTTGTCTGTTTATGTATTAACTATTACTTTAGTCCTGAAAAGTGATGCATGTGATACTCAATAGTGATTGGTAATAAATGAAAGGTCAGCCAGTGAGTACACACTGAAGGGCTGGGAGAAAAGTAATTAACAGGAAAACAAAGTTAAATTCTAGAATAAACCTTCATAAAACTTGCCTAATACAGCCTCCAATATTGCAGTGGCCCTTTGATAATCTAAAAATGAATTAGGGGTAGAGAGGATTTATTGTACTGAAATCTTACTGGACTGAGATTGTCTATCCCTGTGCTTCAAAATGAGGTTTACTTTTTCATTTAAAAACTGGATAAATCTGAAGAGGTGAGGCTTTGCTAATCTGTGAACTCGATGTTTCTAATTGCTCTGGCTTGGAGAAAGGTGGAAGTTGTTTTTTCCAAAGTATCTTCTGAATGCATTGGAGTTAATTCTTACATTTACTGTAAATTCCTCAGTAGTTTATTGGTGCATCTCTGCTTGACAAGATGTGTGTGTTTGTCTCAGCCTTTGGTATTTGAGCTGGTGCTAAACCCAGTCCCTTAGGAAAGGAATGAGGTTTGGTTTACTTTATCAGTTGCAAGTCTCTACTGGTGAGGTAGATGGTTCATCCTGACAACGTCAGGAATTTTTAGGGCTCTGCATCTCAACTGGGTTGTCACAGCTCCTTTTACTTGGTCAGTCTTTGATGTGTTTTGCATCTTATCACTTCAGGTTTACTTGCAGAAGAGAATTTAGCTTGAGTTCTTGTAAACATCTCAGCCTTGTGCAGTTTCACTGTTTGCCTCCTGCCATCTCACCCATCTCAATAGTGATTATCTGTTTAATTTCCATGGCACTTAAGAGCCTGGTGTTCTCTGCAGCTGGGACTCTTTAATTCCCCAGTTCTCTTTTTTGTTTCAAAGCTAATTGCTGTCAAAAGCTTGTGCTTTCATTTCAGGCAAGGTGACACCCTAGACCTTGCAGACACTGTTGAGCTCTAGCTAGTCTCACAAGAGCTCTAGATAAACAAAATAATAAAATATAGTGTGGTGGCAGATGTTGAGTATAATGAGACAGACATCAATATATGTTAATGTTCCGTTTTTGCTTGCTGGAGCCGGGGAGATGTGAACAAGTGTGTTAAACACGCTGCATTCACCCACACAAAGGGTTCTGTGAGAGGGAAATGGCCTCAGAGAGGCTGTCAGAGGAGAGACACACAGCTGAACTCTCGAACCTCTAGGGCTTATTTTTTTCTGCCTTTATGGACAGCTTTTAAATTACGGGCTTTTTAGGGACTTTAAGTGACTGACTTCACCTTGGATTGCAAACTGTCACCAGAAATGACGTTTGGGGGGTTAAGAGGCACTTGTTCCACTGCACTGCCCCAGAGCGGGACCTGCTCCAGATATGGACCCTTTCTGACACGTGTTACTTTGTACTTCAGACACTGTTGTTTCCCACAGCCTGTTCTTTCTCATAACCACTTAAGTGGGTTTTGCACTAAATCAGTAATTTTTCATTTACTCTTCAAATATTTGATACTTAATTCTCCTCTAAGGTGCATATAAAATAACAAATATATCTCAGAGAAAACTCCAGATTTCATGCTGATTTATTTCCCAGGGATGTTGGAGGTTGTCAGACAGTTTGAAGTAGTCTTGCCATGTCTCAGCACGTGCTTACTGCAAACTGAGAGCACAAAATTTACAGTAATTAAGAACTGCAGCAAAAGCTGGCAGAGATTGCATTTGACCTTCAAATGGGTTCATCTTTAGCTAATTGAAAAGCCTGAAGCTGTAAGGAAAAAAAACCCTCCGTTATCCGGAACTGATCCCAGCACCTCAGACTCTGCCTTTGCCATTCTTCCGAAATTGTTGATAAGGAACGACTTGTTGATAAAATCCCCACCCTGGTATAACAAGTGATGGATGTTCCAGTATGTTCTTTGAGTTCAGAACAGGTGAAAACAGGAAGTTTTAGCTGGGATAGGCGAGGTGACAACCCAAGAGCTGCTGAGAAGGTTAAAGAGTTGACACTTCAAGGCCACTGCTTATGGCTGTTGAATTATATGCAAAATGAAATGCTGAACCCATATATGTTTTCTTAAGGTCCGTTTTGTTCACGTGCTTTGTTACACAACACTGGAATTTGTTTGCAGCACCACAAGTGAACAAAAGGTTACGTAATGGGACATGTCATAGTCTGTGTTGTGGATTCTTATGGAGTAGTGATCCACATCTTTCCACCATCAGGCCTTCTATTTCCCTCCTGGAGAGCTTTAATAAAAGATGTTATATATTTAGTTCTGTCGTGCTGGTTTTGGTAGGGGGAAAATAACAGTATTGAACACTGTCTTTGGTTCTTCTATGCTTGCTGTAGAAGTATGGTAGTTACTCCAGAAAAGGAATTAATTTATTAACTGTTTCCAAATGTGAGAGCAAAGCAGTTATTTCTTATTTGTACATTCCCTCTCTCTTAAGACCTGAGATGTTGATCTCTGAGTGTGTGTTACTGCTAGGAAGGTGTTTCTGTTCTAGTGGAATTTGTGTTGTGAGGTGACTTGGCTTTTCACTGGTGTAGGAGGTTCACATATAGTACAGATTGATTTTTAAGAAATTAAAAGAGGTGAAATCTGCTTTTAGACCTCCACAGTGCATGCACTTCATGCATTGCAGTAAATCTGCAGAATACCCAGTAGGAAGGCAGTTAAACTCCTAAGGTATCCAACAATATCCCTCTCCTTCCTGGAACTGCCCTCCAAGCCCTGCACACACTCTAATCCTGCTTTCCTTTGCCTCCTCACTGAGCTGTTTCCCACGTTGCTGTGCGACTGTCACTGGAGGAAAAGGTGAGATGCTCGTACTAAATAACTAACTTGATTCTCCCCCTTTTCTCCCTCTGGAAAGGCACAAAGATGACAAACTCATTAAATGTAGTCAGTATGATGGACTCGTGGAACTTGCAACGATCTGTGCACTCTGCAACGATTCCTCTTTGGATTACAATGAGGTAAGAACATACCCTGGAACACAGGAGAGCGAGAACGGGGATAAATGGTTTGTTCTCGTCTGTGTAGTGCTTTTTCCATGGTAAATCCCCTTCTAATCAAGAGGGGGGAGAGTATTTAGGTCCTCTGAAGTATTAATTCTGAGAACTACTTGTTTATTGAGTACTGAGAAAAGTAAATGCAGCAGCAAGTGTAATCTGTAATTTGGAGATCTCCTGCTGCTTTCTTGCTTTGCCTCTCTGCCTTAGGGTTGCTACATCTCATAATGGCTTAAATGCTTGATGAAAAGTACTGACATCTTTGCTGCTCTTGAGAGCAAAGTCTTCAAATTCCTACAAATCATCCTCTTCAAAGCTGCTCTTTAAAAATAGTTCTGCTTGTTTCATAAGCCACAGTAAATCTTGTTAAGCCTTTTTTTTTTTTCTTTTTCCCATTGTGAAACTTGAACTTCTATCTCTGGTGGGTTCCAGGTGAGGTTTAAACTCCTGTGTTTTTGTTTGCTTTGTGTTGACTGAAGGCTAAGGGAGTTTATGAGAAGGTTGGTGAAGCCACAGAAACAGCACTTACCTGCCTGGTGGAGAAGATGAATGTGTTTGACACAGACCTGAAAGGACTTTCTAGAATCGAACGTGCCAACGCGTGTAACTCGGTGAGCGCTCTGGGATGGTTTTGGGACAGAGATCTGTAGTGTGTATTATCTACATGCATTTTTATGCTCTTGCCTTTTTTTTTTTTTTTTTAAGGTGATAAAACAACTCATGAAGAAGGAATTCACTCTGGAATTCTCAAGAGACAGAAAGTCCATGTCTGTCTACTGCACGCCCAACAAACCGAGCCGCACGTCCATGAGCAAGATGTTTGTGAAGGTCAGTTCCTCACCTGAGCAGCTCGAGCTGTGGGATGGCTGTAAAGCAGCACAACACTTAAAATTTACAGTGCAGTGAACTGCAGCTGGAAGATGGAGGAAGGACTTTGTAATTTAAGCAAGCAAGGGTTTTGTTAAGCTAAATCTTTTTTTTTTTTGCCTCTGCAGGGTGCTCCTGAAGGTGTGATTGACAGGTGTACACATGTCCGTGTTGGAAATGCTAAAATACCATTAACCCCTGGAATTAAGCAGAAGATCATGTCTGTCATTAGGGAATGGGGGACTGGTAGAGATACGTTGCGTTGCTTGGCTCTGGCAACCCATGACAATCCTCCCAAAAAAGAGGAGATGAATCTGGAGGACTCCTCAAATTTCATTAACTATGAGGTAAGATTGGTGGCACTTCTCCTAAACTGGAAAATGGAACTCCTTATGTCTGGTTATTTCTTGAGGAAGTTACATCTGAGAACTTTCTGGCTATTTTTGATGTCAGACACAATAGTTACCCACGTGTGTGGAGGGAATGTTTAGTGTAAGAAGAGACTTTGTGTTTTAGGAGAAACTGTTGATGGCTGGTAGAAGTTAAAAAGCCAGCTGCAAATTGAAATATTTCACTTATAGGTCCTCAGGATCATAACTCCTTCAACTGTTCTCACAGAGTGGCTCTGAAAAATATTCCCAAAGCTGCATTGTGGTTTCAGCCGTGGTGGTTTTCAGTTTGGCATTGCCCAACTGCAAGAGCTCTTTGGGGATTTTGTGCTGGATCGTACCTGCCATTTTATGCAACGTGCTGTCAGCTGCAGGGGCTCAGTCCATGATTATCATCTTTGCTGCTCTGTAATTTTCCAATGAAATCTGTATCTGGTATTTGGAGGGAGGGAAATAACAGTTGCATGAGAGCTTTTGGCTTGTGCTCTGTGCTCCTGGCACTGATTACCAAAATGGAAGTCTCGATGCTTGCAGGTTGAATTTGCAAGGCTGGCAACTAGAGCATGTTTTAGCCAAGAAAATTAGTGCATTTGAAGCAAAATCTGTTCGGAAAGGTAGGACAAGGAGTAAAAACAGATGTCACTACACTGAGAGAGATGTAACATGCAAGCAAAAGGCTTTCACAGCTGTCAGATGAGGAATCCGCAGGATCTTGCACTGACACTTGCTGTGTCTCATTCCAGACCAACTTGACCTTTGTGGGCTGTGTGGGAATGTTGGATCCCCCGAGGATTGAAGTAGCTTCATCCATCAAGCTGTGCAGACAGGCTGGCATCAGGGTCATCATGATCACTGGGGACAACAAGGGCACGGCCGTGGCCATTTGCCGCCGCATCGGGATCTTCGTGGAGGACGAGGACGTTTCCACCAAGGCCTTCACGGGCCGGGAATTCGATGAGCTCTCCCTGGCTGCCCAGAGGGATGCCTGTCACCACGCCCGCTGCTTTGCTCGGGTGGAGCCTTCCCACAAATCCAAGATCGTGGAGTTTCTCCAGTCTTTCGATGAGATCACAGCCATGGTAAGCGATGGAGCCGCTCCTTGGTTTGAAAGGCAAGCGCTGTGTTCAAACCTTAATTAGGCTCTTTCAGACTAGTGCCCCGTTCTGGAAAACACTTGTCTGCACATTTCCTTGAACTCTAAAGCCTCAGGATAGTTCTGCACTTAGTGATGTTTAAGGATCCAAAACCACACCCAGTGCAGATTTCCTTTCTGGCCCTGTACATAAATCCCCACCATATTTATTTAATTTTTTGTTTCAACTCTGAATTCTCGTTTTAGACTGGTGATGGTGTCAATGATGCCCCTGCACTGAAGAAGGCAGAAATTGGAATTGCTATGGGTTCTGGCACTGCAGTGGCTAAAACTGCCTCTGAAATGGTTTTAGCAGATGACAATTTCTCCACGATCGTCGCTGCTGTGGAAGAAGGACGTGCCATTTATAACAACATGAAACAGTTCATCCGGTACCTGATCTCCTCCAACGTTGGGGAGGTTGTTTGGTAGGTTTAAATCTCTTTTTTCTTTGAACTAGAGTGGTGATGGTGGAGTCTTCTGTTGGTTATTTACTTCAGTATTTCTCAGGAAAACCAGAGGAACAGGTTCTCCAGGTAATCGATCATTGTGGGCGTTGTATGTCGTGGCCTGGTCTTTAGTGAAGAATTGTAGCTGGCCCCAGAAGTTGCACATTGTGTTACACAGAATATTGTAGCTCAGTAGGTAATACTTTCCAATTATTTCTATGATTGGAATAATTCTCTAGAACGGGAAAACAAAAACCTTAATCAAATATTACAAGACCTGGAGTTTCAGGTAACTTAGTCACAGGCATAGCTTAGATGTTTGTTTAACCTCAGGTTGCAGGAACGTGTCTTGTGTTCCTCTGTGAGGAGCAGTGGTGACCCAGCACCACGGAATGCATTTCTGGTAGCAGAGTGTCAATATTGGTCTCCTCACAGCCCTCACTTCAAAGCAGACTTTCTCCCAGAGTGGAATAAAACACAGCAATTGTCTTGCCTTGTTTCTTGTCAGCATTAAAGCTGTCCTTCGTACGGCTCTTGCTGCAGCCCCTGTTCCTGTTCTGTTTATTCCCACAGCCTTGGAGCCACAAAAGCTACATGCTCATTAAACTTCTGCAGGGAGTAGCAGTGATCTAGGGAAATGCAGCTTAGTCATTCGAGCTAAAATGTCTTTTAGAAAGTGGCTTGCAAGCCTTTATCCATATGTGTGTGTATATATATATTTACCTATGCAGACAAGTGGAGAAAAACAAGCCTAAAGCGGAACCTTCAGTTTTTGAAGTTACCAAAAGAAGACAATGCTTCAAAGCTTACGTGCTTTAGTGGTTAGAAGTGTTTGCTCTTGGACATGGTTTTAGTTTTCTGATTGTGAATACTCAGCTTGTGATCTGAAGTGGAGAGCTCTGTGTGAGAGAACAGAAGTGATGCTGCAGGCTTAGGCTTAAACCTTAAAGGACTGATTTACACGAATAAGCTTGTAACTGGTGGGTTTCCTTATAGCATCTTCTTGACTGCTGCCCTGGGTTTTCCTGAAGCTCTGATCCCTGTCCAGCTGCTGTGGGTAAACCTTGTGACTGATGGTCTCCCTGCCACTGCTCTGGGCTTTAACCCTCCCGACCTGGACATCATGAACAAGCCCCCACGCAACCCCAAAGAGCCCCTGATCAGTGGGTGGCTCTTCTTCCGCTACCTGGCTATTGGATGTGAGTACTAATGGCTTTTTTTTCCTTAAATAAACTCTAAGACAGAAATTACAACTCATTTTTTTTCCCCAGTGCTGGAAGCCTTGAGGTAGAAGTTCAAGTGTGGCAAGTGAGGTCTTGTTTTGCGTGCAGTTCACAGCGCTGAGAAAAGCACTTTGTTTTCTTCCAGGCTACGTTGGTGCTGCCACAGTGGGTGCTGCTGCTTGGTGGTTTATTGCTGCTGATGGTGGTCCAAGAGTTTCCTTTTACCAGCTGGTATTTGCTCAGTTTAATACCTTTGGGGGGAGAGGGGAGGTACCTGCTGCTTTCATGCTTGAAATGACTGTAGAGAACTGGTAGGTTGCAGGAATTTATATAATTGAACATTTGCAGACTTATTAGTGTAAAATTTGATCATGATTAATTAGTCTTAACAGTAAAGCTCAGGGGTGGGATACCTGAGCCTCTAACAATTTGAAGAGTTAATTGTTGTCCTGTAAGTAAAAGCCTAAAGGGGATTTTTCGAAAGTGGGCAGAAGGTTATAAGCACTGGGTTTGAGAGTCGCAGTGGAAACTTCTCTTTCTGTGATACTCCCTGCTTTTTTGCCTAATTGCCTATTTTACAATTTCCCAAGTTAACAAGCTGTGGAAGTGAGCTCACGTTGTTCTGTTCCAGAGCCATTTTCTGCAGTGCAAAGAGGACAATCCAGATTTCTTCGGGGTGGACTGCGTGGTTTTCGAGTCACCGTATCCGATGACAATGGCTCTGTCTGTGCTCGTCACCATAGAGATGTGCAATGCTCTCAACAGGTTCGTGTGGCCGGGCAGGAAGGCAGAGCCTCTGCATAACTCATCCCAAATCCTGCTTTTTGTGCAATTTCATTCTTGGTGGACAGCTCAGCTAACAAAGAATGAGTCACATTTCCTTTCTCAGCCCTGCTAGTGCAAACAAAATGACTCTGAGATAACATTTGAGATCTCTTATCATAAGGTATATTTTTAAGGCTGCCAATTCACTCTGGTATTTTACTAAGCACAAGCAACTGAAATATTTTCCATTATTTTTAATCTAAGCTTAATCAATCAGATTATCCCCTCCTATGTTGGTATAAAGTGATATCAAGGAGAACTAAAATAAGAATGCTGAAGATATGGAAAATAGTTTTTCCTGCCCTAAGGGAGTGTGGGTTTAGCCAATTAATATTAGATTATAAATGGAAACCACTAAATAGCACAATGTCAAGGGTATTTTTCTTCAAATAGCTTAGAGGTCAGTTAATTTAAAAACAAATAAACTTCAAATGCAAGTGTACTGGGGTAGTCCTACATAGTAAGGTGCTGCTCTACATCCAGTGCTCTGGATCTCAGCCTCTTCTGCCTCAGTGCAGGTGGAATCAAGAGCAGGATTAAAGAAGGTGCCAATGCTTGACCCTCTGTCAGTCTTTCAGTGAACTTCAGAAGAACTGGGTGGACTGAGGTGGATTCTGTCTTATGCTGCCATGTCCTTCCTTCCCTTGCCCTTCCCACAGGGAGGATTTTGTGAAAAGAATGGACCAGATCAGGAATGAGCAGAACGTACAAGAGCTTTCAGGATTAAATGTGAGGCTGACTGACTGCTTCTCTAAGCTGACTTTCAGGGTAGTTCAAAGTTGCAACATGCATATAAACCCTCTCCTGGGATCTTCCCTGCCTCCCAGACTGGGATCCCTGTGCCTTGCTGTGCTGTCTGGATGGTGTTCTGGTTCGTGGAGCTTCCTGTCGGTGTTACCTACACACACATGTCCCATGTTCCTCTTGCAGCCTGTCAGAAAACCAGTCCCTGATGAGGATGCCCCCGTGGGAGAACATCTGGCTGGTGGGAGCCATTTGCTTGTCCATGTCCCTCCACTTCCTTATCCTTTATGTGGAACCACTGCCAGTAAGTGCACGAGTCTCACACCCACCCTGGAGATAGAGCACAAACCTGTGTGGGGCTGGAGGGGGAGAAGGGACACACCTGGAATATTGTGGCAGCTTTGGTCACCACGATGTAAGAAAGATATTAAGGCATTAGGGAGTGTCCAGAGGAAGGCAGTGAAGATGGGGAAGGGCCTTGAGGGGCTGTATGAGGAGCAGCTGAGGGCACTTGGTGTGTTCAGCTGGAGACAGGGGAGAGCTCATTGCAGTTACAACTTCCACCTGCGGGGAAGAGGAGGGGCAGGCACTGAGCTCTGCTCTATGGGGACCAGGGACAGGACCCAGGGAATGGCCTGGAGTTGTGTCAGGATAGGTTCAGGTTGGATATCAGAAAAAGGTTCTTCCCCCAGAGTGTGGTTGGCACTGAACAGGCTCCCCAGGGCAGTGTCACAGCCCCAGGGCTGCCAGAGCTCAGGGAGCGTTTGGATGATCCTCTGGGGCACAGGGGGTGACTCTTGGGGCTGGGCCTGTGCAGGGCTGAGGGTTGGACTCGCTGATCCTTGTGGGTCCCTTCCAACTGGGCACATCCTGGGATTCTGTAACACTCGGCTTTTCTTTCAGATTATCTTCCAGATCACGCCGTTGAACGTGACTCAGTGGCTGATGGTGTTGAAAATCTCCCTCCCTGTCATTCTGCTGGATGAAACACTTAAATATGTGGCCCGTAACTACCTGGAACCTGGTAAAGATAGTGTGAGGCCTGCCACCAAACCCTGTGCTCTGTCAGCATGCACCGAAGGAGTTTCCTGGCCGTTTGTGTTCATTACTATGCCCTTGGTTATCTGGCTTTACAGCACAGACACTAACTTTAGTGATATGTTCTGGTCTTGACTGACATGGTGACGAGTTTTACATTCAAAGGAGAAAAAAAGAAAAAAAAAAAAGGAAAAAGAAAAAAGAGTTTAACTTAATTTTTTTATTGTTTAGAGCAACTGTCTATTTCTGCTGAATTTTCACATGAACATATTTGCCGGTGATGGAGGTTTCATAATCTAGATTTTTGGTTTTTTTTGCTTTTTCTGACTTCAGTGGGGGCAATATATTCCTCTTTTATACACAGTTAAAGTGTCCATTGACATGTACAGAGAACTAACACTATTTTATGCAAATATTTTTTTGTAGATGAAAAGCATGTACAGTGTTCTGTTCAATAGTCTTATTCATCATGTAAAAAAAAAAAAAAAGAAAAAAAGAAGTAAATTTGTTTTGAGCCAGCGGACACTATCAGACTAAATTGGCAGCAGATTTTAGGGAATGAATGTGTGTTGTCTAAAACTAAAAAAGCATGTAACTGTTTGTCTTCTGCATGATCATCCAAACTTAATTTGTCATAAAGTCAGGTTTGATTCACGAGCAGAACTTTCTGCACTGGGTAGAGGGTCCTGCTCCCTGGGTCAGGATTCCTTCTCGGTTCCCCTCTTCCCTCACTCTTGGTTCTTGACTGGCCTTGTTTACACCAGTTTCTGTATGAGGTAATGCCTAATCTTGCTCGTGCAGAAAATGCCATTCCAGGTGCAGCCTGCTGGGGTTCTTCCATACTCTCGACACACATAGGGTTGTTTGGTTTTTTTTTTTTAAAGATTATTTATTTTGTCTATTGTATTTTATTGTAACAAGACCTTATTTTGCCAGTGTTGCCCGTTTTGCAAGGACAGGGAGGGCTACTTCTGTCTCCTTTAAAGCCTTTTTAACAAACACAATCTATATGAATTCAAAAGAGGGTTTAAGTTGGGGTTTAATACTTTATTTACACATCAGAGCCTTTCGTTTTCTTTCTCTCTCTTTTTTTTTTTTTTTTCCCCCTTTAAGATCAACATTTGCAATGAGACCTGGAAAAATTACTTGCACTGCATAGGTAGAAATTAGATTTCCTACACTTAGGGCACTAATGCTCAGTTGTATCCATGGGGTTACTCTGCTGGCCTGTTGTAAGCCTGACTTGAAGTAACAAGCTCGTGTGTGTTTTTTGTAAAATCTGTAAATAGCACATGACCAAATTGAACATATTGTATAGAACTATTTTTATTTTGATGTGGCACTAACCACCTTCATTATTACGGTAAATGTTAAAGCATGTTTTCAAATTCAGTCCTGTATCAACAATGTGTAAGTCATTAACAGTCCTAACTGTGGTGTTTTTCTCCAATGCCTTCCAACTTTCATCGACTAAAGTGAGTATTTCTCTTCCATTTCACCCTGCCAGTGGTGACTTGCTGTAAAATAGCATTATGATGTATACATGTTGAAGAATAAATAGTAATTTCCTTCATTCCCATGCTGTGTTTTGTCAAACTCTGCTGTGCTACATTATTATCACCACTTTAGACTCTTGTTTTGTGGTCTGAAGCTCAAATTACTGATTCCAAAGGCAAAGCACTTGCTTTTGGTTTAGTGTATTTTAGGGTCTTGTTTTATAGCACCCGGGAGCCTTTGTGCCCCAAGGTCTTTACAGCTTTTGGTCTTAAGTTACAGATTTGTCTAATTTTATCTCAAACTTAAGACCCTGACAGCTGTGAACGTGAATGTTTAGTGTCCAAAACTCTCTGGTACTCGTGGTCAGGTGCTGGTTTACTCCAGAGCTTTTCCCCTGCTCTGAAATAGGGGCTCCCACCCTCCCCTCATCCCTGGTACCTGCAGTGCTGCTCCTGGCAAAAGCAGCTCATTATTTGTACAGTGGTCACTTGAGAAGGCAAAAAACCCCACTCAGCTTCACAGGCCAGTCTCTGAAACGTGTCCTGGGGTCCCTGCCTGTAGAGCAGCAGGTGCTGTGTTATCTTGTGCTGGCTCAGTCTGAGGAACCAAATTCGGGCAGCTTTGTGATCCCTCCTGGAGGGCCGGGACAGTTCCAGGCTGTGTCCTGTTGGTGCCAGCTGGAATCCAGCGAGCACACATCATTCTCTTGGTTTAAGCTCTCAAATATAGACTCTCCCCTCGGAACACTCAGGCTCTATCAGAAATTCCACTGCATTGCGAGTGCTCTGTTTACGGAGACTTTGGCTTGTCTGGAGTTGATGCTGGAGTGGCTCTGAGGAGCTGACCTGATGATGTAGTAGGTGTGTTGCTGAACTGTGAGCATTTGAAATCCCCTTGAATGCCCTTTTTTAGCGTGGAGGAGCCAAACTAAGGTTTTGCATTCCACAAAACCACCGGCCTGCAGTGGCCATTTGCTGTATCAATAACAAATGAGCAGCGTGAGGCTTGACCCTGTTTCTTGAAATGGAAAAACAACAGTTCATGTGATTTCAGGATTCCTCGAGATCAGAATATGTCCCAGTATGTTACTTGTTGGAAACAAATGCTAGCAAGTTAGTTCTGTGTGCTCCCAGCATCACTGACAGACATTTTCCAGGGCAGGAATGCCACTGAATCCTTGAGCACTGGTTCTTGTTGAACCTCCAGAGCACCATATTGGTGGCCTTTTTAAAGCCACCATGAGTGATCCTGCTTCTTGTACAATCCTGTCTTTTATGCCAAATGATCCTACTACTCATCCCCCTTTTCCTTCTCTAAGAAGATGAAGGGGAAAGTGACTGTCGATAGGTAGAATTCGTCTTCAACACCTGTCTGTGTTGAAAATGAATCTTGCTGCTTTTGTCCTGGATTTCCATAGACATCTGAGAGCTTTCTCATGTCTTGGAGGCACTTGGGATAGGGCCTTGTGTTCCTCCAGTTTGCCCTAGAAAGCTGGATGAGTGGTGGGTAAATGGAGAAGGATCCATCCCTACAGGCTCCTGAGCTTACAGAACAGTCAGCTTGTAAAGGTGCTCCTACAGAGCCCAAGCAATCTTCATCTACTCTGGTTTTCTTTTGTCTCTCCCAGTCTTGTCCAAATTTTCCTGCAGAAATGGAGCAATAGAGTTCCCCAGGATCAGCAGGTGCAGGTCTCGGGCTCGGTGGCAGCCGTGCTGTGCTTTAGGACTTCTGTTTTCCAGGTGTTGTAAATCCCAGCCTTGTCTGACCCACCATGAGCTTCCTCCTGGGCAGCTCATCCTGCCCTGGAATCACAACCTTGTGATCCTGGAGGGAGTGCTGTGGGGCTGGGCTCCACCCTGGGAGCTGAGCAGGCAGCAGGAGTTGCAGTAGGAGAGGAAAAGGCAGCTCTTCTGATGGCTTTTCTGTTCTAGAAAGGACAGAACTGCAGTGCAAGGTTTGGAATCACTGCAGGAAATGTGTTAACTCAAATGTTTACCTTAGTTGTATAGATCCTGTCATCCTTCAGCCTCAGCCCTTTCATCTGGAGAAGCCAGGAAGGCAGGACCTTTCAGAACAGGCTGACTTGCCAACATCTTGAAGTTGAAATTCTCATTTAATTTCTTTGGTCCCAAATATTTCCTCTCCAGCCTCCCCAGGCTGAAATAGGGTAACTGGGGGTAGCAATAGGTAACTCCCATTTTCCTGTTCCTATTTTCCTGTGTTCCTGAGAACACACAAACAGCAGCACTTCCTCAAGCAGAAATAGCTCCGAGTTCCCCAGGCTTGATCTCCCACTCCATTCCTAGAAAATAACTTCATATTTTTTGTTTCTCTCTGCTCTCATCTCACCAAGCTTTGTCATCTCTGCTGTTTTCTGGATTCCTTGGTGCCCTCACACGTCGCTGCTTATTTTCTAGTGTGAGAGGGATGTGTAAGACCAGGATCAATCGTGTGATTGATGCTGCCTTATGCTGGGAACACCAGGAAGGATATTGGCTTGTGCTGGGAACCCAGTGGGGTTTGGAATGAGAGCAGCTCCTCCTGAATCCAGGGTTCTGTAGCAAGGAGGATGCTCAGGCAGCTGCAGCCCAGCATTGGATATTTAGACAGGAGCTTTTGTCTTTGCAGTGCCTTGGGCTCCCTCTGCTTTCACGTAACGAATGATCCAAAGTGCTGTCCGTGAGCTACACAACGAGCTGCTCCTTCTTGCTGCCATCCAAGCAATAAAAATAGTTCATACTTGGTTTCCCAAAACGTTGCTGCAAATAAATGAGGATGAAAGAGGCTGCAGAAAAACATACACCAGTCTGTCCAAGTGCTGCAGGGCTCGTGTTTGCAGGGAGGCTGGCTGGGAGCTTAATGGTACGAAAATGAGATTTTAATCTGCTGATAGAATGCAGTACAGCAGTTCTGTTCAGAGAACACAGCTCCTGCCCACAGTTCATGGTAAACAGCCTAAAGAGGGTTCAATTTGCTGAGATGAAGGGAGGTAAAACCGATACAGAGTCGTCTGTCTCTTGCACCTGTCTTGTTTTACTTTTTTGCACTTCTAACCATTAACTGTTTCCCTAATCTCTGCTAATTACATCCTTAATTGCATTAATATGCATTTTCAAATCTTAGCAGGAGAGCCCAAATTTTACAGTGTTGAAGAGGTGTTTGGAAGAGCTTCCCTGCAGTTGTAGGGCCCCAGAGCACCCCAGGCTGTCCCAGACACAGGGCTGACCTCACTCTGTGGTGTGGGGGCGAAGGACAGCGGGAGCTTCAGGGCCTTGTACTCTCCCCTCGGCCGACACGTTAATCTGTGTAGTGCAACGACTTCTTCAAAGCTTTCCTACTGCTTCCCAGAACAAGCTGCCTGGAAAAGGGACATTGTTAGGTCACTTTGGGGACCAAACTTGGAATAATGCCTCGATTAGAAAAGCACCCTTAAAATCTTGAGCTCCACGTGTGTAGGGTGAAACTTGGAAGTAAAAATTCCAGCTCAGCGAGACTTGTGTGGTGCCACTGATCAGGCAGAGAAAGGCCAAAGTTAATGAAATGTCTTAATTATTTTTCACTGCAGTCCTTGGTAGGAAGTGCTGGCTCTGCTGGTGATCAAGGGAGCTCTGCTCAGAGCTGAGCTTCAATCCAGAGGGTCTGGCCTTTAAGGACAAAGTAACCTGAGAGTGTCCCTTCAATGACAGAGCAGCCAGTTACCAAACTTAACATTCTTTCTTCTGTCACTGTTGATCTTAGTCTTGCTTGTATAATGATAACTGAGCATTCATCCTTTCATTAACTGATGCCTTTTCTTTCTTTCCTTTTCAGCAATACTGGAGTAATCGCTTCCTAAACAATTTTGCAGAAATGTAAGGTTGTTTTGTTGCGTGCATGTGTTTTTAGCAACACATCTACCAAAACTTCTGCATGTATCGTGTAAAGATTCTTTGCTTTCCCTAAAAACAAAACCTCATTGTGTTCTCTGTGGAAGAAATGTGTGGTACCATTAGGACTCCATGATACAGATGTACAAACGTGCAATATAGATTTTCTCGAGGCGGAACTCTCTCCAGAGAAGGTTTCTGTGCTGCATGGAGAAGAGTTGGGTTTTCCTTGAACAAGAATCACGGAGCTGTCAGCCAATCTCCCATATTTCCTGTATGTAAAATGTCAGTTTATACAATGTACAATATCAGATAATGCATGCCTTGGGTTGTAGATGGATCTCTCTGTATTGTATCATCCAAACATCCAACTCCAACAGCTTCTGTACAATGCTCTCCTATTTATAAATCCATGGAAACGATTACAGATGAATGTTAAACCGTAAGCCTCCACTTCATAACTTTGGATTTCTTTTATCATCTGTGCAAATCAACCTCTTTTGCACTGTAATGTAACTTATTTAAATCTAAGGCAGTAAGACAGATGTTGGTGCAATACAAAATATCGTGATGCATTTATCTAAAAAAGCGACGACGACGTAGCCAGTTCCCACAGCTGCATGTGTGACCTTTAGAAGTTGTAAATAAGATCAATTGTCTATTGACATGCTGACAGTAAAAGGAGCATCACACCTTAGTTTCATTTGTATCAGGTAAATAAATTTATTCTCCAATACATACTCGGCGTGGTATTTGATGCACTTTGTTTCCTGCAGGTCCGTGCTCTTATTTTAATGCCAGGATGCCACTTTTTAGCACCACCACAATCTTCCCTCCTAGAACTATGCAGATGCAGCTGCTCCTCGGCAGTATTGACCTCCTCGCTGGTGTGATTTCCTCTGTCCAGGGGCTTGTGTGTGTGTTTAAGGGACACTGTCAAGTACTTTGATCACTCAGTTTTTTTAAAATGCTCCATTGTTTGTAAAATCCCTCTGAGAAACGTAAAATAAACAATTCTTTCCCAACTACATCTTTTATTTTATTTTATTTTTTTTTTGGTCCTTTTTTGCCCCCCCAGCCTAAAGAAGCTCCTGCTCCAAACCACACCACGAGCATCCTGCTGGGAGTGCTTGGCACTTTGGGCTCACTCCCTTCCCCACACCAGGGGAGCTCGCAGTGCAGGAGTTAGGCAAGGCTAGAGCACCTCAAGGGGAAAAGCTGGCTTTTCCAAGTGTCCTGTGATGCTCTGCTCCAAGGATTTGTTTGGAATAAGAGGCAACTTGAGGAATGTGTTTTAAAGGAGGTGTAATGCCCCTCAGCCCCCGAGAGCAGCACCGTGCTGGCAAACGGCCTTATCCCAATGAGGTGACGCGTCTGAGACCTTTCAAACGCCACAGTGTGAGGTTTAAAAATACAGAGGTGGAATTCCATTGTCCAGCAGAACTCTGGGATGGTGGAGGGTGTGTTAAGACATCGGGCTGAGCTGCTGTGGCTGCTTCCTACTATGGTAGTGCTGTGTGGGCAGGCTGAGCTCCGCTCTCAGCCCCGGGCTGGGGCTGTCAGTGCCCGGTTCCACACTCCTTACCTCCCGCCCCTGTCCCCAGCACGGGGGTAAAGCTCAGGGAGATACAAAGTCATTATTCAGCGAGCAGCTCGAGCTGCTGTCACAGCGAGGTACATTCCAGCACCTCTGCGCTCAGACAGCGCCTCTCTGAGCAAACTGACACCAACTCGCACCTGATCTTCAAACGTTTCTTTAAATGATGATGTGCAAGCTGAAGGCAGAGCGAGTCCCCCAAGTGACCCTGAGGCAGCACTCTGGAGTACAGCCATGTGAGCAGAACGTGATGCTCAGTGGGTTGCCAAGGTACTCAGTGCAAGAGTGTGTGGTAAGAGATGCTGAAATCAACAGCTTCATCTTCCCCCTCCTCCTCCTCTCCCTGCAACCCCCGGCTCTAAAGCATCACATGGATGAGCCACTGACAGCAGAGAAAGGAAGCAGCTCCCCATAGATCAGTTATGAGGCGTTATGGGCACATTACATCAAACTCTAAATACAGAGGGCAGGAAATAACCCCATTTTTACCTCGAGGTGACTTTGTGTGTGATTAGAGCCCACATCCACCCCCAGCAGGGTGGGCGAGAAACGAGAGAAGCCTCGGGGAGAGGAGGTGGCAAATTTTCTTCCCCGCTGAGCTAGGAAAAAGCCACAGGAAAATCCTGGGACTGTGAAAGACAGACCAGCAACCCCCTCTGCTCAGTCTGCAGAGCTCTGAGCACCTGAAGAGGTCTTCTGAAATATTACATCCCAACAGTTTACCCACGTGGCAGTGCAGAGAAGACTGCAGGCATCAATTTAGCAGGTTCCAGGGATTTACCTGATCAGGGCGAGGCCCTGCCCTTTCATTGGAGACAGTGGGAACTGAACCTATAAGAATAATTCCCCTATGAGTCTATAGGGGTGATGCCCTTCCTGCTCCTGGAGTGGCTGGCTGGGCAGACTCACTCTGAAAGACTAACAGCATCCAACCCTTCCCAAAACAGAGCTGCTGACGCTCTGATCCCTAATCCTAATGGGATTAAGAGCTCCCTCACCAGCTGCATGGCCGTTTCAAGTCTTTGAAGTCTTCTCCAAGACAGTAAAAGCCCTGCTGGCAGCATCCCATCAAGCCTCTTGGTTCCTCTTTTACCCTGTGGAAGGGCTCTGCCCACTGGGCTGGCACTGGGACTAGACTGGGGTTAGGACTGGGCCATGCAGCTCCCTTCACCCCACAGCACCTTGGTGTCCTACCACAGAACCCAAGCTGTAAACCTCCCTGCACCTCTTTAAGGCCAGATGATGGATGTTCTTCCTGCCACCCTGTGAAGCCTCTGAATTTACTGCAGGGATGGTAAATCCCAGCACAAAAGGAGATCAAACCCACCTGTCTCCTTATCCCCCTTGTCAGGCAAGAGCAGCAACAGCAGCAGCAGCAGAAGTCAAAGCACAGCGGAGGAAGGGTTAAATCCCTCTCCCAAAAACTCAGGTATTTCCAGTGAGCTGGGTGGAGGGTCCTTCAAACTTCTCAGAGCCCAATATTTCCACCAGGGGAGCAAACACTTGACCTCCAGCTTTATCAAATTGGCTGAGTTTCAGTGTGACATTATCCTCTGCAGAACCGACACCGAAAGGTCAGCGGGAGCCACCTCCTGCTTTCTCACCTATTAAAAGCTCTCCTGGGGAGCTGAGGAAAGGTGACAGCCTGTCTCCATACCCTGTCCCTCCTCTTGGCACAGCCAGAATCCAGGAGCTGCCCTGGCCAGAGAGAATTTGGGCTAAAACGGGAATTACTGCTTTTTTCAGAGTAACACCAAACTTTTCCCGTGTTCGTCACACAGACACCAACATTCCAGACTGACAATCAATCCACACAAATCTCCCATTTCACTTTCACTATGGACCTCAGCAGGGCAAGCAGAAACTTCCCACCTTCCCACTCCTACACTGTCCCCTCTGCACCCATCAAGCAGCTCCTCTCAGTCCCAGATCCCAGCTTTGCTGGCTTCCCAACAGACAAACACTTATCCCAGGAACCACATGGCCAGCAGCTTCCACAGAGCAGCCCACGGAAGTTGCGTAGCCACAGATTGCTGCTGTTGCCCTGCTGATGTCATCACGCTTCACTTTCCTGGAAAACTATTTCGTATTCCGAGAGGATGAAGCCAAGTCAGCAGCTTCAACCCATCACACCGTACTGCGCATCAAGGAGTAACACAGCATAGCACACACTCAGTGCAAGGAAATAAAGCAGGAATAAAAAAATTGGCAACATTTTTCGACAGTTAAATAGTTCAGGGAAAGAACTGGCATCGTAACAGCCTTTTCCAGCAAAGCACACGCTGGAAAAGGCCCCTTTATGCTGCCAGATCAACCCAAGCTCTTGGATCAACTGCTAAAGTAAGGAGCTCATTTCTGCCAACCCCTGAACTGACCAAGCCCAGGAGTCCAGCTGGGAGACGTTCCAAGATCTGGAAATCAGAATTAGAAATACTGCTGGAATTTCAGGTGTTATCAGCACATGGCAGGATGAAGTGTGAGTAAATGCATTATTTAGGCGATTTCCAGCCACATCCCTAATTTGTGCTCCTTTTGGGCTCTGCTAAACTCAGCCCTTTAGCCCTTACCCGAGTCAGTGCATGGTTTGAAGGAAGTCAGTCCCTTTCCATCACTTCTTCTCTTTCCTATCACAAAACATGAAAGAATTAAATTATATTTGTGACTTAAATTCAATGATTCCAAGCAAACTTGGGCACTCTGTCCTTACCCAGCTCCAGACTGGCATTTCAGGCATGTCAACACTGTACAGTCAGAACTGGATGGCAACAGCTTTTTTACCTCACAAACTGTTTTTTTTTTCACTTCCACCCCTGATTTGACAAAACCTGAACTTCAGTTTTTGGCTTTGTGATCTTTTCTTCCAAGGTGCACAGCACGTGACTGAGGGAGGGAATGAGGTCAGCTGCTCATTAAGGGCTAATTGTTCTATTCCCTGAACTAGAACTGCACTGGAGAGTACGAGATCTCTGCAAAACCAGAGATCACATTCTAAAATTAGAGTGCTAATGAAGGCTCATTAATAGGCAAGAACCCCTCTGGAATTCTGAAGTGAGTGCTAAATATATCTGTATCATCTCAAATGCACCTTGAAGTTCCTTAGTCCCTTACTGTACAACTGTTAGCAAAGATCACACACCAGCTCTGCGAGCCCAACACATCAGATACTCACCCAGGTTTTATCTGCAGGATCTGACATTTAATTTTCAGTCAGGAGCCAAGTTCTCAGAAAACCAAAGCAGCAAGGATCCAACTCTATTCTGAACAGCCATCTCAAGGTGTCCAAAGATGTGCCTGGACTTGTTAAAGCTGCACCCAAACACACTCATCTTGACGTAGTTTTAGTTTCCTGCCTGTTCTAAGAGCACAGATTACCAGATTTACCTAAGAACAAACCACAAAAAACAACTCCATTTTCATCCACAGCAGAGGTCTGCAATACTAGAAAGCTGCAGATGAATCAGATGAATGTTGACTGAGAGGAGAAAACATAGCTTTCTTTTTTTTTTCTTTAAAGATGCATCCCACAGCAATGGTCCAAGGGAAGAACAGGATCAGGCCTCTCATCCACCAAAAAGCCATTAACAAAACGTTTGCTCTCCCTGAAATTTGGTGGATTTGCTCCATGGAAGAGCAGGAGCAGCTCATGCCCATCCACCCCCCAGGACTGTTCTTCCCAAATCACCTTCAAACAACCACAGCTGAGTTTGATATTTCGGAAAGTTTGGAGCCCACGAAATTCCAGAGAGAACAGACACCCAGCTGTTTTCTTTTTTCAGATGGATACACTATTAGACTCCTCCTTTGTTAGATGCGACATACCAAAACATTTCCAAAACAGCCCATAATCTGCCTGTTCTGTTTGCATTTTTGATACAATATCACAGAGGGATGATATTTTACCCTGATCTGCCTTACAGGGAGAAGCTTCTTTTCCATCTCATGTATTTGTATCAAACAGCCATTTTTCCTCCAACTGATACTCAAAACTATTTTTTAGCCTTCTAAAAAAAGTCTGTGTGCTCCAGCATACCTGTGGCAACAGAATAAATACAAAAGGAATTAAATTGCCAATATAAAGATAAAAACCCCCCATGTTTTGGTAAAGACTAAGGCAATCAGAACAGTAAGAAAAATAAGTAATTCCTCCTCCCACACATCAAGCCCACAGAACTGCAACAGTTTCTAGATTACCCAAAGCAGCTCACCCTTGAAATGCTGAGGATTTGCACATGAAGTGACTTTGCTTCAAAAGGTGAGGGGAAAACACATGAATTCAAGTACTACCTGACAAAACCAGGAAGTACATAAACATGGAAAAACCAGGACAATATGGCTATTTGCATAATTCAACATTTCTCCAGCAATGCAAGGCAAGAGGGATGGATTCCTTTTATACCATTTTAAATGTCAGTGCTGTATACAGAATGTGAAGTGCTTTGAGTCACTGCTGTAAGAGCTTTTAGGAACATCCTGAAATAAAACTAAACTTCATTTTAAAATAAATGCTCATGTACAGACTTTAAAGTGATTACAGGGTTTAGTAAGGACTGAGAAAATGACTTTAATTCTCCACCATTGGCTCAGCTCTGTACACAGAGAAATCAGTCAGCTACAAAAAACATCCTGTAAGTCCAAGTTGCCTATTGTCCCAAACTTCTCCTGGACAGCACAGGTAATGCCCTGGAAAAAGACAAATTAATTCAACGAACACAGCAAGAGAAAAGTGCTGCTTTCAGTCACATCCGAGCAACCACCCCAGACCTCAACAGGAGCACGAGCCGAAACAGGAGCACACAAATGACAGGAAGAGCCTTCCCACCAAGGGGTACAAACCCCTGTATTTACAACTCCAAGCACACTTAGCCCTGGACAGAATTCAGACATTGTTTTCATCCCAACAGGCTCATTACACACCTCAGATTCTGACGGTTTCAGTTTTAGCAGGAATTTTTCAAAATGAAAGTTGCAAATATAACTGTGGATGCAGTTAGTCCCTTATACTTAATAAATAGGAAGCATCACGAATCTTCATGGTACTGAGATGTACAGGAGTATTAAATGGTTTCAGAGTCTATTACAAAAAACCAAAACAAAACAAAAAAGGTCCTTTGTTACTGCAAAAAAATCATAGTTTCTGTTCTAAGGAGAATGGCCCTAGTGGTGTGTTCCAGTACCAGAACAAGCAGCAGGTGAGACCTTTACTGCATCCCAAACCACTGTTCTTGATCTGCCCACTGAGCTGCTTCACTGTCACTGCCTTCCAAGTCCCCTTCTTCTCCACTTCCCTCCATGTCATCCACATCTTCTTCCTGGGTGGCATCTGTTGGGCTTTCCTCTTTTTCCATTTTCTGCAATCCTTCCAATGACTTCTGATCGTTTGGATCCAAACTGAAGAAAGGAAGAAAAACAAAGCATTGTCCTGAAACTTTTTTTCCCTTTATTTGTGGCCTTAGTGTAAAGAGGAGTAACAAACTCTCATCTTGCTGTCTGCACTTCCTGTTTAACTTCATCAAGAAGTTTATTTTAGTAGCTGATGCAACTTCCCCTAAGGGTGACTGTACCACTGACTATTAAATCTCCGTAAAAACCAGTTTTGATCCCCAAGAATGCACTTATCTAAACATCCCACTCTTCCAGAAAACTTAGTCACCTCTTCCAACAATACTAATTATAAAGTGGCAGCAAAGCAGTAAAAATTTAAATGACTCTGACTAAATATACTATATGCAAGCAAAAACCAGCTGACCCATTTAAGCTATACAAGTTTACAGTGGACATGATGTGCTGGATTTGAGGCACACTGGAATCAAAACATGGGAATATTTAGCATGGTAACATCCTAAAATAACATTTAGGTTATATTAAGTTGAATCACACTATTTAAATTTACTGAATAGCTCGTTTTTATATAGCACCTTCTGGTCTAAAAGAATGGATTTTAAGGTGCCTGACTACTAATTAATAACTATAAATAATTCCATGCCTTAAATCTTTTGTTAGTTAAGGAATCCCAAGCCTAGTGACATGTCTAGCATTAATGCAGTCCCTACATTGTGCACGTCTCAGATCAAAGCCTTAAGACCAACTAATTAATGAAGAGGATGTAATTTGTACGTTTTTGTTTGTTTTAAGGGAGAGTGATGTAAAGCCATCTCTGATTCTCATTCTAATCAACCAGTGGCTCAACTCTTTACTTAGTCAAGCTGATTATTGGTTCCTAGAAATCTACTGCAATCCCAGGGGGTGCTTTACCTCAGGGCTATACTGTACTGGTCCATTGCCTCCTGGTACTCATTGACAGCCACCAGGAAGTCTCCCAGGATCCGGTGCAGCACACAGTCACTCTGATTGGCCAGTGCATTCCTCAGCAAAGCAATTCCATCTTCATACTTCTGCTCTCTACCTGTTCACAGACAAAACTACAGTTTTAATTAATAGCTGAGATAAATCTATGAAGTCAGAGTGTTCACAGAGTCATCACAACACCAGACTGTTTGTCCCTTCAGCGCTGTCAGCAAGGAGGGCAGCAGTGATCTACTTCTCGCAAGATTAACTCTGAACAATGGCTCTTTGTTGCAATACCTGCTACACTCACAATTACACCTGCTTTGAAGTCCAAACATTCTGTTTGCAAATGCTTTAAGTGCTGATGTGATGCAGTATCAGTTGCCAGATGCAATGAATCCCTGTGATTTTCCCTTCAGGATAGAACTGATAAATCCCTGGGCTGTAACATCACTGCTACATCCTTCACATGGATGAGTCTGAAGAACACCCTTCCACGTACAAGAGTTACCTCTAAACAAACCAACACGGGGAAAAAAGGCACTTACTAAGAAGTTCTGCTTTCTTTACCACAGCTTTAATGTAATCAGGTCTTTGTGTCAGTGCTTTGTCCAGCAAGGTTTTTGCTTTCTCCTGGGTGACAGGGTCCTCCAGACAGACAGTTGCCAGCAGGGTGAGTGTCTGTGCATTTGCTCCCAGGGTTTTGTACACGTTGTTTGCCATCACCATGGCTTCACGGATGCTGTTGGATGCCAGGTAGCACTCGATGAGACCTGGTGACACCACGTGGAAATATTTCAGGTTTTGAGTCAGCTCTGCACTCACCTCCTCAGTTACTTGCCCAGCTGGCACTCCAGTAAAGAAATACAGCTGCAAGTGAGAAAGGGACTCTGTACGTGTTAACATACCCCTTCCACAGATCACTGATTTCACCACTTTTATTTATGAGCAGGGACTGAAAAAAACCCCAAACTCTAAAGTACCTCTAATCTAACATTTCTGTCCAATTCCAATACTGAGATATTAATACTTCACCTGGACTCTTCACAACTCACTGAAGCTGCTGCTGAGATCAACAAGATTTAAAGATTTAAATAAATAAAAGAAAACGAAGCTCCCAGTAGAACTAACCATACAGTTCATGTCATGATCCAAAACACCCAAGTCTGTTTATATCCAGTTTAAACAAAACAAAACAGTAAAAAACAACACGAAAACCCCTTTGTGAAAATCATTCTTGCAAGCCCAAACATTCTCTAGTATCTCTCACAGACCTGGCAAATCCCCTGACTGTAACATCACTGTTACACTGACGAGTCTGGCATCTTTAGACAAGATACTCTCCAGATGTTCCAGACATCCTCCAGTATCTCTCATCTGAACGCTTCTACAGGTGTTGGGGTAAGAATAGCTGATGTACTAGAAAGCCAAGAGGAGGACAGACCTCGTGGCTGCTCCCCTGCCCTCCCCAGCAGCTCGGCACTGACCCTCGTAGCAGTCGAGCCGGCAGGGCGCGAGCCGGATGGCCTCTCGGAAGTGGATGATGGCCTCCTGCACGCGGCCCATGTTCCGCAGGGCGGCCCCTTTGAGCAGCAGGGCCTGCACGCTGTTGCTGTTCAGCTGGATGGCTTTGGCTCCCAGGTACAAGGCACGGGAGTAGCGTTTGCTGTAGAAACTGTGACACCTACAGAGAGACAAGAGGCAGTGTGAGTAGGAACTGCCTGCGGTGCCTGCGCGCAGGAGAGGAGGGGAGAGGAGGGGAGGAATGGAGGGAAAGGAGGAATGGAGGGAAAGGAGGGAAAGGAGGGAAAGGAGGGGAAGGGGGGCAAGGGGGGAAAGGAGGGAA
>JAYRBT010000037.1:11201811-11218131 GCA_036023395.1 Myiotriccus ornatus
GGAAAAGGAAGAAAAGGAAGAAAAAGGGGGAAAGGGGGAAAGGAGGAAAAAGGGGGAAGAGGGGAAAAGGAGGAAAGGAAAAAAAACCAAAGAAAATAAATTTAAAAAAAAAGGCAAAGAAAAAAGAAACAAAGGGACAAAGCAATTTGAAAAAAAAAAAAAGGAAAAAAAGGTAAAGAAAAAAGCCCAAGGGAAAAAAAAAACAAAAGCAAAAATAGAAAACACCAAATTAAAAAAAAAAAAGAAACAAGGTAAAGAAAAAAAACCACGAAGGAAAAAAATGCAACAAAAAAAACCCCACAAAAATCAAAGAAAAAAAAAACCACAAAGGAAAAATAACCAAAGAAACTACAAGTAACTGTTGAACTTTCTCCATTTGAAGTTAAGAATGTATGCTCAGAAAAATACACTCTTCAGGAGTTTAAAAACAAAGCTGTGAATATTGAACTGTCGCAGCTATTCAATGTATCGTTGCTATTGCACCAAAGTGGCAACTCCAATAGGTTTAAAGATGCACAGAAGAACCAAAATAGCTATTTATGGGTAAGGTTAAGAAAGGAAAGGAACCAACTTACCCAGACACCACCCAGGGTTCCGCATGCTGGTCAGAAATATTGAAGAGGCGGCAGCCCAAGTTCTCCACATCCTCGAGCCGACCTTCCCGTGCCAATAAATAACCATACACATCCATCCCTAGAGAGACATGTCTGAAGATCAGCCCTCAAGAAATGGAAGGTTCATTCACAACAAGCAAAAAACCCACCAGAAGCAAAGCCACAAACACCTACTTCAAACTGGGCAACTACCAGTAATGGTTCAAGACACGCAGGTTCTGAATGTCAGTTCTGAACTGGTAAAACAATGTCCAGTACTCCACTGCACATGGCTGTTACTCATCAGCTCAACCTTCTTTTAGCATCTGCTCACCTTTTATTAGGTAAGGATCCAGCATTTGCGCTTGTTCAAATTTTAGGATAGAGTTTTTGTTATCTCCAGCTCTGAAGTACAGGTCTGCTAAGCTCCCCAGCAAGTCCACGTTATCCCTCAGCAAGGACTTCTTCTCCAAAGAGCTTAAAGAGAGACAAATGCCCACCATTTATAAATGTCACTCTCAGTAGCATTATATATGATTAATATATTATTTCATGGCCTCGTGCTCTTTGCTCTCTTACCAAATGGTGTTTATTGCTCTTGTGTTGTCTCCAGTATGCACAAAGGCATATGCCTTGATCCACACAGAAAGCCAGTCCAAGTTGGGAATGCTCTGGATGATGTTGATGGTCATGGAGGCCACTTCTGCTCCTTTCACTGACAGTGAGAGCAAGCCTGTTCAGGACAGTACACACATCAATCTCAGCCACCAAAAACTGCTTTTGACACAAATTAATTGTCTGAGGACCAGAAGCTCCATCCCTTGACAAGCATAAACATGCAGCTTGTTAAAATCTGCACAACGTAGGCATTATATACCACATGCAAATGCAAGACAAAATTCAACGACAGTCCCAAGCATAATTCAAATTGTAGCACCGTTCAACACTGCAGACACCCACCCAGGATGGCATCCAGTGCCAGAGGGCACTGCCTCAGCACTTCTTTGTAGCTCGTCACAGAGGAGCGCTCCTGACCTGCCTTCTTGTAGAGATTGGCCAACATCATATTGATCTGCAAGCAGCAGAAATGGTGGGAGAGTCAGGTGTGAGAAAGGAGCAAGAATAACTAAGAAAGGTCAGAACCCTGTCCTCAAGTCTGCCTGCCTTCTGTTCTGGGCAGAAGAGAATCACTCACTCTTCTGAGAACGCTGTAACGTACCCCACAGTACAAGACTCAGCTTTTGAATGAAGCCACGACTGATTAAAGAGCAGAAATTATCTGAGCTCTGCTGAACACCAGGAGCTGGTTTCTGCCACAACACTTCCATTTACTGGTATGTGCAGGCAAAAAGTTTGCTTTTCTCAATGTCTTCTTCTTTCTCTGTTCTGTAAATTGGTCTTTGAACAGGACACTCTGACACTGGCTGGAGTCTAAGCCATGTACACTTTTAGGGCAATTTAACATGAAACACAGTTGACTGACCTGATGTGTTAATCTTCTAAGCCCTCATGACTAACGGAGCCAGCGAGCAAAGACTCCACAGATTTGGCACTGCAGACCACAGTGGGATCTAAATATTTAACATTATCTAAACTGTGCTTTAAAAGGATTAAAAGATTTTAAAAGATGGAGCACTAGCAAACTCCCTACTTGCCAAAGTCTCCAGCCTTCCAAGGATCTTACAACTGTGCAATACGTTAATTAAGATGCACAAAGCATTTACCTCCCTTCCCTTTTTTGAATTCTTTCTAATGGAGAGATTACAAAACTGGTCTGATTTTACAGAAGTGAATTCAAATAAGCTAATTTAAAGTTGGGAAATGTTACCACACAACAAAAGCAAATAGCAAGACATAATAGCATTATACCTATAGGTTGTATTCTTTTTTGACCAGACACTGACCAAGAACCTGCGACAAAAACCTGTCAGAACTAACCTTTGGGGTCCTCTGTCTGGAAGGAATCCCATCAAGAATGGCAATGGCATCTTTATCTTGCTTCAGCATTGTGTAACATTCAGCCATTTTGTATTTCACCTCAATTTCTGATGGCAAACACTGAAACAAAAGAGGAAGATTTAATACAACATTGGTTTAATCAGGTAAAAAAATTAACAAGGTTTCCTAATTAAATATTTATACTATGTTCAAAACCATCTAATGCAAGGAAGTCAAAAATGCAACTTACTGCTCGTTCATTCTGTTCCTGTTATCAAATGAAAAGCATGAGCCACACACAGAGAAAAATTTCATGTTCAAGACAATTTTAAGTCTTCCATTAGGAAATAAAACATTTGATGTTTTAAATTAATTAGCCTTAAGTGTCAGGTTTGTTTGACAAGGTAAATCCACCATCTGAGGTATTTAAAAGACATGGAAAGGTGGTGCTCAGGGACATGGTTTAGGGGTGACCTCGGCAGTGCTGGGATAAGGGTTGGACTGGACTCAAGGATCTTTTCCAATCTCAGTAATTCCATGAATATTGAGTCAGCAACATTAGTTGTAAGGGGGGAACACGATCACTTCACACTGCATATTATCAGTTTTAAATACCTGGCTTTGGGGTGTTGATGCAGCATTCCCAGTGGAAGGTCTTACTTTGGAAGTTTTACTTAAGGCTTTTTTCTGCTGCAAGGCCATCGTGTACTTACTGACAGCATTCCTATATTCCTTGTCATGGAACAGAGAGTCTGCATGATAAACAAGGAGCTGGTACTTCTGAGATGGTGAAAACAGTTCCCTAAAGAAATGCAAAGAGAAAGGCCACGATCAGCTGGCTGCTTAAGAACCAAAACCTCACAGATCCAAAGTATCTGCAGCTTTGGTTTGGTCTGGCTTCAACTTCCAACTGTGGCAGCTTCTTTACTACCCTGGAAGGACCCTTGAGTAACAGGTACTAACTCCAAACACAGGGATTATCTCACCAATTTCTTTTATCTGTGAACAAACAGAGGTAAGAGCCACTCCTGACACCTCATCAGCAACAGCAGCTCAGTGTTTGGCTGCTTGGCCACGGCCCCCATCCTTCCCACAACAAACCACAGGCTGCCAATGCCCCTTACACTGAGTCAACTTTCTTTTGGGACTTACTCACCTTTGATTATTTATTAGCATTATTACTTTTCTGACCTTTTTATTATCCAGCATTTGTGCTCGTTCAAATTCTAGAGTTTTGTTCGAATGGACTCAAGTTTAAAAGGCAACACAGCTCCTTGTACAACTGTCCTGGTCCTAATCTGTGTTCCCACACTTTAGAAACCCCCTTTATAACACTCCCAGTATGTTTGCAGAGATTTTGGAAGAGTTAAGGTTTTGGAACGGGATTTGGACTTCAAACAATACCCAAAACAGACCTAAAAAGTGAAATGACAGCTGAGAAACAAAGAGGATCTACAGATTCAGGGCAAGAGCCGTGAAGTACACAGGGCACCCCTGGAAGGGGGAAATCGATTCTGTTACTCAGAAGATGGAGAGAGAGTATTGACAAGGGACTGGACTGACAGGACAAAGGGGAACAGTTTCACACTGACAGTAGGTTTAGATTGGATATGAGGAAAAAATCCTTCCCTGTGAGGGGGTGAGGCCCTGGCACAGGTTGCCCTGACAAGCTGTGGCTGCCCCATCCCTGGGAGTGTCCAAGGCCAGGCTGGACAGGGCTTGGAGCAACCTGGGACAGCAGAAGGTGTCCCTGCCCATGGCAGGGGGTTGGAACGAGATGATCTTCAAGGTCCCTTCCAACCCAAACCGTTTTGGGATTCTGTGCCAGGAACACCCCAAAGGGGCGCTGATGCTGCTGCCCGAACAGAGCCGGGCTGCGTGCCCGACAGGGACAGGACAGGGACAGGACAGGGACAGGGTGCAGGGACAGGACAGGACAGGGACAGGACAGGGACAGGACAGGGACAGGACAGGGACAGGGTGCAGGGACAGGACAGGGACAGGGTGCAGGGACAGGACAGGGACAGGGACAGGACAGGGACAGGACAGGGACAGGATCGGGATCCCCCAAATCGCCCCCCCCGGCCCCTCAGCGCCCCCTGCCGGCGGGGCACTCACGGGTTGTTGCCGCTCATGGTGAGGAGCAGCCCGCTGAGCAGCCGCACGTTCGAGTGCAGCCCGGCGGCCGCCATCTCGCGCACGTGCTCCACCACGCTCATGCTGCCGGCGCGGCGGGAGGGACGGGAGGGCAACCGGGCGAAGCACCGAGCGGGGCACCGGCCACGGAGCCGCCGCCGCCGCTCCAAAATGGCGCCACCCAGGGGTCCTCGCGCGCCACCGCCCGCGGGCGCCCGCAGCGCTGCCCGCGCGGCCCGACAGGCGCGCGACAGGGCAGCCCGGGGAGGAGCGCGCGCCGCGCCGAGGACCCCTCCCGGCGGCGTGAGGGGAGAGAGGGGATGTGAGGGGAGAGAGGGGGTGTGAGGGGAGAGAAGGGGGTGTGAGGGGAGAGAAGAGGGTGTGAGGGGAGAGGGGTGTAAGTGGAGAGAGGGGGGTGTAAGGGGAGAGCGGGTTCGGGCACCGGGTCTGAGGAGATGCCCTCGCACCTGCTCGGTTTTGTGTCTCCCACGGAAGACACACGCTCCCTGTGCCTGCCCCTGGCTCCGGAGTCTGCCCCTGGTCCTGAGAACACTTTCTGCCGGCTGCTGCAGCCAAAAGTGGGAGCTTTTAGTTTGGACGTGCCGTCACTGCTGTTTGGAGGGGAGGAGCACAGCTCTCAGCAAACAAATACGCCAGGCAGCAAAACGTCACCAGCACTGGGCTTCAGGTAACACTAAAGGTGTGCTGGTGCTGTGTGGTGTCACTGAGACAAGTACTGCCATGAAGGACAAAAACTGAACAAACCAAACTTGGACTTGTGTTCTTCCAGAAACCATCTGACTGACAGAACAGCCAGTTTTTACGAGTTTGGGTGTGTTTGAATCCAGGAAGGCAGCCACAGACCCAGCTGTGTGGGATCTGCCTGCAGTACCATTTGAAGGCACTTTAGTACACTGAAGCACAGATCTGTGAAGACAGACCTGCTAAATAAACAGGTAAAATGCTGAAACTGCAGCTCCCGCATTAATCCCACTGTTTTCAGTAGGAATTATCCACTTTCTAATGATTAATGCTACACAATAATCATAAAATCACAGAATGGTTTAGGTTGGAAGGGACCTTGAAGATCATCTTGTTCCAACCCCCTGCCATGGGCAGGGACACCTTCCACTATCCCAGGTTGCTCCAAGCCCCATCCAGCTTGGCCTTGGACACTTCCAGGGATGGGGCAGCCACAGCTTGTCAGGGCAACCTGTGCCAGGGCCTCACCACCCTCACAGGGAAGGATTTTTTCCTAATATCCAATCTAAACCTCTGTCAGTGGGAAGCCATTCCCCTTTGTCCTGTCACTCCAGGCCCTTGTAAACAGTCTCTCTCCATCTTTCCTGTAAGTTCCCTTCAGGTACTGAAAAGCCACAATTAGGTGACCCCAGAGCTTCTCTTCTCCAGGCTGAACAATCCCAGTTCTCTCAGCCTTCCCTCCCAGCAGAGCTGCTCCAGCCCTCTGATCACCTTGGTGCCTCCTCTGGACTCGCTCCAGCAGCTCCATGTTCTTCCAGTGCTGGGACCCCAGGGCTGGAGGCAGCTCTGCAGGGGGGGGAAGTCTCACCAGAGCAGGTCCTTTCACAAAAAAAACCACCTCTCTGATTTCCCTGAAAATTGTCCATGGGACACACAGTAGTTACCACATTAATTACAAGCGAAGTTTAATGAACACAGTGTAAAAATCACTCCATGGACAACACGGCATGAGAGGTCTATTTGCCCTGGACACTGACACTGACTCCAGCCAGCAGAGCAATGACGCAGCTCCCTTGCCCCACAGCAGGCCCATTTCTTCTCTTAAATACCAGTGCTGTTTTAGATGCTGTAGCTACAATAACAAAGCAGGTTGCATCTGAAACAGCATGTAGAAAATCACTTATTAAGCACCAGCTTAATAATTTTTGCTTGCACAACTTATCTTTTTGCTCTCCCCCGCCCTCATCACCCCTCATTGACAGGTGTTTTTTTTTTCTTCATAAGCAGTTATTTTTGCCCTGGTACAAAATGCATCCAAAACAAAGTCAAAAGACAGGAACATCTTGCTGTGGAAACACTTAAAAGTTGTTGCCACTTTGGCTCTTCACTGCCCAGGGCCTGAGAGACTCTTGTTCATGAACTGCCTCTTCACAAAGCAGATCCACCACTGCAAAAGGAAGCATCGAGTCAGAAAATATGCAAAAGTGTTTTCCACCTAATGGATAAAATAGTGACTTTAAAGTCATTCACCTTGCTGGGCTTGTCACTTTGAGGATCAAACACTTTTTCACAGAGGCGAAGGCCGGTCTCTTGCCTCAGCTGCTGCAGGTAGGCCCTCATCACCTCTGAAAGCAGCACAGGGAAACCAGGGTAAACTGGGGAGCACCAAGTAAGGCTGGATTTTACAGGGAGGCATCAGATAGCACTGCTTCAGGAGAGTTTCTCATCTGCAGGTGCTTGCCAGCTGGCTGAGTTGGTTTGCTCAATTTACAGCAATATTTGGAATTTTTAAGACATTTTTACCAGTAAAAAGTATCATCCAAACTGTTTTCTTCTCTCAGTCACCTCTGCTCATTATTGTGACCTTCCTATTCTGACTTGAGCTCCATTACTAGGGTTTAGCTGTGATTACCTGATGCAAAAGGTATTCTTGGACCCTGTAAATCTGTTCTGTTGGATCCATGGATCCAGGGGAGTCACTGGGCCCTTGGGGTCAGAAAATCCAGCTTGTGCTGCCTTCAGAGGACAGACCACTTATTTAGAAACTTCAGTTTTAACGGTAATTTTCCTAACTGCAGTCACAGAAATGCAGCTGATAGAGGGGCTGGATCAGCCTTACCTTCCTCCTGCTTGTTGGCAGGTTTGGCGTAAATGGCATTAAGTGGAAAGCCAGGCTCCCCAGGGATTGGGAAGTTAGTGATTCCTAGCGTGTACATTTCTTTCTCTCCTTGGCCTTTGGAGTTACACTGGAAGAACCAGGCAAACAATGGATTAGCAGTTTTAAACAAAAGCTGAGGGAGCATTAGACCCAAATACTTTACCAATCTGTAACACTTAAAAACTCATCAAGAAGAGCAACATAACATACACAGCCTTGGAGTATCTGTGCCTCTGAATGGGACTGGCATGACCAGGATTGTTTGTGCCACTGGGAGGAGAGTATCGGGAAACCCTTTCCTGAGTACAATCCCCAGAACAGACTGTTTCCCTCCTGCACGGAAATTCACTTTTCTTACCTTTTGCAGCTTCTTCAGGCACTCAGAAATGTAGAGGGTTACGTAGATCAGTGTTCTGTCAGCCTCGTTCTGCACAACAAGAGCAAGCACAGAGCCCAGGAACTCTTAGATTAAGGGAGACTTTGTGGAACTGATAAATGTCTGAAACAGGAATGAGTTCAAGCCATTTTGGCCTAGTTTCGCCATGAGAGAGGGACTTGCAATTCAAGACATCTACCCAACTTTAAAGATTAAGTGGAAGGGGAGATTTTGTGATCTAATAGAATTATTTCCTTGAAAATAAATTTATATTCACAGCACCAACCTTCCAAAGAACTACTACATACACAGTGTGTTTCAAAAAATTACCTTAATTTCGTAATTTTTGAAGAAAACATTAGCTTTGAAGTAGTAGATGGCTTCATCTATGATATCAGTGTCCTTAGCTAACAAAAAAGAAATACAGAGTTAAACATTGCACTGTTATACTTCATTTGTCAAAACTTTTACTCACTGAAATACATAAGTATTGCAAAGCCAATACAAAAAGCAGAAGTCAGCACTATGTAACAGAGAACATGTGAAACACTGAGGAGCTCAGACTGAAATATTTAAGCTTCCTACTCTTACTAGGAGCTTTAACTCACTTATTCTCCTTCCCCTGTGCTATCTCACTTCACAAACAGCAGCAATTCAGCAGTTCCTCATTTTTCTACCAGCTGAGTAAATCCTCAGAGTTTGAAGAGCATGGAAGGATCAATTTTTGCAGCTCCCCATGCTGAAGTGCTGCCTGTCCCACTCCTCGGCTCCGGAGCAGCCGAGTGTCTCCAGCCACAGACCAGAGCGAGTTCTCTGTAGCTAAACCCCCACTTCCTCTGACACAGAGGGTTCACAGCATCACATCCTCCCCAAAAACCTCAACCTGCACAGCTTAACTACTTGAGAACTTCTTTCCTCCTCTACAAGCTGCAAACCTCTCCATGTCCCACCGCTGACTCCTCTTGTCACTCTTGCTCTTGGAGCAGCCTGTGAGATGAGGAGCTACATCCAGGCAGGTTTTCAGACATTATTATAAACTTACTTTCCCGAGGCAGGTTTTCAGACATTATTATAAACTTACTTTCCCGAGGTGCTGGGCCCTTGAACTGGCTTCTGATGGGTAACAGTGCCATGTTCCCAACTAGCTTGGTGTCCGAGTCCATTAATGTGGAGTGGTAAGCCTAGGACAGGGGGAAAGCTGGTTATTGATCCTACTGAAAATAGACATTTCTGTGTCCAATCACATCCCCTGTGTCTCCACAAACAGGAGTCACAGTCTAGTTCGTTACGATGCTCCCAGCAATGTTTCCCTGCACAAACACTGTTTTCTAATAAGGCCCAGAACTTGGTGCCATTCTGGTCAATGCCAGGAGAGCATCAGCACTGGCGCCACTTGCAGTCGTGGTGGTGGGAGACAGGATAAAATCCATGTGGCTGATCTGCAGGCACAGTTCATCCCCCCCCAGCTCCCTGACCCCATCCTGGGGGCCCTGTGTAGTTCATTGAAAATCAGTTGGTCTTTTAAAAATCATATATCTTATTTCCATGTCTAGCTAATAACAGTAGACAATTATAAATAAGGCCAGGCTTAGCACACCCAAAAATAAAGGCCTTTCTGTGCACTCTAAAACTGGTTTAAGTTAAAAAAAAAGAAAGAAAAAAAAAAGAGAGGAAAAAAAAGGCTTTCTACATATGACAGATTCTTCCTGGAAAACCGATTTCAACTCATAAGATTATTTTGGGGCACTTTCCAAATGTTCCCACCGTGCTGTGCCAGCCCACTGGGAATCCTTCACCTCCTCCCAGACCAAGTTTGGGGGGGGCAGAGGAGGATGTGACAGGGTGTAAAAAGCAGTTTATTCGACCCAGAGGAAGGTGGTGTGAACAAAGGCAGAGCCAGGTATTGCTCTGACCACCCTCTGCCCCGCTGGCGCCGGGTCCCACCCTCCCGGCTGCGGGTGGATCCCTGCCAGAGGGAGGAAGAGGAAGAGAAAGAGGGCGCTGGCCTTGCAGCAGCCTCCCATACGAGCCTTTCCCCGCTCTCCGCAGGGCTCTCCGCCGCTGCAGCCCCTCTTCCCCCCCGCTCAGATCCCGCCGCCGAGCCCCTTCCCCGGCCCGCCGTCGCACCCGCCGCTCACCGGCATCTCGAAGGGCAGGAGGCGGCTCGGCGGGGCCGGGCGGGAGGGGAGCGGGCGAACGTCCAAGTGAGCGAACACAGAACTCCCTCCGCCCCCGCTGCAGGAAATGAGGCAGCGGCAGAGGCGGTGCGAGCACGGAAGCGGAGCCCTGCACCGCCCCGGGGGCACCGCACCAGGAAGGGAGCGCGGGAGGCACCGCTCTGCCCGGCGCTGCCCGCACTGGGAAGGGCCTTTGAAAGCACGCTCTGATGCGGACTTTGCTTTTTTCCATCCTATGGGGTTTCCCTCCTCTCTCTGCCTTTGCTGTGGCCAGCACTGCAAGTAACCCCTCCTCGCTCACTCCGTGCCACCCTTTTCTTATCCAGCCACGCTAACGTCTGAGAGGTGAGCTCCAGTCTCGGCGCTGTCAGCATCACAAGAGCGCATTGGGAATGCTTTGCTCGCAGCTGGTTCACTGTCCTGCGCATTTCCAGAGCTCCTGGGGGGTCACTTGCTCTGACCTGGTGTAAAGGCAGCCAGATGCAGGGGGCATTCGGCTGCCCCCGTGTAAGGAAGGACAAAACGGGTCCAAACACATTGTGTTCACAGGGGTACAATATATTCAGGTGCACACTCCTATTACTATCAGGCCATAACCTTCCCTATGACGCAGCATGCTGAATTTGCCCCCTGGTAAATGATTCATGGCATGAGTCGGGGTGAAAAAATGGGGAGGTTTGGAAGGTGAGTCAAAGTAATCCAACTGCAGGGCTGGGCTTCATCCTTTCAACAGTGACTTGGCCCAAGGATGTGCCAGTCTGGAGGTGAGTTAAGTGACACAAGATGCCCCAGTGTTTGAGTGGTTTAATTCAGTCAGATCAAGTTCTGCCACACAGGGATTTTTGGGAGCCCTTTTCCACTAAACATGCAGGATCTGCTGCTCTATTGAAGCTCTCTCCCAGTTCTGGCTGTGCTTTGGAAAAAGTACATCCTTACTTCAAAAGTAAGCACCATATCAGTAGTGAACCTTTTATTTAAACAGACATAAGAACAACCCTACCCCTGAATAAGAAAAAAATTACACCTTCCAGACTAGAAGCAAGAAACTACAAAGCTCAGCTCTGCCAAGCTGCTCTCACCCCAGGGTCAGGTAAGTGCAGTTGCCTCCAAGTATTCACTTCTTGGTTTGGTTCCCATTAAGGGGAATCCTCACACTCAGACATCTGCTGACCAAGCTGCTCCTACAAAATGACATCAATTTCACAAGACCATCACTGAGTTCTCTTCAAGGTGATTTTCTTTCTTTAAGTGTTACACTGTACTGAAGATGTTATTGATGAATAAACCACTTAAAATCATGTGCAAGTTGTACAAAAAAAACAGCTTTAAGAAGGCTTAAAATCTAGACTCTTCAGAAAAAAAAAAAAAAGGAAAACACTTATTTCTTAAAGAAGGGTGGGTGGCCACCCCCTGACCAGCTGCCCCTCTGAAGTTGCCAGTCATCTCTTTCTCTAATTCAGGCTCAGTTCATTAAATACAACTTTCACCCTTTGGAACAATTTCTCTCATCTAGTAATGAAACTAATTACTAAGCAACATACTTAGACTCAGCTTTGACTGTCTGACAAATCATTAATTTGTTTCAAGCATTCCTATGCTGAAATGAGATATATCTCTATGAGGGGAACTTTTACATGTGCTAACACTGGCCTATATATTTTATAACACACACACAAGAATTAAAAACTGTTTATTAAAATAGTTTTGAGGTCATATAAGTCACTGTTCACTATAAATATTAGTTATCTTACAGATAAAACATTAAGTGTGTTTGTGTAGGGGTCAGGATTTTTTTTTTTCATTTTTAATTTTTATCACAAACAAAGTATTTTCCTCCCAGTTTGAATGTTTGTTTTGGTTTTTTTCACTCATCCACACGATCCTGAAAGTATTCGTCCACAAGAGCAGATTTATCTTCTTCACATTCCTGCCAAAAAGAAAACAGAAAAATAAAAGCCTTATATATAAGTCAAAATCTAGATCCAAGTATTCTGCAGTACAGAAGAGTCAAAAAGGAATTTAAAAATGGAATAAAAACACCGGACTTGTTCCTTAGGTTTTATGAGCTGAGTAATAAAACTAGAGAAGGCTTGGAACAGATTTTAACACAGTCTTCTATGATGTATTTTACACAACAGAATTTATTTCTAATCTCTGTCTCACGTGGGTTGAACACAGGAATTATCAGGAGAGTTTGAACAGTCAGGCAGGAAAAAAATCATAGTGATCTCAATAGTCTTTTCTGACATTTGAAAGTTAAAGTTCTGTTGATGTTGAAAACCTAAAGCATTAAACACAACCCTTTGATCGATCTGCATATGCAAGAGGCTATTAAAGAATTCCACTTTTTAAACTGTAAATGAAGATGATCCAGGCATTGCCACCAACAGACTAAAGATGGGCTGCTTTGAACCGTACTGAGACAATAATTTATCAGCAAGGCAAAGAACATATTTATATTGTGGATCCTTTTTTAATTTCTTCATCTTCTCCCCAGAATCCCCCTACCTTTGGCTCTTTAAACTCCAGGTCCTCTCCATACTGGATGGTGCAGTCAATGTGCTGCAGGACGATGTGGATACTTTCCTCGTCAGAGCGGTCGAAAGGCAGAAACCGAACCATTCCGTAGTCATCAATCTGGGGGGAGGAGTCAAACCAAAATGCAGTAAGTTAACTCTCAGTCACAGCGCTCTGAGCCACCTCCTCAAACCACACTTGTCTGCACTGCTAAAATACCACTTAAAGCCACGCTGCAGAACAGTGGCAGTTCCCCACCCAGAACATCTGAGCTCTACACAGTAGAAAAAGCCATTTCCCAAAGGATTCGCAGAAAATGCATTGGCTCCAATCCAAATATCGACAGTTTAGTATCAACAGCATCAAGAAGCTTATGCTAATCTGAAAAAATAAAGAGCTGAGTTAAAAGAGGCAAAAAGTGATATTGAATTTAAGGATACCAGTTCAAAAGCAATATACCTACCAATCCACATATAGATTTAGTCAGCTTTTTAAACCTTTTACTTTTCAATATATTTGTAGAATCTTCAATCATAGAATACATGTCTGGGTCTAAGTACCTGGGAGAAACAAAGTCACCATTAACACTGGAAGTCTGTCATTTAGAATGACACAAGAGATTCAAGATGATTATTTACAGAAAAATCCAGAGATCAGTACAAACATGGAGCTGCTCTTTTGACTCTGACTAAACTGTAAGCATCCTATTCAGCTGTTTAAAGACTATGTTTAATATAAACCAAATCCATCTTGTCCCATTTCAGAAGAGGATGTTTAAATTGTGGGAAACATTAGACTGAATTTTGAGTGAACTTTGCCTCAATGTATCATGCTACAGAGTAAATAATTTTTTGGAACTTACTTTTCTATTTCCTTCTTGGCTTTCTTGCTCAGCAAATCCATTTTGGTCATGATGTTAATCTGTGGAATCTCTAAAGATATCATTGCACTGAGTGCTGCCAGAATTCCAGAGATAAACTGAAAAGAGAATGAAAAATGATGTATTAAAGTACAGCAAAACACAAATCAAGGATACTCAACCCCAGACCAAATCTAGTAATGAATATATGGAACATGGACACAAAGCCATATAAGGAGTTGGGATATGAGGAGTTTCCTGTTGGAAAAGGGAGGTGCCAAGTATCCCACCTATTTTTGGAACCGCAGATCTGGATCTGCCACTGGAAAGGGCATTAAGAAAACCTAAACCCTTCCGGGGATTGTTCCTGCTCAATGGGGAAAGTGGCCTGCTCACTCTCCAGATCTGAGAAAGCTCCCATGGAATCGCATGAGGCTCCAAGAATTTAGATTGGAAGGGACTTCTGGAGGTTATCTGGGTCCTCCAGCTGCTCAAACAGAGCAGCTTCTAGGTCAGACCAGGCTGCCCAGTCAGGTTTTGACTCCATGAACGTTCACTGCACCATCTCTGTGCCTGCTGCAGTCTGACCACTCTCCCAGTGCTGGTTTTCTTTACATCCAGCTGGGAACCCTTTCCTGCAACCCATGTCTGAGGCAGATGAAGACAAATCTCCTTGGGCTTAGCATTTTCTCCTCCAGGCAAACCCAGCTCCCTGAACGGCCCAGACTTTTTGTTCTTTATCAGTATGAACTTTTCCAACAGCTTTCAAATGGGTACCTTAAAAGATTCCACCATGAACTGAGAATCCACGAGGAAGACTCCACAGACACGGAATTCCCACTGCTGGAGCTGCTCCACCAGCTGTTTCATCACTGGCAGGTGCGTGTAGAGCTCGATCTGACCTGGGGCACACTCAGGATATCAATGGGGTAGGAATGGGAAACAAACAGGAGTATTTCACAGTTATATATAAACATGGAATCACACTTAATATAAATGAAAACGGGTCAGAAAAGCATCCTCTTTTAGGCAACTCTGACTGAGGAAGTGGAAAAGAAATAAAAAAGGGGGGGTTTCCCTCCCTTGACCTCCAATTAAGTGTTATTTGCAGTTGCCACAGTGTCCCCACATATTTTGGTACCAAACACCAGTGCAGTCACCCAGAGCAGCCCAGGACTGAGTTCACTCCTGAAACATCTGGAAGTGACTGACAGTTCTTAATAATGCAAAAAAAGTGAACTACCACAACCAACTAAACCCAAAGCACTGCAAATTTTATACTGTGACATAAAATACCAAACGATACCAAAACACGGATGTGTGTTTACCTGGGCAGTCAAACAATATATAATCATCCTCCACGTGCCCCAGGCTCTCCTCCAGCCAGTTAAAGTTGTTGGCAAAGTACTCCATGCAGAACACCAGACCTCCATTGGGGCCAAACCTCAGGGATTCATCCTCCATCACATCGTCCACCTCTATCAGCTCACGGATGTCTGTGACAACACCAAACATCGGGAATAAACCCTCCAAACAGTCTGGGAGGTCAGAGAGCCAACATTCCACCAGTGCAGCACTGGGTGCACGGGGACCTGTACTCATGACCTAATATTCATTACATTTCCTGAATACACACGTGTATGCTAAATACTTCCACTGACCGGTCTAGATATGAGTGGGAGTCTTTTGAAGGTCCCTGGTGGCCCTCTGGGGAACATCCCATTCCCCAGATTTTCCTTTCATGGTCCCGGATCCGCTAATGAATCTCTTCTCTTTGAAAGTGTCTCAACTATGAGGTCAGGTCAGGATGTACTTTCCTTATCATCTCTGTGTAGGCACACTTTGTTCTGACACGAGCAGGTCGATATTAATCACTGGCCCAGGTAAATACAGGGATCAGGCACCAGCTGGCACAAGAGCATCAGTCCCCGATGCGGGGAGTCAGCACCATTGCGGGACTACATTAACCTCTGACAGGTGCTGAGCGCTATCGGGCACAAGACCGGGCGTTATCCACTGGTACAGGAACCGGCCGCTGTTCGGATGTTCGTACCGGCGCTCACCTGCCATCACGGGGTAGCTGAACAGCTCTGCCGCCGGGTCCAGGTTCACCACCTGCACGGCGCGGCCCAGCGCCTCGCAGTGCTGCACCATGGTGGAGCAGTACGTGCTCTGCAAGGCACACACGCCCGTCAGGGGCTGCCCGGGGCCTCCCCCCGGCCCGCCGTCCCCCCCGCCCGCCCCGCCGCTCCCCGCTCACCTTCCCGCTGCCCGCCGGGCCCATCACCAGCTGCGCGTACCGGGGCATGGCGGCGGCGCCGGCGGGCAATGGCCGCTGCGGCGCCCCGTAGCTCGGCGGAGCGCGCGTCTCGGGCGGTCCGTCCCCGGTACGGCGGCCCGGCGGGGTCACGCCGTGCCCGCCCCTCTCGCGAGACGGCGGCGCTGGGGCGGGCGCACGTGCGCACGGGGTGAGGGAGCGGGACCCGGACCGGGACCGGGAGCGGGACCCGCCGCGGCCCGAGGGGCCTCCGGGACCGACACCGCCGGGACCGACACCGCCGCCGGGACCGCCGCCGGTACCGCCGCCTCCGGGACCCCCCGCCCGCCGCCTCCCGCACAGCTCCGTCTCATCCGGAGGGCCACTCGCAGAGACCCCCCCGGTGCTGGTACCGCAGCACCCTCCCCGCTCGGGTACCCGGAGCCCAGCGCTCCCTCAGCCCCGGCACCGCCCCGCGCTGCGAGCCCGACCCTCCTCAGGTACCCGGAGTCCCATTTCCTCGGCTGTGCCCCCCCCCCATCCCCTAAGCTCTGCCCCCCACCCATCCCCTCAGCTCTGCCCCCCCATCCCCTCAGCTCTGCCCCCC
>JAYRBT010000037.1:11218262-11241842 GCA_036023395.1 Myiotriccus ornatus
GCAGCTCTGCTCCCCCGTCCCACCGTGTCCATGATTCCCAACCGTGTCTGGGTTCCCATCGCCCTTCCCCCTGACCTGTCCTCACTTTTGCCCCATGAGGTGAGGGGCACCCTCCCTCCCACATTTGGGGTCTCCGTGGACACCCCAGGATCCTTCCCCTCGCTGTGACCATCTCCTGCCTCTCCTTGTCCCCAAACCTCACCCCTCCTGGAGCCCTGGCGTTTTCCCTCAGCATTCCTCGCTGCCCAGCACAGCTTGTCCTGGCTCCAAGGCCCCTCACACGTCCTGTTTGCTCCCATGGCCCTGGGGGATTGCTTGTGTATTCCAAACTCTTTCCTTCTTCACTCCTGTTTTCTGAGCCCCTGGACTGAAAACCTGTGTGTGCAAACCAGCACTAAGTCCATTAGTGGGCTGGGTTTGGTTTGCTTGTTTCGTGGTGTTTGAGGCTTTTTGCCAGTGTCCTTGGACTGCAATTCTTCAGGCACAGATTTAAATGACCCCTTTTCTTTGCCACTATGTGAGAGGTCCCTCCCCTGATCCCCAGTGCCCCCACTGTTCATATGCCACTGATTTAACATGATAATTCACATTGTGCTTAATCCAGTGTTCTGTAATTCCATGTGGGTTTCCTAAAAGTCTTCCTTCATTTACACTGCATTTCATGGCAGTAATGTGCTAGAATTCCATATGGCTTGGTATCTTTCGTAGCCATTTCCCCCATATTTTTTTCATTATTATTTGACTCCTGTTTTCTCCTCCCTGGTCTGTCTTTACGCTTGCTCCCGTTTTCTCTGGGCTTTATCAGTCTCCGGGATTCTCATTGAGTTGGGAGGGGTGGCACTAACTCAAACCCAGAACTTGGGTCCTGATTCTTCCCTGCTGTGACCCTCCCCAGGCGCGTGACATGGCCACGGATGTCGCCGAGCCCGTGGTCCCCGACTGCAGAGGGGACGGGAGGAGCGGTGCCAGGCCAGACTCCGACTATCCCCTCCGGGTCCTCTACTGCGGAGGCAAGTGCTGGAAGGGCCGGTGTCCATGATCCCCCCAACATGCTGTTTGTGAGGGCAGAGAGAAAGAGAGAGTCTCTTTTGGTCAGATTGTACTGAGAAGCTGGGCCATGGTCATCTTGACCTTTCCAGTTGTCTTTCTGGAACAGCTTTGTTGTGTATTTTATCCCAAGCATTTTTGGTGAAATGCAAGGGATCTTCCCCCCTGAGAGACAGAGGACTGGCGGCTCTCTGGGCGTGAAAGGAGTGGGAGCTCAGATCTCGTCCTGCAGAAAGGCAGTGGTGGTTTTATCCTAAAGCAGAGCATGTGAGCACAGGTCTAATGGGAGAGGAATTAAAATGTGGAGTGGTATCAATACAGGAATGGTTTTGAGCCAGTGTGGGATTATAACCAGAAGTTCTGATGTAAGCAGGGCTAAGAGTTGGACTCAATGATCCTTGTGGGTCCGTCCAACTCAGAATGTTCTCTGATTCTTTGATTTGGAACTTAACACTGAGGCTGTAAGTGGAGAACTTCTTTTTGTATTCTGATTTTGTTTTTTTTTTTTCCCTTTTTTTCCCCTTCTTTCTCCAGTCTGTTCATTGCCAACAGAGGTGAGTTAATTATTTTGTTGTCTGAATTTTTTTTTTCTGTCTGTGATTCCTGACTATGATGATTCTTCCTGATATTTTCTGTCTTTTCTTAATTGTGCTTCAGCCGCTGTCATCCTTAGGATAACATGAGGTTTCTTATGTGCTAATATTTGTATTCAGTCATATTAAGGACAAATAGCTGAGCTGAATAGCAAATATATTTTGGTGTATTTGTGGTGCATTTTGTCTTTCCTCCACTAACAACATCCTTGTGATTTTTCTCTAGTACTGTGAATACATGCCTGATGTGACTAAATGCAGACAATGGTTAGAAAAGAATTTTCCGGATGAATTTGCAAAACTTACAGTAGGTAAGAATCTTTTTCTGCTTTCCAGCTGATATGTGCCCTCAGACATATTCAGAAATCTTCGAGCTTGCCCCATTTTCATCTCTTCCCTTTTCCTGCTGTATCATGTGGAAGTTAATACTTTTCTTAGGAGCCTGCCGTGCTTTTGGATGCTGTGAAATATGTTTGATTGGAATTTCAGTACAAACATTAGCATTTATTTCATTTGCGTAAGTACTGTAATGAAGATGTAACACATATCAGTCAAGGGGGCTGCTGCATTTCAGCAGAGTTTACTGATGTAGCAAAATACCATTGTACCATCCTGTTCCTGCAAGGCTGTGAGTGTCTGACCACTAATTTTGTTCTTTTTCCCCTCACTCCTTTCTGATGCATTTAAGAAAATTCGCCTAAACAAGAAGCTGGGGTTGGAGAAGGCCAAGGAAATGTGGGAGGAGAAGAAGAGGAGAAGAAGAAGCAAAAGAGAGGCAAGGTCTAAATAGTTGATTGTGGTACTGATTTATAAGCAGTTCGGGGCATCCCTTTCTCACCTGGTGGTCTGGACCAGGGCACGACTTCCTTGGATTTTGGTTGTGAGCTGTACTGTGACTGCACAGAAGATAGTGAATATCTTTCTCCTGGTGGCAGCAGCTGGTGTGGTGATCTGTGCTGATGGAAACGTTGGAGAGCAGGGGTAGGCACAGCCAGGGAAAGGGGACCTGCATCCTGTGTCTCATTGTTCCTGTCATGGCTATCACACTTACCCAGGCAATAGTTCTTCCCAGCTAAAATCAGCTGGCATTCCTCCCGGAATACTCGTTCCTGCCCTGTTTAGCAGCAGTTTATAGGTTGTTTGCAGAGCAGAACAAAGACTGCTTTCCTCCTTAAATGCCTCCGCTTTTGCCTTTGTTCCTTCCCCCTCTCTGGATTCACGTAGCAGGATTTGGTTTTATGCTTTTAAATCTGTTACCTGTGTCTCCACTAAGAGCTACATCTCTTCCCAGCAATACTAATGAAAAACATTTTCAAAACTCAGCTTTAGAAGATGAAAAAAAAAAAAAAGAAACTACTTAAACGCACTTCTGTCTTCTATCATTGGAGTTCTTGCTGTTTAATTAATTAACATACTTTCCACCATAAATCAGAGTGCTGGGATTCTTATTAAGAGATATTTGCCTGTGCAGTGCCAGTTGTGACTAGTGCTTCAGAAATTATATATATACCAAGTTAGATTCACATTTTAAGCCACACATCACTGCAGAGGTTTTATTTTTGTGTCTTGGTAACGAGTTTTGTTTGCCTTGTCAGTAGGCAGTGTCTAGTGACAACACTAATTTATGTTCCGTAGCTTGGATGCTTTTCCCAGAGATTTCAGGACATTTTCTTTCAACATTAATTTACTATGTGTGGTGGTACTGTTAGCGTTCAGTCTGGGTTTTGGTTCTGAAATAACAGTGTTTAAAATATTTAGGGATTTTCTTGTGAAAACTTACAGTCTGGTGTTAAGTACGATGGTTTAAGATTGAGTGCAAAGAGAGGGTGAGGAAAAACAAGCCTAAACCTTCAAAGACACTGCAGGAATTTGCTGAGGCAATTTTAAGACAGAAATTTACTGTCTTGAAAATTATCAGGTTTATAATAATAGAGAATTAAAAGTGCTGTGTGTTAGGAAAAGAAATAGTCACAGGGCTTAGTTTGCTTGTTCTAAATTCTTTAGGTTTTCATGCTGAGAAGGCTCAGGAACATCAAACTTTGGTTACACTGGGGTAACTTGATGACTGTACACAAAGTCAGACGAGATCTTAATCTGCATTGAAGAATCCTAATTAGTGGAATGTAACTTTTCCATGCTTTGTTCAGCCTAATAAATGCCCCACATGTGAAGTGTTCCCACAGGTTGGCCTAGAAACAGCCAGTGGGAAGGATGATGTTCAGTCACGTGCAGTTTTGCCTCGTTTCAGAGGTGTGGGGTTTGCTGCTGGTTCATATATCAGTGCCTGCTTCGTTCTGGGGTCGTGCTTGGGTATCCAGAATTTCATCTGCTGTGTAACCCGGCTCGTGGCCCCCGTAAATGAACGTGAGGAGGTTGCTTTGCCTCGGACACAGACCCTGGGGATGTTAAACTCGTGAAAAACATTAAAGTAACGATTTGTTCCCCAGCCTACAAACCAAAGAACAATTCCTGAAAGAGCAGTTAAATGTAGACCAAGCACAGTGATAGTAAAGTGTGGGGAAAAGCCCTTTTTTGCTAACTTTAGTGGGGTTCTGCTGTGCAACCCATATTTGAATGCATATTTGACATGTATATATTATTACTTCTCATAATATTGAGCTTTGGTGACATGGGATCTTTCTTAAATAATAATAAACCCGAGATAATGTGCAAAATACCTCTTTTTTTACCAACGCAGCTGGGGAGATAACAGTCCCTTTGTTTATAGGGATTAAATCTGACCTTATATTCTTTTTTCTTTGATGAAGTGTGTCATCATTAAACTAACCATGTAACCTTATGGTCTCTTTTAAAGGTGGAAGAGGTCAGATAAAACAGAAAAAGAAGACTGTACCACAAAAAGTAACGATAGCTAAAATTCCCAGAGCAAAGAAAAAATATGTCACGAGAGTGTGTGGCCTGGCAACGTTTGGTGAGTTGACTTTAACCTGCCTTTAACCTCATGATATGTCTTCTGATTGTATTCCACTGGGTGACCTGCTTCTCTCTGTGTGAGGTGAAAGTCCCAAGGTGCTTTTAGCAGTTCCAAAGGTACACTGACTTCCCTCAGGGATGAATTATTCAAGTCCTTATTCCCGTGGTTTTTTTCAAACAAGCAGGGCTGCGGGTTTTTGGAAACAGGGCTTCACTTGTTAGACTTCAGACTAGTCTGTTGGTTTTAATTGTGAAGATGTTTATTTTCAAAAAAACCCTCTTATTTCCATCAAACCTGTAAATACATTATTGGCGGTTAAATTCACCTGCTCTTGAGACTGTTTAAGTAAGTCTTGAATTGCCTTTCTAATCAGACAGTCAAATGATTACCAGCTTAATGCTGTCCTGCACAGCTTTGGTTCAGCTGCAGACAACCACTTGGTGTTTGTAACAACATCGTACTTCACACATTGATCACAAATTCTGTTAAGAAAGGTAAGTTTTAACCTTTTTTGGATTAACAAGCCATGTCCCATATTTCCTCCATGAGAACATCATCCGATCTCTTGAGGGATCAGTAATACCTTGATCTAAACTGGGTGTCTTTGTGCTGGAAGCCAGTCTCAGAAAGTGTTGGGGCATGTTTCTGGAAAGAACACCTCTATGGAAAAACTTGTTCAATAACTGTAGGAGTTGTTCAGAAGTGGAGGTGTTTATTAAACATTTCTGCATGTGCTTTTCTGGTAAGTGTCTGCAGCACAGGCCCCCAGGAGCAGAACACATAGAGGACATTCAGCAGTTTTTACCTTGAAGCGTTTGCTGGATCTGTAGAGTCAGATGTTTTGGGTGTAAACAACAGACTTTGCTTTCAATAGCAAAGCTTCAGCTGTGAACTGCCACTACTTTTTCAACAGTTAAAACAAGATTTTGGCTTTAAACTTGAGAAAGTACTTTAATGTCAGTGACTGTACTTAAACTGTCTGTTTTCCCCTCAACAGAAATCGATCTTAAGGAAGCACAAAGGTTCTTTGCTCAGAAATTTTCCTGCGGTGCCTCAGTAACAGGAGAAGATGAAATCATCATTCAGGGGGATTTTACAGATGACATTATTGATGTAATCCAGGAGAAATGGCCTGAGGTAATAAACCCTTCCTTCTGTCAGGACTCTACTTCTCCGCAATAACCTGTGACTTTCTGATGATTTTGGAAAAGGGTTTCATCTTTGGCAGCACAGATTGTTGCACAAAAATAAAAGACCAGTTGTTGCATTCCCACCCTACAGTGAGGGAGGCATGTCAGAATTAGTCCAGCTGTGGCTTCTTAGTGACCATTTCTCAACAGTGAATGTCTGAGTATTCTTACGTTGCCATCCTATTTTTCAACACCCCTTAAAATACTGCAAAATTTAAACAAACAAACAAACCCAAGCCCTACACACTTGTGCTTCAGAAGAAGAGCTAATTTGAGGTTGGACCAAAATTGATGGTTGAGAGCTGTAATTGCAAATGCTTTCTCTGACTCTCCCTTGTCCTGGTATTTCCCAAGTGGAATTCTTTCTGAAATAACTCCATAGGGCTGTGTTTATTGTGAGCCCTGGAGGCTCAGCTGTGTCCTATGAGCACGTGTCACTCACATAGAATTTACAGCAGGGAATCTGGGAAGGTGCTGTTGACTTCTGTCACACCTCATTGCATTTACAGGGGTAAATATTAAATGAGACATGTAAGAAGAAAATTTACTTTGCTGTGTTTTGCTTTTTTTTTTTCCCTAGGTGGATGATGACAGCATCGAAGACCTTGGAGAAGTCAAGAAGTGATAGTGAAAGACTACATTTATTTAATTAAATGGTTATAAATGATATAGCCAAAGTGAGGCTTCTAAATCCATTTGCTCTGCAGTGAAACTGTGGAGAACCCACACCCTTGGCATTTTCACTGTTCTGTATAGGCTGCTTGTTTATTTTTTTTCTTTTTGTTGTGATATTTGCCAAAGTTAAATCGGGGTTCTACCATGCTTACGCATGAAGTAGATTTAAATAAAATTCCTGTTCCTCACTGAGTACAGTTTCTGGGTTTTTTTACATGTACTTTCCTCGAACTATCTTACAGGAAAAGAAGAATTTAAGTCATTAAAAGTTTTGGTTTTCATCTGCTGTTCTTTCTGCTGAGCTGAACTGAATAAGGCGTGTGGCTGATGTACAGACACTTTGTACCTCGGGCTTACCTGCAGAGAGTTTTAGAAATCAGAATGGAACAAATCTTCAGGTTTGTTAACACTGAAGGACAATGAGTCCTGAAGTGGTCAGGCAGTTCCGCTGTGGGTCACTGCCAAGCGAATTATTTATTCTAGTAAGTGGAAACACTGAGAAATATGTGAATATGACTTGAAAGGTTATCCTGTTTTCATAAATCCAAACAGCCTCCTAACCCTGCTGGGCTTCTGGGGGAGGCAATTGCAGTGGCTTTATGCTTTTAGTGTGCTGCTGGTTCAAAAATGTAGTAATGAACACGAATTAATAGTGTATTCCAGGGGTTCTGTTAGTGGGTGAGGAGAGTTTCAGCTGCACACTCTGCTCTCTGTACTCCGACAAACAGCCTCGAGCATCAATTTGGTGCTTTTTATTTCACTGCTCCATTTAATAACAATAAATGCTCCCTGGTGGCACAGCTGTGGAAGTGACGTGCTCCTGTCACTGTGAGTTGAAAAGCGAGGGACTGAATTATCACATGCCCTGTTCTCCACCCATGAGGTTTGTTTTTTCAGTGATCTTTGTTTACAAACCTTTGGTTTAGTTGGGAAAGATATCTGGAGAGAAAACTCTATCTCTGCAGTAGGGAATGATGTATCTCCAGAAAACTGTAGTTGTCCCATTCAACTCTTAGAATTCTTTCCTAAGCTAAAATGTGGAGTTTGCTGTGTGTCTGCTTAGTTTTGGGGAGCCCTGCTCAGAACCAACTTGCCTTCCCAAAGGGCAGGCACTGGGATTGCAGAAGGCTGTGCTGTCCCCAGAGCAGTACTGGGTGCTTGGATAGGGAGTTCCAGAAGGTTTTATTTAGAGCTTGATTGCTTTGATGAGCTGTAACATTCTGAAACTGCTTTGAGGATATGAAAATAATTGGTCTTCAAGTGTTCTAGAATTTTTTTAAGTGGTTTGTCAGTGATTGTATGATTGGGCTAATTTTCCCTCTGCATGCGACAAAGCAAAGCAGCATTCTGCGTTTTATCTAACTGTCTTGACCCAAGGCTTGCAGGGTACTCACCTCCAGCCTGCGCCATCCCGCTGGGCTCTCGCTCTTAGGCTCACTTTATTAACAAGGTTATTAATTGCGGCGTTTTCCCGGCAGCCACAGTCCGGGACTCGAACCCGCGGCCCCGGGTCTCGAACCCGCCGCCCCGCGGGGCGGAGCTTCCTCCAACGGCGGGCGGCGGCGGTGGGTCCCGGCGGGCACCGTGGGGAGCGGGCTGCGGGCACCGTGGGGAGCGGGGCTGCGGGCACGGGAACCCCCCCGGGGTCGGGAGGGGCCGGCCCAGCCGTGCGGGACAGCGCGGGGGCTCCGCAGACCGCCCCGGGCAGGGACGGAGGGAGGGAGGGCGGCCCGCCCGGCGCGGCGGTACCGCGGGGGCCCCTCTGAGGCCTGGCCCCGCCTCGGTCCGCGCTCAACGGCGCTTGTCGTCCCTCAGGTGCCCAGCCTGGGGGGTCCTGGGCTCGGGAGCCTCCATGGTGGGCGTGCCAGCCCCGAACAGGTCCCGGTGTCCGCGAATGCCCGGCAGCGCTCTGGCCCCCGGTCCCCCATGAGTTCATCACTGCTGCGCTCTTCTTCGTCCCAGGTAAAACATGAAGGTGCCGCTGACAATCCGCTCTATTTTTGGCAGGAAATTACTCACGGTGCTGCCGGCGGCTTGAGTCACGGGCCACAGGTGGCACCGCTTTGTGCCGCGGGGCGTTTCAAGCCAAGGGCCGCGACCGCGAGGGGCTTCTGGAATGGTTCCTATTTATAATATAAACGTATTTCAACTTAAACCCCCGAGTTTATTATCAGAGAACTTGTCGCTTGCCTGTGTTGAAATGCGTTCCATATCTCACCTTTTACAGGCACTTAGCCCAGATCGTGAGAACAGCATCATTAAGAAACAGAGACAAGAACTCCAGCTTTTAATTGCAGAACTGAAAGAGCGTGACAGGGAGCTCAATGACATGGTTGCTGTGCATCAGAGACACATCCAGGCCTGGGAAGGTGATCGCCACAAAATACTGACTTTAGCAGAGCGATGCAGCTTATTGACCAGTAAGTGCTGTGAATATGAAGAATAAGATTTTGGTCTTTTAATACATTCAGGTGCTTTGACCCCTCAGTGACAGCTTTGCATCATTTAAAGGACCATTTCCTACCCTTCAGCCTTTAAATTGTATTGTCTCTTTCTGAGATCTAAACTTCCACCATGGTACTGAAATGACATTTGAATGTGTAAACTGCTTCAGTGAATTCTTTAAAAAATAATCTGATTAAATAAATGTGGGGGAGAGAGAACAATTTGCAACGTGCTGGTGTGCTGCAGAGCCCTGTGCCCTGAGGTTATGCTGCACAGCTCTGACATCACCCACAAACCACCCAGTGAAACACCTGGCAGCTCTGAGCAGTCGTTCATTTCTGAATCACATGATTTTAAACAACTGGATTAAATTATTTTGAAGATTTAAAAAAAAAATACATTTCTGAGATTTAAAAAAATGCATGACAGTCTCTGAGCTGTTTTCTCATAGACAATCTTGTCTCCCTCCTTTTCAGGTGAGCTGAACAACAAAAATGCAATTATAAAATCACTGACCAAAAGGTTGAAGTTCTTAGAATCTCAGCGGAATGACAGTCAGGCAACACTTGAAAATACACAGCAGAAGTTTAAAGAGCTGACTCAAAAAGTAACAGATTCATCTGTTCACTGCCAGGCTCTGGAGGTAGGGGTTGAGTAATGGTCTGGTTTTACAGTCTGTGCATGTACAGGATTCCAGTGGCATTTGGGAATTTCACTGCTGAATAAATAATTCATATTAGGGCTCCTGAGTTGCATTTGTCTTTTAGTGCAGTAATGTGAGATCAAAATAAAGGACTGAGTTGTTGGGTGAAAATAAAAAGGGTGAGGTGAAAAACTTCTCTAAGCTAAAATGTGGAGTTTGCTGTGTGTCTGCTTAGTTTTGGGGAGCCCTGCTCAGAACCAACTTGCCTCCAAAAAGAGCAGGCACTGGGATTGCAGAAGGCAGTGCTGTCCCCAGAGCAGTACTGGGTGCTTGGATAGGGAGTTCCAGAAGGTTTTATTTAGAGCTTGATTACTGTGATGAGCTGTAACATTCTGAAACTGCTTTAAGGATATGAAAATAATTGGTCTTCAAGTGTTCTAGAATTTTTTAAGTGATTTTCAGTGATTGTATGATTGGGCTAATTTTTCCTCTGTATGCAATGAAGTCAAGCAGTATTTTATCAAGCGTTTTATCTGTCTAATTGAACTAAGATGTGCAGGGTGTTAAGACCCTTCATCACAAGCAAAGTGGGGAACAATTTTTACTCCAGCCCTCTTTTCCCCAGCTTGCTCAGGATCCCACATTGCCACTCACAATGTTCAGATAACATCATTTGCTGGAAAAAATACCAAATTGAATCACTGAAGCAACTGAAGCTGACACTTACTTCTGTTCTCTAGGAGAAAAATCAGGATCTCCACTGCTCAGTTTTGCAGCTGTCAGTTAAAACAGGCCAACTGCAAGCAAGGGAACAGGAGCTCCTCACTATGCTCAGGCTGAAGGTAACATCTGTCCTCTCGTGGGCACTGAATGTGGTCACTGCAGTGCAGTTGTTGGTGACTGTACCACAGGGGTTCTGTCACTCTTGATCTCCCTCATGGTTAAATCTTAGGCTTGTTTGAGAAGGGAAAAGTGGTCAACAAACAACAAACTGGTTTATTTTCATTAAGGAGCCCATTTCCAGGCTTTGATTTTGGTTTTCGTTCCTCAATTCAAAAGAAAATCTGTGAAGTCACTGTAACTACAGCAGTGGGATGCACTGTTGGTTTGTCAAAATCCATCCATAATATGAAAAATTAGGAATACATTCTGTTTCTTATTTCAGGACAATGCTTTAATTGAAACAACCGATCACATTAATGAGTTTACATGCAAATTGAAAAAGCTGGAAAGTGCACTGCGTGCAGTGAAGTCAGAGGACTTCTGTCTCAACAGAGAACAGAAGGAGCTCAAACTGACACTGAAAGAGCTAATGCTTCAGACAAATAAACTGAAAGGTAAATATTTATTCTGGGCTCCTAATTTGGTGTAGACTAGCACAGTACCTTTTCATTCTGGGAAATATTTTGGTTTGTAGATGTCCTCTCTGAAAAGATGGAGGAGAACAGCAAGCAGCACGAAGAAATCCTTCACCTGAAACATGAAAATGGCTGCTTGAAGAATGAGCTGGCACTGGCAGGTGAGGGTGGGCAGTTGGCTTTTCATGCCTTAGCTTTCAACTGCTCAGGGACTCCTAGGCAGCAATTCACTAATATCTGTGAAGGAGGCAGCTTCTTATCCACCTTCCTTGCAGTTTAATAAAAGAATATCCCTTGTGTGCCATTCTTGTGTGAAAGCAATATCTGGGGCTTCTGCAGGGACAGTTTATAGAATCTTGTGAAAGCACAAAGTTCACCAAAGTGATTACATGTGGAGGAGTAAATGGCTCAGTGTTCTCTCCTGAAAACTTTTGAGACTCTCATGTCTCCTCTTTTTCCCCCTTTCCTCTCTGAAAAAGTTAGATAAGTCAGTCAGTGAAGCACATTATTGCTGCTGGTAAAGTAAATCCAGGTGCTGAGGAACAGTTGAAGGAAAATACTTGATTGTTTAGTTGTCCTATGGGTTTTGTGCTCTTTTTAATTTGGAAGGGAAACAGATCCTGCTGATCTTAAGAAAATGCTTTTGGTTTGGTTCGGTACCAGCTTCTACTGCTACACAGCATTAGCAAAAGCACTTGCTTTGTGTCTGCTCACTTTTAAGTAATTCAGAAATTGTCTGTGTTTTGAAACAGCGGAGAAAGCCGAGAGGAAGGATGAACTTTATCAGTTTGCCAAGTCTAAACAAGCGCGGATTGAAAAGGAGTTATCCAGTTTGCGACAGGTACAGCCCTGATCGTGTTCCTGCTCTCAGGTGATAAAAGCATTTTCAAGAACATCAGACCTGCATGGAACAGTACAAAAACAGTTAGATCTGGGTATTATTAATTATCACTTAAGGAAAACAATCAAATTTTCTGTTTCTACCGTGCTGGGGTCTCTGTGCAATGTTGATTTATTGGGGTTAAACTGGACAGCCCGTGGTGCCAGGCTGGGGAAGGCACGTGAAGGGCTGCAGGACCGGGGTGTACACACCTGGCCAAGGTGAAGCCTGAGGGACATGGTGTGCCAGCAGATCAAGAGAGACTTAAACCCTGTGTGTTCACCTGCTCTTAGCTGAGGTTCTCAAGGCATGTTCCATTTTTTTTTAATTGCAAATAATTGGTAGGTGTGTTATCTTCTGCATGAGCTTCACAAAAAAATCCCCTGCAGTGAAAGCAAAATCCAGTGATCACCTGTAATTCTGTAACATTGAACAACGTAATAACAACGTGTATTAAATGCCAGGTAACAGTAATGATGTTGTATTTGTGGTTCCATCTTAGAAGAGCACTGAATTCTTTAATAGAAATCCTGTTTATTGCTGCAAAATGTTACTTTCCTAATACATGCAGAGATGTCCTCTTAGATTTGGAAGTCTTTGACAGTAGTTTGACTATGGGTATTGGTTTATAAGAACAGCTGAGGATGTTTTTTGGAAGACAAGCGATGTTCCTGCAGCCCAGACTTTCACTAATGCCCATCCCTGTCTTTACCAGGTGTATGTAAAACAGCAGAGTGACTTACAGTTCCTTCATGGCAACTCAGAGAGCCCTCAGGCCTCAAGGCAAAAGCATGAAAAGACGGCAAGCAGAAGAAGGTAAAGTAACCTTTTTTTTTTTTTTTTAATAGTTTGTTTTCAGAGAGAGACTTCACTGTTCAAACACAACTCACATCCTCCCAGAGGTGTGTGCTGGGTCAGGATGGCTTTGCTGGACTCAACCACAAACATCCAGTGAAGTTCTCAAATATCTTGTTTTTTATTTGGTCAGGAGACACCATAAACATCAGTCACAGACTGAGGTGTTGTGTCAGGCCAGACAGCTCATGGCTTTTTACAAAATGAAATAGTCTGGTGGTAGGGGTGTTAATCTGGCTTGCTCCTGCTTTTGTTTAAAAAGCGAATTTATTTCAGGAAGTAAACTTTAAATTAGGGAATTGGTGCACAACCTGGAGGTTCAGACAGAATCACCACACTGTATAAAACATGAGGGAACTCTCAGACTGATTTTGGAAAGTAACAGCCAAATCTGGGCAGAGTTCTGTCGGGTTTTGGCAGGATACAGCTGCCTGTTGGCGTTTGAGCTCCCACAGAGCTGTGGCAGCAGCCTGTGTTAGGGTAGAGCTTTGGGAGTGCAGTGGTGGGTGCTCTTTACCTGCAGTGTTTCTGACTTGTTTTTATCGTGCCGTTGTAGCACAGGGGTGACATTCTCTGCCTCTGAAAGCCACAGCAAGACACACATGGGTAGGACTGAGGGCAGCCACACGATGTACAAGGAGTGGGGAACTGCACCATTTCCAGAAAGTAGGGTAAAAAGCACCCTTGAGATGTGTGGAGTAGATAATAGACAGTTACTGAATGCATCAGACTTGGAGGAAACTACCTCAGCCTTCTTAAACCCGTGTCAAAAAGTTGTGAAAGGCTTGGCTGTCCCCACGGAAGAAGGAGAAAAGCAGGATGTTGCATCAAGCTTTGATGAGCTAGACAGTGAAATATTACGTGAGGCAAACAGCACGAGACCATTGGGAAACAGGGAAATTGGTGACAAGGGAGTGGAAAGCAGAGACCGACAAACCTTTGAGACATCTGTACCTTCCTATGAGCGTTGGCTCAACATCCGATCTCGCGTGGACTTGCAAAGCACTTTGATCCAGAACGGCAAGACGGGTAAGAAAAGCAAAACCGGGGAAGAGAGACCCGGAATTCAGTTTGGCCAAAAAAGGACCTCTGCGATTCGCAAGTCAGAGTCTGACTCCTGCCTTGGGAACTCCAGCGCGAGCGGGAGTGGCCGGTGGAAGCCGGTGTCGGATCAGGAGTGGCTGGAGATTTTCAAACCCATAGAAAGAGATGGAAGCGTATGCAGTGGAAAAGATTGCAGCTGTTTGGATTCCACGCAATAGATGAAATGTGCCAGCTCATAAAGGTTGTGAGCTTTTTACATTTCACAGATTGGTATAAGCTGTAGTTACGTAGAAGCTTGGGTGTATAAACTCTCACTGGTATCTCAAGGGATGTTTAAAGTAACTGTTGTTTAAAAATTAGTCTACCCAACTTGAAAAGCAGCAAATTCGAAATAAAAATAGCTCTTAAAGTATCATGATTCTATTTTTATGCATTTGTTTTTTTCTCATCTCTTATCCCCAAGAGCTGCGTGGGCAGGAGAAGCTGCAACACCCCAGAACTTGCCAAATAAACTAATTGAGAAAACCACAGATTTTAAAAGTCTTATGATGCTGCTTGTAACTCTGGTGGGTAAAATATGCTCTGCCCGGAGTTGTGCAGTGGTGTTTCTGTGAGGCAAGAAGCAGATGCAGGTTTTGTGTGATGCTTTAGTGACTGGGTTATTTCTGTTGAGAAATCACACCGTGGCTGGGCACGAATCTAGGCCAGGCTCTGAGCACAGGCTGCTGCCTCACTCGGGGCAAGAAATGAGATGGCAAGATTGAAAGGACAGCAATCTGTCCACTCTCCAGTTCATGTGGGACTCTTATCCCTCCGTTTATGCTGGGGGAGGAAAAGGACACGTGGGGGATTAGCAGAAGGAGGTTTCTAATGCTCAGAAATGCCGGAAAAAGGCTCAGGTGTCTCGGTGGTGTTGGAAAGTATCCGAGATAAAAATGGTGCTTCGCATTTACAGGAGTGGCTTTATGCCTGCACAAGCAAAGGCATCCAGAGCTGGGACTTGCTGTGGATTTGTTGTCTCGGTTCCTTTATCTCCTTTCAAAAAACTGATTTACCAGCTCTATTATAGAAGGATTTCTGAAGTTTTACTGAGATTTTGTAGCTGCCTTTTAGCTAGAGGAGAATCTTTCCAGCTGGTAGTTTGACAAGTACAGTAAATGAACAGCTGTTTAAACCTGCTGTGAATGTTTGCCAGCAAGTCTGCCCTACATCCAGCCAGATTAATGTTATGAAGCAGGGGAATCTGATGTATGGATGCTTTCAGTCCATGTGGCTTTTAAAACAGAAATATCGTAGAAATGGTTGCTGCAGTGAGGCAGACCTGTTCAGAAACAAGGTGAATGGGCAGCCACTGAAAAAGAATGCTGTCCTGGCACATTCCCCAGGGCTTAGCTGAGCCTCATGTGTGGTGTGGGCTCTCTCTGGTTTCCACTGTCTCTAAATCATTCAAAAGACTCTACTCCCCTTACATCTACCCTGACCTTTCTTACCTACTCCCCCAGCAGCACCAATGACACACTGCTATCCCTCCAAATCCCTTCTGAGGCTGGGTAATGAAAACTGCTTTCACTTTTTGTCTTGCCCTATTTGTCTTGTCCTTAAGTGAATTTTAGGGGAAAAGGAACAAACTCAACCCAGGCAGTGGTTACAGAGCAGAGATCCCTCAGTGAGGGGGGGGCTGTGCTGCCCATTTGGGATTTGCTGCGGAGCTATCCCGTTTTCTTGATGCCCACACTTGGTCCCGGGGCCCTGCTAATTGGAGATGGATTGACTCAGTGCAAATCCCAGACTGTCTGCTCTCCAACCTCTGCTGACTTGGATTTGCCAGGGAATAAATCCTTGCCCTGTAAATGGGAGGAAGGCAGGAGTGTTGCTTCTGACGAGGGATTAATGGCAGAGACCAAGCACCACATTCCTCCTGGGACTCGAAGCTGGATCCTCCAGTTTTCCGGTGCTGGTTTCGTAGTGCTGATGATGTAGTTTGTGTTAGGGAAGGGTGCTGGCACCTCCCTGTCAGCCCAGCAAATATTTTTGACATGAGTTCCTGAATTCTGGAACAGCCAACAAGAAGGCTATTAAGTACCTTCTCCAACAGCAAGGGGGATTGTGAAATCCCAGAGTGCGGGAATGGTTTCTGTGTGCTCTGACTTGGTGACTTCATTTATGTTGGACCAACATTTGCTGCCTTTGGATTTTTATCTCAATTCTCATTTTAGAGGTGGAGCATCAGCAGGTACTTGTTCAGTCTGGACTAAGCCACCCATTCCTGAGCCATCTCTCTGCCTCCAAATCAAGCCTGTTGTTCCCCCCCTTCCTCCTGAGCTGTGTGTTCTCCAAAACCAGCTGTGCCCATCACATCTGCTTCCCTCCCGTTCCAGGCTGCTGCAGCTTGTTCCCTCACGTCTCCACAGAACCTTTCCCTGTCAGAAGCACAGAAATATGAGCTTTTCTCTCTTAAAAGAGAGCCTGTTGTATCCCAGTGTTTTACTGGGGTGGAATGGGACACAGCAGACACTTTGTGAGCTGGCCACTCTCACGAGGGCTTTTTCCTAGATTGAATGTAATTTAAAAATACACCTATTTGTAAAAGTCCTGCCAGGTATGGAATGCATTGTTACATCAAAATAAGTATCTGAAGAATATTTAGTTAAATGTTATCAATTCAAAGATAGTATTTTCTCTAAAATACACATCCTTTTAAATTATTTACCGATCCAGACTGTGCTTCTGTTGTGTTCAGAAGTGTGATGAATACAGTTTGCTCCTGTATTTAAAAACAAAGTAAAGCCTCTTTGGGAAAGCTCTCCTGTGATCTCTTAGGAGATGAGGGCTATAAAAGACTCTGAAATTCCCTTGAAAGGTACACCTACAAATATTCATTTGCCTAATGGTTGGTTAAAACCAAAAAGGGACTTGGGTATGAGAGGAGTAGCAGAGTGTTGGGAGGAACAAGCACAGCCTTTGGTGTGTGCTCTTTGCAAGGTTAAACACACACTCAAGCACGTGGTCATGTAGCTGATTGGAACTGTTTGAATGTCAAACCATCATCCTCGGGTGATGAAAGTGATCCGAGGAAGCTGTTAAACACAGGAACACTGGGAGGAACAGGGTAATCCCCAATGCTCCATGGTTTTCTTGGCTCAGGGCCCACGGTTATTTATGTTGTCCCACCATTTTCCCTTAAAAGTTCAAAAAGAATGGTGATACTGTTCCTGCCAATGTCTTAATTTTTTTTTTTAACAGTGAAGAAAACATGGGTGTGAGTTTCTGCCGCTCGGATTCTCCCTGTTTGACAACCGCCCAGGAGAGCAACACGTCCCAGAGATCCGCGGAATTCTCTGCTCAGGACTCCCCTCTGCACATCAGTGACCTGGCAGTGACTCAGCCAACAAACAGATGCTGCAGAGCTGCCGTGGACACAGTCAGTATCTTGTTGCAGAATGCCCTTGATTGATTTTAAGGGGAATTATGACTGCAAATGTCTCCCGGCGTGGAGGAACCAGGGACTGCAATGATGAGGCAGCAGGCTTAAGGCAAAGGTGGCAAAATACTTTTTCAAAATAACCCCTCGTTGTCTCAATATGCCTTGGACAGCATAAATGAGTTTTTAAAATACGTGTATAAGCTTTTGGAATGAAAAGCTTTAGGAGAATGGATGCTGGCTAACAGGTAATTCCACTGAGTATCTGAGTACCTGTGGCCACAGTTATCAGAAGCTGCTGGACACTGTTTCTCTCCTGTTCTGGTTTTCCCGCTTTCTCATGTCTTTGTTCTCCCCTTTTTCCCTGCAGTGCTGCTCTGGTGTGTGCTCTGTACAGATGCATGTGAAAATCTGCTACAGAACTGGCACTAGGACAATGCTCTGTGTTTATTGGGAACACCAGCAGTTAGACAGGGCCTGTTACACTGCAGTACTTTGAAACATTTCAAGATTAAAAGGCTTGATCCTTGGTGTGTTATAACCCTTTGAAATATTCCACATTGGTAACTTTGTCTCCCTCTCTGTCTCCTCCAGGGCACCAGTTCCCTGCTGATGAAGCTGCATCGTGCTGTGTCCGAGTCTGGGCAGATGATTGCTCATCTGAACCTCAGCCTTCTCCCCCAGAGCCCTCCCCTCATTCCAAACAGCAGCCACATGGATATAGTATAGATTGTTCTCCCAGGACTAGGTTGAGGTGCTCAGGAATACTGATTGGGACCATCCCATCCCTTATGCTTGACTTGCACTCCATTAGCGAAGCACGAGGGGGATACTGTTTACTGAGAGACAATTCCTGCCTGCCTTAGCTGCAAGTACCTGAATTTTTTATAGGATACTTTTAGAGGATCCTCAAGGTCATGACAGGATTTGACTTATGCATGTGTCTAAACAGATGGAAGGAAGAAGTCATTTTGGGCCAAGCTGTAGGAGGCCTAGGAAAAAAAGTGAACATTGGTTCTTTCTCACTTGAAGCACTTGAGATGATGTCTCAGGCTCAGTGCACGCTCACCACTCTGCTGCCCCAGAGGCTTAGAGACAGAACTGCTTATTATTGTGTTCATGGAAAGGAGGGCAGTATAGGGAATAGGTGTTATATAGGATAGTTTGGGGTATGAATTTAAACCAGACACGCAGCTTAAATAGATTCAGGGGGGTTGTGGGTTAATAATTTTAGTTCCTTCATTGCAGGGTCAGAGAATATACTCAGTAGTCAAAGAAAAAACCTGTATGTGGCTGTGTGGCAGTTTATTTTATGAGCATGAGCACTGATAGGGAGTTGCTGTTGGGTATGTGGGCAGAAGGAGTAATTGGTGAAGGAGTCACTTGCTTGTTTTCATAAATATCCATAAGAATTTCTACGTTGTTTGACAAGGACATTGTACCATTTGTCACTAGAAATGAGTCCACTCGTGCTGATACGCATCCCAGAGGGAGGATTTAGGCTCTTGGATTTAGAGCAGGCTGCTTTCTCCTCACACATCACCTCCCTCTGAAAATGCTGGGCCACTTTTAGCCTCAGATGAACTTGACCAGAACAACGTTGCTGTAAGTAACAGACAAAGCAATTTTTATGACATTCAGAGCCATAAACCCTTCGCTGTGCTGGGACTGACTGAGTGAGTGTAAAGGTTGTTGTGCCAGCGTTTGCATGAACTGAAAGGAGATTTTGTTCAGCAGCTCCTCTGCAGGATTTCATTCAGCAGGGAAGACAGCAGCAGTTTAGTCTTTTGCAAATCCATGTAGGAGGATTCCTGAAAAGCTCCCTACAACACAGGGCTTGCTTGTGGCTCCTGCCCAGCCCCATCAGCTGTCTGGCTCCTGCTGACTGGTTGGCACGTCACAGCTCGGCCACTCGGGCTGCCCCTGGCTCTGCTTTAGAGCCTGAGCCTGCAGTTTTGAGCTTGGAAATTGGCTCCTCATTCAGAACCGGGGCTTCAGTGGACAGGACATAAAGCAGGCTCGTGGGTTCTGGGGGGAGCAGATCCTGAGACACATTTGTGGAACTTTGATCTGCTTTCAGAGCAGTTCTGGGTAAAAACTCGTCAAGCGTGTTTTGGTTAATCTATGCAGACCAACTAATCTGTGCTTAAAACCAGGCTTACCTGAGGCTGTTTGAAACTGAGCTTTAAAACATAATAAATACCTTAGAATTTAATCAGTAAGAATTTGTATGAGTTGGATTCTGTGCCCTGCTTTGGGGGAGGGAGGAGAAGAGGGAACTGAGAATGCCAGTTTGAACCTGGCAGCTCTGGAATTTTTATTCTCTGAGTCCTTTGATTTCCAGGTAGGGTTTTTGCATTACAATATAGACAACAGAACTTGCTGCAACTCTGCACAAAAGCCAGTTATCTGCAGCAGAAGAAAGAGATGCTAAGCTTCCTTCTTATCTCTGTGATGTTCCATGAGCATGAAGGTGTTTTCAACTTGATCTTTATTTGTTTGCTTCCCTTTTTATAAATGCATCTGCAGTATTAATACACGTTATGGATTTCTGAGTTGAGCCTGGCACAGGATTCTACGTGCATTTCCTGTAACAGCAAACAGATATTAAGGCAGCAAATAATTCCTTTAGTCAAATAGTTAAACTTTCCTCGAGCGTGTTCCTCGTCCTCTGGGCAGTCAGATCTCACAGCTCCATTCCCCAGTACCTGCAGGCTGTTTATTGTAGTTAAAACCCTTCTGTGTGTTACAGATAACAGGATCAAGGATGTGAACGTTGTTGAATGAGAGACTGGGAAGTGTTTTCCAGGGCCAAGGCCAAGGGCTGTTTTAGGATATTGTTCCTGGGCTCAGAGCCCCAAAAGTAGAATGTATTGAATAGAGCTGTTTCAGAATATCCCAAGCAGCCTTGCCCACAGCAGATTGTTTTTTCTTTTAGAATCAGGAAATTTCTCACTCTCTGATTATTTGTTCCCCTGATGTGGATTGGATGCTTGCAATAGGCACCACATTGTCTGGTTCTGAGGACAAAAGAGTAACCAGATATGGTTAAAATCCTGAACACCACTCAAAGCTGAATAAGAACCAGCAACAATGAGGAGAAAAACTGGCAAAAAAAGAGAAATCTTCCAGTGCTGACACAACCAAGCTCCTGCCTGCAGAGGGAGGGTATCACACAGCCAGCTGGGTTGTGAAGCTTTGTGGCTTTCTGGGTTTCTTCTCATATGGATCAGCTTCGATCCAGCAGGGAAGTGGTGCTCAGTTCCCTCTCAGATGTTCCAGCTGCAGTCCCTGAGCTGTTTCTCCCCTGTGGAGCCAAACCCTCTGTGCCCTGGGGAGTGGGGGTGGTTTGTAGCACCCTCATGTTCTGCTGTTCCTGCGTTAAGCCTGGAGACACTGAGTCTTCTCCCAAAATCCGCTGGGTCTGTGGAGTGCAGCTAATGGGGCGCTGGGAGGAGGTGGATGCTGAGTAGCTGGAATGCTGAAATGCTCCTGTGCAGAGCTGCTCTTTTCCTAAAAAGAGCCCTGAGGTAAAAGCAGCCGGAGCTTTTATAGGTCGAAGCCAACGCTGTGAGTTGCATCCTGAAACCACTGATGTTCAAAAGTTTCAGGAGCAAATCCCCAAAAGTGCTGAGCCCTGTGCTGAGGCAGCAGAGTGGGGAGTGTGTGCTGAGCCTACAGAAATAATCCCATTTGCTTCAAGTGAGAAAGAGCCAGTGGAACAAACGCACCCACAATCCACTGTACATCCATGACAAGAGTTAGTGACTCTGCAAGTCGCTGCCTAATGCACAATTCCCATTTTCTTTGTGTGTTAAAAGGCACTGAATCACTGTGATCGGATAAATCCGAAGCAGAGTTGGTAGCAGATCCAGAAATAACAACATTTGTGCAGCTTCATACGCAGAAGTGATTGAATTAGTTTTGGTTGTGTTTGTTGGGGTTTAAAATTGCTTTGAAACCGTTTGAGGGCAGGTGCACTGACAAACATCAGGGTAATTTCCTCTCTGGCTGCCAGGGATTGAGCCATTCTCATCAGTCAGTTGTTTTGTCTTTAGGGAGAGATTGGGTGGGGGAGAGTTGAAGAACTGAGGAAAGCAGTGAGTAAAGGGCTATATTCAGTTTTGGACCACATAGCATGTGCCACTGCTCCTAAATGGTGACTCAGGGGCTGGCCAGGGACACAAAGATCACTCCTTTTCACAAAGCAAACTGGAAAGGTTTTATTCCCTAACGCCCCTTTGGTACCACTGAGACTGTTGTCTGTCTGTAAAGTCCTTTTACCTGTCTCCTGTTTGTATTTTTACTCTGTGTTCTTATTCTGTTTACAGTGTAAAAATGTGTGTAGCAAATTGACATACATGTGGTTGCTTTATATATTTTATATATTTTAAAGGAAATGTTCCTGCTTTTTAAAATAAAACTCCTTTAAATTTCTATAGTAGATTAAGAAGTTTCTAACACAGAAGTGATTCTGAGGACTGAAGATCAACCCAGCAGTTACAATGGAAAGTTACCTCATTTTTTAACGTGGTTCTCTGACTGTTTGAAAGACCCACAAGTGGTGAAAAGATGTGACTCTGCTGGAATGTATTTTATCTTGAAATAAAACACAGAATGATGCCAAGATTAACAAAGCTATTTTTATAGCTGAGAGCTCAGGTTAAACACTAGCTTGTTTTTTAAGAATCTGAAGTGTGTAATTGTTACAACATAGGAACTGTTGAAGTATTTATAGAGTATGACACAGCCAAGTATGCTTTTTCTTTCTCTGGTTAGCATATTGTTTTTGTTCTGGACTTCTTGCCTTGTGGAGAGAGATGAATAATGTTTATAGGAAGTTCCCAATTAGTGTTGTAAGCAGGAACTGGGAAATGAATTGAAATGGGAGAGCTGTCACCCACAACATGGGCAGAACAACCCTGTCACACTCAGGAGCTGGTTATTCCAGCAAAAGTTTATAGGATCAGGTGTGTATGGGCTCTGTTTGCACTGTAGAGCAGCAGCCAAGCACCATGTGACCCTTTTTTTAGCGTTTAACCTGGTTTTATCTTTGCCTACTGGGCAAGACACATTCTGTTATCGCAATTTGAACTTACTTTTTAACTAAAAGATCAAATAAGATAATAAAGGCAATACTTTGCTGTGTCTTTTTTTGCCTGTTTAACACACTGTCCACCATATTTAGTACTTAATTCCTGATGGTTCTGAGCACAGACACGAGCTGGCTGCTCGGTCCTGTGCAGGTTGGGAGCAGTTGGGGACACCTGTGCCAAGTCCCCAGAGCTGTGCCAGTGTTTTTCCTGCGTGGGGGCAGCCAAGGGTGGGAGTCTCTGGCTGCATCCACTGCCACCAATTAATTGCAGTGAAGCACAACACTCCATGGACTCCCCTTGTTAACTCTTTCATGTAATTTTCTTCTTTAATTACCCCGATGATAGCCTTTCCTTCAGGTACTAATTGCCCTAAAATTACTTGACCAGTTTTGATCAGAGCTGCTGCCAGAGGGAAGCTCAGCTGCTCCATCTCTTTTCCAGTTTCCACAAGCCTTTACAGTGCATTTATTCCTCTACCTGCACAGAACCTTTCCAGGCTCCATACTCAGAATCTCCTGCTGTGGCTATGACAAAAATTCCCCCTAAAAAGCCACTGATAACAATACCACGCTGCTCACTCTGATGCTGCCCAGCAGCTTTACAGAGAAATTGGTGCAACTTCCAAGAGGGAGCTGTGGTCTCTGTTTTAAATGTGTTTGAGTTTACTGGATGAATTCTGAGTTTAAACCCCCTGTGAATTTAAAATGCCCCACTGATGGCTTTAAAATCAGTACAGAAAACTGAACTCACGCAGTGCAACAAGGATCTGCAGAGCTCTAGGATTTTGTGTCGGGGCTGCCCTGGTTTTGTGGAATGGAAAGACGGGGAATGTTGGGGTTAATTTATTCAGCACCAACTGACTTACAAGCCAGCTGCATTATTGACCACGCTCTGAGGCTCGCATGGAAACACTTCAAACCCGGTGCCTTATTTCTGGAAGCAGCTCAAATACTCCAGGGAGCCCTTTGCTATTGTATCTCGGACCGAATTATTATTAAAGACAACAAAGCTTCTGTTCAGCCGCTGCCTTTCCGCAGGGTGGACGCAGGCTCTGCTCGCGACTTTCCTAAAGGGAAGAAGGTGGCGATGGAGCTCCGGGGTCCTTAACGTGCCCTCTCGTGTGTGTGCGCGAGTGTACTGGGCGAGGGGAGGAGTTGGCTACCAGGGATGAGAAGGGATTATTCGCTCGGGGCCGTCCCCTCCGTGTCTGGTGTTCCCTGAGCTGGGGAATCGTCTCGGGTGCCCGCGGGGGCGGTGGGGCCGTGTCCCGTGTCCCGTGTCCCGTGTCCCGTGTCCCGCCGCGTCCCCGCGGGTCGCACCTGCCCGCGGGGGGAGCTGCAGTTCCGGGCGCGGCCGCCGGGGGCGCCCCCGCGCGCGGCGCAGTGCGCGGCCGGGCGG
>JAYRBT010000037.1:11241909-11406909 GCA_036023395.1 Myiotriccus ornatus
GGAGGGAGCCGGCAGCGCCGAGCCCCGGAGCCCCGCCATGAACAGCATCAAGAGCGTGCCGGCGCGGGTGCTGAACCGCCGCGGCGGGCACAGCCTGGAGGCGGAGCGGGAGCAGTTCGACAAGAACCAGGCAAGGGCGGCGGAAGGGGGTGGCGGGGCCCCGGGACCGGCTGCGGGCACGGTCCTGGTCCTGGTCCCTGTCCCAGTCCCGGTCCCGGTCCTGGTCCTAGTCCTGGTCCTGGTCCCGGTCCTGGTCTGTTTCGCGGGGCATCGCCTTGGGGCGCGCTGAGCGCGGGGGCTTCCCGGGCGATGGGATGGGAAGGGATGGGATGGGGGTCGCGGGTCCCCGTCCCTCTGTCCTCCGGGGGTCCCCCCCCGTGGGGCGGCGCGGCCGCCGTCCCTCTGTCCGTCCCCGTGTCCGCCCGTCCGTCCGTGCCCGGTGCCGGCGCTCCCCCGCCCCCACCTGCGCCGCCGCTTCCTCCCGCCGCGGCCGCGGGACCGTCCCGCGTGGGCACCGCGGCCCGTCCCGCCGCCCCCGCGCCGGCCCCGCGGCCCGGCCCCGCCGTGCGCCCCCGCCCCGCCGGGCAGCGGGGCCCTGGGCGGCCGGAGCGTCCCCCGCGCACCCCCCGGGCCTTATCGCAGGTAAACACGGCCCGGAGCACACGGGGAAAGTTTTACGGTGTCGGCCGAGTCGGGGGCTCCGCAGCATCCCGGGGCTCCCCCCTGCGCTCACCGCCCCGGGAATGGGCATCTCCGCATCCCTGCCGCTCCCGGTCCCGGCCATAACGACACCGGGGAATGTTTAGCACCGCGGGTGGATTCCTCTGAGCCCCCGCGGCTCTGGGTCACCCGTGGGGTCTCCCCGCGGGGGTCGCGGTGTGTGAACCCACGGAGGGTGGCTGAGCTAAAGTAAAGCCCAGCTGTGGTTGTGCCCTGTCATGTCCGGCTTGGCCGGACTGTCCATAGCCCTGTGGCCCCCGCAGGGTGGGTGCTCGGGCACCGATGGGGCCGGCATATGGCTGGTGGGAAGTGAATCACTCCAAGAGCGTGGGCAGGGATGGGCAGAGGGATGGACAGAGCAGCGGACTCGCTGCTGTCCCCGCAAAAATAACAGTGTTCTCTGCACACATCCTCTGAGCCCTCTGTTTGCATTCATCGCAGGTGTTTTCCCCTTCGCCCCATTGCTTTGCTGGTCCTTCCCTGACCCCTGGGCTGGTTTGGCCCAGGAGGGCGCCGGCAAAGGCAGGTGGGAATTCCAGGCCTCACAGGGTCACGGTGGGTAGGAAATGGAGCTTGTTGGGTTTGGGGAGCAACACGAGAAAACCGGCAATTCCGGTTCCCTCTGGACGCGTCTCCTTCAGTCGTCCCACTGGGCACCGCTGATAAAGAATCGCGGCGGCAGCGCTGCCCAGTGCACCGAAGGGCTGCACGTGTCCCTCCTCCCACCTGCCCTTCCAGGGCATTTTGGACTTTTCAGTGGGACTTGTGCACAGTTACAACTTCGCTCAGTCCCGGGGTGCTGTGGGCAGAGCCGTGTACAGGGCAGAGAGGTGGTTGCTCTCCACTGGAGATTTTAGCTCTGTGACCCGAAGCTCGCTGGCTGACAGTCACATTCACCACCCAGAACTGACCCTTTTTTCCAGCAACTGCTGAAAAACTGTTCTAAAGGAGCTTTACCCTGGTGTGGTTTCCTGGTAGTGGTGCTTCAGTGAGAGCAGAACTGTTCCAGTGTCAATATGTGGGTATTGATCTGCCTTTTAGCTCTAATTATAGCAGCTGTGGAGTTGGCCACAGGTCGCTTCTGTGTCATGGAGATGCCGGTGGCACATCCCCTCCAGGATTCCTTACCATCCTGGAGAAGGATGCTGCAGGAATCCAGAGCCCCATCACCTTTTCCCCTGCGAGGGCCGGGGTGCTGCCTGTGGGTACAGATGGGTGTTGCTGACCCTGCTGTGATCCCCCCAGCTCCCCCAAGTGCTCGTGGGTGATGTGCAGGTTTTCTGCTTTTCCTGAAAATGCTTTTCCAGGTCTTGTGCTGGGGTGATTCAGATGTTCCCCTTGGAGCAGCCTCGTGTGGGAAGTAGGAAGCCGCCATCCCACTCGGCAGCCTGGCAGGAGGCAAAACTTGCCAGTTTTCTGAAACAAAAAGGTTAAAAATCCAGTGAGCTCCCGAGCCTCCAGGATTACGTTGTCTGTGACTGCCGAGTGGCGCTTCCTGGGTGTGATTTGGGAAGGAGCAGTGTTAGGAAGGGAACCCTGGAGCGGCCGTTTCCAGTTCAGGTGTTCCGACAGCCCTCGTGCTGCCTGGCCGGGGACGTTTCCAGCTCAGCATCCTGCTGCCAGGAAAATCCCTCCCTGCCGTGGGACCCGGCATCCACCTGCCGGGTGGGGATTGTGGCCCCGCAGGATGCCGGGGCTTCGGGGAGCCGTGGGCGGGAGGATCAGCCCTAATTAAAAGCAGCCTGGAAAGAAAGGGTGGATGTAAACTGTGCTCCTTCATTTGGGCGCTTTGATCCCGGCTTTAGTCACCGGCTTGGTACGTGAGGGCTGTGAGTAAGGAGAGAGGGATGTACCCTCTGGCCTCCCACAGCCCGCGGCCCGGCAGGTTTTGGGGTCGGACCCCCACCCCCGGCGGGGCTGGGGCTGCACCGCTCCCCATCAGGGATGGGGAACAGTCCACAGGGTTGCATCAAAGTTTTGAGGCTGGCTGTGCACCTGCGGTGACAGCAGGGACCTGCCCATCTCCGGACGTGCTGGTGGTGTCCCAGGAGGTTGGGTCAGGGGTGAATCTCCCCGTTTCAGAGCCCTGCAGCCAGCAGGGACATCCTGGAGACACCCATGTGCCCGGCTGCAGCATCGCCCCGTGCCCATCCCTGGTCCCACCATCCCAATTCCACGTATCTCCTGACCAGCCTGATGTTTGGAGGCAGAGGAAGCACAACTGACGCAGCAATGCCGAGGGGTTGGCATTGGTTCAGTGCCTCTGTGGTTTATTTAGGACCGTGCTGGACGTGGTGTCTCTGTCATGGCAGTGCTGTGGGTGGGCTAGGGCTGCCCCTGCACGGGTCCAGTCCATGTGCTGGATGTAAAATGGCTCAATGAAACCTCAGCACTGAATCACCAAGGATGAAATCAGCCTGTCCAACAGCTCCCGGGCTGAATTTTGGCTGGTTGGTCTGGAAATGAGATTAAGGGCAATAAACCCAATAAAACCACCAGCACCAACAGGAATTACAGCTCGGTTTTGGGACAGGCCAGTGGGTCCCAGCCCTAGTCCCATCCTGCCGAGCAGCTGAGCTCCTGTCCCTGGGCATATGGGAGGATGTTTCCTTTCCTGGGGGTCTGCCCTGGTCTCGCACTTTGGCCCTTCCACCTGTGGGGCTCAGGTCCCACTGATGGGTTGGGACGAGTGTGATGGGTTGGGATGAGCGTGATGGGTTGGGACAAGCTCATTGTCCTACTTCTGCTTACGGCAGGCAGCAAAAATCCAGATTTGGGAGCAGTGTCTGCCCCACTCTCCCCATGCAAAGCACCTCAGTAAGGTGCAATAAGCCCTTCACCAGCTCTTTGCTGCAAGATGCATTTCCAAGCCCTGCCTGGCAGAACTCTCGCCTTGCCGCTCTCTGGTTTGTGATAAACCTTCCTTTCTGTGAATAACCCTCACTTTGGTGTCATCCTGGGAGGTGCTGGCACCCCTGGGGACCTGTGGCACATCTCTCTGGCTGAGCCTCTCCTCTGGCTCCAGGCTTTCAGGTGGCTGTGGAGGCACTTCAGGAGAGGCAGCTGTGCTGCAAGTGCCTGTTCCCTGTTCCTGGGCTCTCCAGGCTCGTTAACCTTTGGGGATAAGAGGATTACAGCAAGTCACCAGCTTAACTCTGCTGCTGCTTTACGGCCCCACATGGCGAGGTAACACCGGGGCTCTCCCAGCGCAGGAAAAGCAAAATCAGCCCCTTTCCCCAGCAGCTGGGGGAACAGTTTTGGAACAGGCTCACTTTTTGGGATGCATTCGTGGTGGTTTTGCCCAGTTCATGGGCACGGCTATTTTAGACTCTTTGTGGGCAGATTTGGTGCATTGACACCTTCGGCATCACCCCTTCAGCACAGCATCAGGTTCCTCCTGCATAAGTCAGGAGCACTCGATAACTCAGCATCGAGTTCCAGCTCCTACAGGAAAGTGTCTCAGTTCAGAGGCATCCCTGGACAAGCAGCTGTGTGGAAGCAGGTGCTTTCCCCAGGAGGGTAGATGAGATTTTTATAAGGCTTCAGAGCTGTGGGGCTGCGGGGATTGACTGAGTTTCTCTTCTGGCATGAATGCTGGTGGCGGGGCCGCTTCCTGCCTTTCCAGCTGGGACCTTTTTCCTCTGCTGGAGACAGAGGGCTCATGGACACAGGCACAGTCCAAGTGCTCCTGTGAGGGTGAAGCAGCTTAGCTGAATCTGCAGGGACCTGGCAAGGAGGAGGAGGATCCTCATCAAACACAGCAACTCTGTTTCGTAGCCCATCATCACATAGGAGAGACAACCGACCCCTGTCTGGGGTCACCTTTTACAATAAATTAATAATTTAATGTGTGCTGTGATCAAACACATCAAAATATAGATAATCCTCCTCTGCTAATCACATTGCTCTGGATTTCTGCTCCATCAAGATGGGCATTGTGGCCGCCACTCCCTCCTTGCTCGGGGGCTGCATTTCCCCATATGCTGTTTGCGCGCGGCCAAAAACACCCCAAACCACTCCCCCCTCCCTTGGTTCAAAGGCTCCTTGTGACTACACAAACAACCCTGGAATTTGGCATCTCGCTGTTGTGCTTTAATGTTCCCGGGGCACGGCGCTGAGTTCAGGCTGCAAAAATGCAAAAATTGGTTTCCTGGGACGGGGACAGCCGGGAGCACCGGCAGCGCGGATGGGAGGGGGCTCATTCTGACAGATCCTGCTGGGGATGGGGGTGTTTCATGGGCTGCTTTGTTTGAGGATAAAAAAGCCTATTCTGATGTGTTGCAAATGACTTTAAGGTGACATAGAAGTGCTAAAAGCCAGGGTATTCCCCAAAAGCACCAGCACTGCGCTTTGGGGAGCACCGGGTGGCCATGGGGGTCACAGTGTGTCTGACGGCTGCTCTCCCCTCCTCTTGCAGGCCATCAGCATCAGCAAAGCCATAAACTCACAGGAAGCACCAGTGAAGGAGAAACATGCCCGTCGTATCCTTTCCTGGAGAGCGCCGAGGAGATCCTGGGCTGAAGCAGGAGGGGTTTGGGACTGCGGAGGTTTGGGAGGCAGGAGACCCACACAGAGCTTGGGTGGGGGTTCATCCATCAGTGAAAAGGCAAACAAGAGCCTATAAAACTGTGATTCTTGGGCAGTAAAATGCAGAGGGTCCTGGTGTGCCCTGGGGCAGGGGGAGGTGCAGGAAAAAGATGAATGGAGGGGTCATATCTGTGGGTGCAGCGTCGCGCTGGTGGTCTCTGTGCACCCAGTGTGTGTGTCCCCTTTCTAATGGAAGTTGAACAAGAACAGTGCCCTGCTCCACGTGTATCCAGTTGGCCTTGACTTCAGGGAAGGGATCATCCTGGGCACACACCATGAGAAGGGAGCGTTCACCTTCTGGTCCTACGCCATCGGGCTGCCCCTGCCCAGCAGCGCCATCCTCAGCTGGAAGTTCTGCCATGTCCTGCACAAGGTCCTGCGTGACGGACACCCCAATGTGAGTGTCCCCTCTGGAACATCCCTCCTGCTTTGCTGGTGGGGGAAATTTTTGTCTCTTGAGATGTCCCTCTGCACAGAGGATGGGTTCCCTTCCCTGTCCCAGACACCTTTCCCAGGCTGTGGGGCTGTGAGGGGACTCTTGTCTCGCACCTTTGAAACCTCCCTGCACAAAGCCCTGACCTTTGGGGTGCCATTGAAAGGCTGGAAGTTCTCAGAAAGCTGGAGTGGTGTAAGGATTGGATCCATCCTCTTCCCAATCCAGGGCAGGCAGGTGCTGGCCTGTGCCAGCTCTGCTGTGCCACATCCCTCCTGTTTTCGCCCCCAGGTCCTCCAGGACTGCCAGAGGTACCGCAGCAACATCCGAGAGACGGGAGACCTGTGGGTGAGTGGGGTGAAGTGGAGGTTTGTGCCTCCCAGGGGGTCTGGAAGTCGATGCTGAGTGACACTGTGGGCACACAGAGGGTAAAGCACCACCTCAGATACCCCATTGTCTCTGCTCCTGTGGGGTGATGGTTGTGTCCGTGGAGGAGGGCACAAGAGCCGTAGGGCTGGTGCAGGTTCACTGGCACGTGTGGGCTCTGCTGGATCCGGATTCTCCATGTTTCCCCTTGGGTCTCCACAGGGCCATTTGCACGACAGATATGGGCAGCTGGTGAGCATCTACACACGGCTCCTGCTCACCAAGATCTCCTTCCACGTCAAGGTGAGACCCTCTGCCACCTTCTCACCTGCTGTTCCAGGGGGATGGGGCTTTCCTGGGGGATGCGTTGCACCAGCAAAAATATGAGCAGCAACTGATTTTTTTTTTCCTTTTCCAAAGCATCCCGAGTTCCCCCCGGGCCTTGAAGTGACAGATGAGGTGCTGGAAAAGACTGCGGGGACGGATGTGAACAACATGTGAGTGTGCTGGCACCTGCGGAGTGGTGAGGGGTGTAAATGCAGGGAGCAGAACCCCCAGCTGGAGCCCTTGCCATCGTGAGGACTCTCAGTGCACTGGAGCAGCTGGATGTCTCTGCCACGGAGTGATGGAGTTTTGGTTTGTTTTGGCAGCTTCCAGCTGACGGTTGAGCTGTTTGACTACCTGGACTGTGAGCTGAAGCTGTCGGAGTCAGGTGAGGAGGCGGCAGGTCCCTCCCGCTCGCCCCAGGGCTCTTGAGCAATAGTTTCGCTCTTTGGTCGGGAATAAAGTTCCGGGAGGCTGAGGTTAGAGGCTCGAGTCCTTCCTCCTTCTCCCATGAGATTTCTGAGCTGGATTCCCCTGTTGATACTCTGTAGGGGCACTTGTAGGAAAATATTTAAGGAATGTGACCGGTTTGAGCCCACCTGAGCAATGCAGAGTGTGCCGCTCTGAAATGTGTTTTTATTTCCTATTGGTACAGCCACATTAATCATATGCATTACCCAAATCCTTTCTACCCTCCAGAAGCAGAGGATGGGGCTGTACCTCTTTCTAAAGGCTCATTTCCCCTCACTGAAATGCCTCTGGGGAGGGCTGGAGGCCCTTGCCCACGTTTGCATCTCTAGCTTCCTTCTCCAGGAATTTTTAGGTGCCTTAGAAATGTGGTGGATTCTTCCTCTGTCAAGAGTCAGGAACACGGAGCTGCCCTGGAAAACAGGGCACAGCAGGCGAGACTGTGCTCCCAGCTCCCGTCGGCCTCCCGCTTCTCCTCCTGACCCAGTTATACAGAGAATTTATATTCATAAATACTTTAAAGCTGAGCGGGGAAGAAGCCGGGGTGGATATGCCTGGATTTCTGCCAGGGGAAGGGATCTGTTTCCGAGCAGGGGCAGGCGAGGCTGCGGTGCCGGCAAGCTCGTCCCCTGCCCTGGGATCCTCTCCCAGATCCTCTCATGATTAAATAGAATGGAGCAAAACCTCTCACTTCCCCCAGCTGCATTATTTGCATCAGCTCAAGGGCAGTGTCCCGGGATTAAATCCCTCCTTTTTTGGGGTCAGGGCAGAGCTGAGCACCCCCTTTCTCTGCCACCATGGTCCCTTTGGGTGCTTGTCTTGCGCAGGGAGGGGGAGTTGTTCCCAGCTCAGCGGGACAGACGGGCAGCACCCTGGTGTTTTCCCCGTGTCCCGGCAAAGCCACATCCGCCGTGGTTAATGATCAAGCGGGGTGGCCGGGAGGGGGCTGGCTCTGCAAACACGGGCTGGTGCCTCACGCAGCTCAACCCCTCAGTTTTCAGGCAGCTCAACACGTCGATGGCCGTGTCGCAGATGTCGGCGGTGCAGTGCCGACTGGCCCCCCTCATCCAGGTCATCCAGGACTGCAGCCACCTCTACCACTACTCCGTCAAGTTAATGTTCAAGCTGCACTCCTGTGAGTCCCGGGATGTGCTCCATGCTGGTCTTTTCCAGGGTTAGGCTTCTGAATTTGGGGATCAGGTTTGCCTGGATTGAGGCATCCATCGCCATGTCCCAGCCAGGTCCTAAGGGCCTGCTCCATCCCATGTAGACATTTCAGATAAAGAAATTAAATGGATTAGTCCTTGATTAATTCAAACCCATGTGCCTTGGCCTGCCAGCCCCCTGCACAGGATTGCTGGGCAGTGCAGCACCAATGGCCTCGTGTGGGTATTTTGGGATTGCCACACCCACCTCTCCCTGCACCACATCCCTGGTCCCTCTGCCAGGGATGGGGATACCCCCACTCCCACCCTGACCCCTCACATCCCACTCCCACCTGGCCTTTAACCTGCTGGCTTTTGCAGCAGAGGGCTCTGGGTGCACGTGAATACATGTGCAGCCCCGGATCAGTCATGGCTGTTCCCCATTTCCCAGGTCTGCCGGCGGACACGCTGCAGGGCCACCGGGATCGCTTCCACGAGCAGTTCCGCAGGTAATCCCGGGCCAAGGTGGGGCATGGGGTCCCCTCCCTCCTGCCAAACCCCCTCCCCTGCAACCAGTTTGTCTTTCCCTCCTCTCCAGCCTCAAAAACTTCTTTAAGAGAGCATCCGACATGCTGTACTTCAAGCGGCTCATCCAGATCCCTCGGCTCCCGGAGGTATGGCAGGATTTGGGGTGGTGCTTGTTGGTGATACATTGGAGATCGTGTGGGTTCAGGGTGCATGGGGGCGGCCCCATGAATGGGTTTGTGGTCTGGGGACACTGCAGAGGGACCTGCTGGCTCTGTCAGCAGCACAGGGTTGGCTGCCTCCCTTCCCTGGCACTCTGCCTCCTGCAGTTCCCCAAACCCCCTGTGATACCACCAGAACTTCTTGTCCCAACAGAGCCCCCCAAACTTCCTGCGGGCATCCGCACTGGCCGAGCACGTGAAGCCAGTGGTCGTCATCCCTGAGGAAGCCCCTGAGGATGAGGAGCCAGAGAACCTCATTGAGATCAGCACGACTTCCACCACGGAGCCACAGGTGGGGGCACGGGCCTGGAATGGGGAGGCAGGGGTGGGCTGACAGCGGGGACAGGCACCCGTGGCCTGGCTCAGCTCAGCACCCTCTGTCTTCCCCAGATCACCTCAGATCTATTTGAGCAAACCTTTGGGCCCCCCAATGGCGTTTGGGATGACAGGTATGGGGGGGGTCCGGCGGTGGCGGAGGGGAGTGGCCGCTACCGCGTGGGACCAACCTGCCTTTCTCCGCAGGGATGCTCAGATCGAGAGCCTGAAGAAGGAGCTGGACACGCTCCGTGCGGAGATGGAGAAGATCAAACTGGAGGTAAAGGCCGGCTGGGGAGTAGATGGTGCGGGGAATGCAGTGGAAACCCCAAGGGGACGCAGGAGGAGTGGGGTCCTGGCATCCAGCACTGTGAGTTAGGACCTCTCCCAGTGCCAGGACCTGAATCCTGATGGAGATGGGGTGGAGGCATGTGAGACCTGTCCCTTGCTATCACGACCAGCTTTATCAGCGGGGACAGAGCAGCTGCAGGGGCAAACAGGAGAGCTTTCCTGTGCATCCCACTGCTGCTTTGCCCAAACTGCAGTGGGGCCCCTGGATAGGGCTGTTGGGGAGGACATCAGTTCCGGGCCATGCCCCATGCCTGATGGTGGTGTCCTGCAGGCACAGCGATACATCACACAGCTCAAGGCACAGGTGAACAGCCTGGAGGGAGAAGTGGAGGAGCAGCGCAAGCAGAAGCAGAAGGCGCTGGTGGACAACGAGCAGCTGCGGGACGAGCTGGAGAGGCTGCAGAGGGCGAAGCAGGACAGCGACAGGTCCCAGCGGCTCTGTGCCGAAGCCGAAAGTAGGTGCCCTGCAGTGCCCATCGGCCGCGGGCCGCCTGTGCCACGGCTGCTGAGGGGCTTCTCACCCTGCAGAGAGAGCCAGCGCCACCGAGATGCGCTACACAAAGCTGAAGGAGAAGCACAGCGAGCTCATCAACACGCACGCCGAGCTCCTGAGGAAGGTAATGCTCTGTGCAGGCAGGGACTGACACTGCCTTGGTCCATATGCCACTGCTGGGGGGGCTCCTGCCTGCCCAGAGCCCCCCTGTATTGGTCCCATCGCCCTGCACCCAGGGAACTCTGAGCATGGCTGGGGGCACCCCTTGAGTTCATGTCTGCTGGCAGTCAGCATTCTGGATGCTGTGAGAAAGGCATCTTGGAGTTATCCTCTAAGCCAGTGTTTGGTTGGAACGAGTGTGGCGATGGTGAGGGTCCCCTGGTGAGCCCCGTGTCCCCACACAGAACGCCGACACCGCCAAGCAGCTGACGGTCACGCAGCAGAGCCAGGAGGAGGTGGCACGTGTCAAGGAGCAGCTGGCATTTCAGGTGGAGCAGGTCAAGCGAGAGGCTGAGATGAAGGTGAGCCAGCACAGCTCTGGATCCTTCCCTGCTTCCCTGCCAGCACTGAGCCCTTCCCAACCCAGGAAACGCAGTAGCTGAGCACGGTTTGGGCGCAGGGGCTAGAGGTTGTTGTTGATGTCAGTCCCTGATCCAGGAAGAAGTTGCAATCAGGAAGGTATTTTTTAATACGTGCTTAATTCCCTCTTGCTCAAATCTGCGTTTCCTTCCACCAAGAAAATGCCTCAGTGCAAACTGATGGGTTTGGGTGCTTTTGTTCTCCGGGTCCCAAGGTGGAGGCTGCTCCCAAAATTCCTGCTCTGGGGAAAGGACCCCTTCCAGGAGACCCCCTCCCCCACACCAAAGACCCCAAAACCCCCACCCTGCAAAACCTGGCTGGTCTCATTCCCGCCATCCCGGCTGCGTGCCGGTGCCGAGCGGGGCCGGAGCGCGTTCACAGGGGCTGAGCCCCCGGCACGGGGTGTGGTTGCAGCTGGAAGACCAGAGCGTGCAGATGGAGCAGCTGCGGCAGGAGCTGGATGCCCGGCGGGACGAGCTGGACCAGGCACAGCGCTCGCTCAGCCAGGCCAAGCAGGTACAGGGCTTAGGATGATCCCTATCACAAACCCCCGTCGTGCAGGACGATGCTCCGGCCACCACTGCTGAGCCAGAGGTCCAGCAGCAGCACGAGGAGCCGTCACAGGGCTGAACGTGGGCCCAGCTCATAAGTGACAGGAGCAGGGCACGTCCTCAGGTGTCTGCTGGGCTCGCAGCGTGGTGACAGGTGAGTGACAGGGCTGTCCTGGCCCCATGGCAGGCGGGTGTGGAGCTCAGTGCGCAGGTGGAGGCCCTGCACGCCGAGAAGGAGGTGCTGAGGCGGTCGGTGAGCGAGAAGGAGTGTGAGCTGCTGTCCACGCGTGGCCTCATCGAGGAGAAGGAGCTGCAGCTGAGCCAGGAGGCGGATAAGGCCACGAGGGAGATCCGAGAGCTCCAGGGCAGGCTCCTGGAGAAGGTAGGTGCTGTGTGAAGAGCCCACTGCCCCTCTACTTGCCAGGGTGAGACATGTTTGGGGGATGCTGAGCAGCTGGGGGGCTCAGCCCAACACACCACTGATGTGGTGGGATACCACTTGCACCAGCAGTAATGGGATGCTTGGCTCTAATCCTGGAAAAGGGAAATGCTCATGATGGGGGTCCTGTGTCCCAGTCGTGCCACTCACCTGTTCCTCCTTCCCAACAGAGCAACCAGGAGCAGAACCTTCAGCAGCAGCTGCTGGACGATCAGTTCAGCATCCTGCAGGAGACGGTGCGGGAGGCAGAGGACATCCTCCGTGACGCCGTGGCCAAGCTGGACGACCCACTGCACGTCCGCTGCACCAGCTCCCCAGGTAGGGCACAAACACACCGCCCCTTCTCCCTCCAGGACAGATAATGCTGCATCTCAGCTTTCCCAAGGCATTTTTTCCATCATGCCCAAGGAGGTTGGGGTCAGACTTCCCAGGATGAATTTTTAACTCTCCTCTCAGCGCTGTTTTGCTCAGGCTCTAGTGCTGTTCCCCAGCCATGAGCCATGTTCCCCAGGGCCATGAGGACTCGAGCTGTCTTGGCTCCCGCTCGGTGGAGTCATCGCTCGTGCTCGTTCAGCCCCTCGTCAGCCCGGCCGTGCTAACGGAGCTGGATTCATTCCAGATTACCTGCTGAGCCGGGCGCAGGCGGCGCTGGAGTCCACGGACGCCCTGGAGAGCGGGCACGCGCAGTACGTGGCCTCCATGGCAGGTACCTGGGGCTGGGCCCGCTGGCATTGCTTCAGCTTGCTCGTGTTTCCATACATCCACCAGCCCCTGGCTGCTCCGGGGCCACTGGCAAGTGGCAGTGCCCTGGTGACAGAGGGACACGGTGGGGGTGGTGGGTTTCCATGTGTTCATTCAAGCTGGAGGGGTCAGTAGTGACCTCTCCAAGCTCTTGTACTGATCCTTGAGTGCCTTCGAGGAGGGGCTGCAGTCGCTGACACCGTCCTGTCCCGGCAGATGCCGCGGGGCTGGTGGGGGCCCTGGCCCTCTTCGCACACCTCACGGCCGACACCATCGTGAACGGCAGCGCCACGTCCCACCTGGCCCCCACGGACCATGCTGACCGTGAGTGCAGGGTTGCAGAGGGTGTTGGGGGGCATTTTTCCTCGTGGGGACTTTTTTTTAGGGAGGCCGTGCCAAAGCTCCTTCTGCCAGGGGCTGGATACGGGGCAGATCTTTGCCAGAGACAGCATGATCCCTTCCCAACATTCCCTGCTTTCTAGTGCCCCTTGCTGAGCCAGGAACATCACTTTGCTCCTGGAAACTCATTTATAGTCTTCTAGAAGAAATTTGCTGGATTCTGCTGATGCTCAGCGCCATCCCCACAGATGAGGGGAGGAGGGTGGTGGAGGGACCCCTCGCCCAGTGAGGGGCCTGTCACCAACCCCTCCTCTTCCCAGGGCTGACGGAGATGTGCCGGGACTGTGGGCAGCGGAGCCTGGACTACCTGGGCGAGCTGAAGGACAGGCAGAGGCTGGGCCGTGCCGAGCTGGGGGACGTGCGGCAGGCGCTGAGGGGGGTCCTGCAGCTGGCCCAGGTAGGATATGGAGCCCAGTGCACCCACCTTCCTGCTCGTGGCTGGCAGGGTGGGCTGGAGGGAGCACTTTGGAGTGGTTTGCCCCCCCATACCCACGGGTTCTGGTGCTGTCCTTGAGCCATCTCAGTTCTGAGTGCTGAGACCTTTCCTGGTGGTGCCCAGAGCCCGTCACCCTCAGAGCAGCTGAAGTCTCTCAGCCCAGTAACCCCTGTAGAACAAAAATTCCCAACTTTCAGATATTTCTTCTCATGAAGCCCCCGTTAGTCTTTTCCCCTACATCGGTGTTAATTCACAGGCTGTCAGCTCTCCAGAGCCCTCTGGAACCAAAACTGCTCCTGTGATGGAGTTTTGTCACCTTTATTTGGGCATTTCTTACCTCTGAGGTCCTGTGCCATGTTTGCAGCAAGTTGGTGGCACGTGTGCCTTCACCCTTGCAGGCTGCACAATGCTGCTCCTGCAGCTTTAATTATTTAGGGGGGGAAAAGGGAGTCGGATACCTTGGTTTGTAATTATTCCGTATAAATATTCCCTTCTGTCTAAAACCTGCTGATGCCTGCTGCCTCCTCTGGCAGGAGCTGAGGCCCAAGAGCTTAGACATCAAGCAGGAAGAGCTGGGGGACATGGTTGAGAAGGAGATGGCCTCCACCTCGGAGGCGATCGAGGACGCCGTCAGGCGGATAGAGGTGAGATGAAGCTGCAGGACGAGCCGCTTTGGTGCCTTGGGGCAGCAGAGTGTCCATTGCTCCTCCACCCTGCTCACCCTCACAGCAGCGTGGCATCCAACCCTTCCTCTCGTGTTTCCCAACAGGAGATGATGAGCCAGGCCAGGAATGAGAGCTCTGGTGTTAAGCTGGAAGTGAACGAGCGGTGAGTTTTGAGGGGTGATGTGTGATGGCCACAGGCAGGTTTGTGTCCTGTGCCTGTACCCTGCTGGAGTGTACTCCAAACCAGGCTGGCTGGTCTCCAAGAAAGACCCATGTTCTAACTGAGAACAAAGCCCCCTTCCCTGGATGCAGCATCAGGGGATGCTGAACACTTTTCTCTTGTTTCCCTGCAGGATTCTGAACTCCTGCACGGATCTAATGAAGGTCAGTACTGCAGGAACCAGTCTGGGCTGTCAAAGGCTGCACAAAACTGTCACTTGCCACCACTGACAGCACCAATCCTTCTCTATAAAACCCCCATCAAACACCAAAGCCTGTTTTCCTTCATTCCAGGCTATCAGGCTTCTTGTAACAACATCTACGAACCTACAGAAGGAAATAGTAGAAAGTGGCCGGGTAAGTCCTCCCCTCATCTCTCTGCATGGGCATGAAATACAGGAGAATTTCCCCCAGTCTGCAGAAACACTCTGCATTTCCTGGTTTCCCATGTCATCAGCACTCTGGCAGTGCCTTGCTAGAGATGGGCTGCTCAGCCCCGTGCTCTTTGCACACGTTATTATTGCCCTTGCAAAACCTTGTCCATCTAAAGATTATGGCCCAAACTTGCGTGGTTTAAACCAAACCCAGCCCAACTTTGCAGGCGTGGGGCTCCAACACTGATTTTCTTGATAATTAATTTAAGCAGGTCAGTAAGACCAGCATAAAGTGCACAGAAATGCTGTCGATGCCTTGATTTATGGCTTTATTTGTGAAATTTATATATTGTTATACTTTATACGGATATTTTATATGGATTTATGTATTGCTGTGTATTAGACACAAGTTAATCCAGGCCATAATATTCTCATAACAACAGGGGGCAGCAACAACTCAGGAATTTTATGCCAAGAACTCTCGCTGGACCGAAGGGCTGATCTCTGCCTCCAAGGCCGTGGGCTGGGGAGCCACACAGCTCGTGTAGGTACCCCCACACTGGGATGTTCCTCTGGGACACGGCTCCACGTGCTGCACCCAGGGCTGGCTCTTGCTTCTCCAGCACCCAGTAATCCAAAGCATCCCATTGCTGAGCCATCGTGGAGCACCGTCACTAATCCCCTGTGGAGCATCTTTGCCAGCTCCTTATGGAGCCTCATTTGGCTCATTGCGAATTCCATGTAGAGCATCGTAGCCTGGGTGGGACCACACGGTCACCCCCTTAGGGATGCCAATTCCTCCCTGCTTGCAGAATATGAAATCAAATACTACATGTCCTGGTTCCTGCTCAGGTGGTTGCGGATGGGGTGGTTGGGATCAGGGCAGGGTGTCCTTGTGTAGGAAATGCAGAGAGTCTTTTGGACAAAGCTTTAAAAAATCTCATTATGGAAACAAAATCCTCTCTCTGTCCAAAATGTCTGGATCAAGGCTTTGAATAATTCCTTTGTAAATGAGCTTTAATAATGGTTGGACTTGATGATCTTAGAGGTCTTTTCCAACTTTAATGATTCTGTGATTCAGTAATTACAGACAAAGCTGCTGGGTCGAGGTCTGGTGCTGATTTGTAGGGATATTAGCAGGAGATGAATAATCTGCACGTGCCTTGTGGTGCAGGGTGTCTCTAATACGATCTCCCTTCTGGCTGTAACGCAGGGAGTCGGCAGACAGGGTTGTCCTGCACACGGGAAAATACGAGGAACTGATCGTCTGCTCCCATGAAATCGCTGCCAGCACGGCCCAGCTCGTGGCTGCCTCCAAGGTGGGTGTCCCAGCAGGATCCTCTGCCCGTCTCCTGAAGCCGTAGGTCGTTCTGCTCCACAGCATTCCCAGGAATGCAGCCTCCTGGGGCAGGGAGAAGGGAAGCTCTTGCCATTTCCCAGTCAGTCCATGATTTTAATCCAGTGTGTCTGCACCTGCATTAATGTTCCCACACCCAGGGCTTGCCTTGGAAGTGAAGATGTGCAAAACCTCCCGTCTTGTTATGTGAAGAAAATGTTAATAACTAATAAGAAATCCAAAAATGCGGCTGCAGGAGCCAGAATTGAGGATGGTGGATTTGGGTCTTGCCACCTTCCCTGCTGGGATGGGTGAAAGTGATGGGTGGAGGTTTCAGTGAGCGAACAGGGATGCGGGTGGGGGGGAGGAGGATCCATAAGGCTTTTTACAGCAGATGATTTTAAAATGCATACATTTGTGTAAAACAATATTTATTTTTTTAAAAATATATTTTTAAGATATATATTTATAAATACTATTATAGGTTATATGTAATTATATAATTATATTAATATAGCATTCACATTTTAATATATTTATATAATTTAAATTATCTATATAAATTTTATAATTATATTAATAGACAATATAATTTACTATATATTATATAATATCTAATAATATAATAAAATAATAAATATAGTATCTAGAATACACTGTATGTTATATAATTCTAATACGATTATGAAATGATTATGTTTTTAATTTTAGTTTATATATAGAATGTATATATTCATATGTCAATATTATATCACTTATAAATTAAAGATTATATTGTAATTGATTGTTTACAACTAAATTAATATATTAATATAGTCTATAGTTTGTGAAAAGATAAAATATAATAGTATATTAATACTATGTATAGTATACTTAAATATATATAAATTATATATATTTAAGTATATATAAGTATATATACTTATATATACTTAAATTATATATATTTAAGTAAAGTAAATATATATATTATATATAATATAAGGTTATTTTTAAAAATGTAGCTCTGTCTTCACTGTGTGCTTGGCTCAGGTGGGAGCAGAGCTGGTTTGGTGCCCTGGGGCTGAAGGGCTTTGCAGGGATCACCTTGTCTGGCCACGATGGGATCACTGAGGATAAACCTCCCCATCTGTCCATCCATCCATCCATCCATCCATCCTTTCCGCCCCCGGGTTTTCGTGCCCGAGCTCTGGCACGGGGCGCTCGGTGTCTCTGCCTGGGGCACCCCAAGGTGTCGAGCAGCCGGGTGGAGGTGCCGTGGTGGCACCCACAGCCACCCCCGTGCCCGTCTGCAGGTGAAAGCCGAGAAGAGCAGCAGGAACCTGGCCCGGCTCCAGGAGTGCTCGCGCAACGTCAACGAGATGGCGGCCAACGTGGTGGCTTCCACCAAGTCGGGGCAGGAGCAGATCGAGGAGAAAGGTGAGGCTTTTGCAAGGAAAAAGGTAGATAAAAAACCACACCAATCCCCTTCTGGCCTGGGGATCACCCCGAGGTGTCCGTCGAGCCCCACTTTTGGTGTGTGAGGGTGCAGTGAGTGAGGAGCCCTGCTTTTCTCCACAGACACCATGGACTTCTCGGGCATGTCCCTCATCAAGCTGAAGAAGGAGGAGATGGAAACACAGGTACGGCCATGAGGTGGATTCGGTGCGGCCGCGGACAGATCCGGACCCGCACGCGGCGGGTCCCTTCTGCCCCCCAGCACGGGTCCCAGGAGGGCTGTTTGGGCGCAGGTGAAGGTGCTGGAGCTGGAGAAGCGGCTGGAGGGGGAGCGGGTGCGCCTGGGCGAGCTGAGGAAGCAGCACTACGTCCTGGCCGGGGGCTGCGACGCGGCCGCGGAGGACGGGGAGGCCAGGCCGGCACCGGCCCCGCGACGAGGCATCCTCAAGAAACCCCCCATCGCCCAGAAACCCGGCCACGGGGAGGTAGGGACCCCAGAGAGGGGTATAAATCAGGGAGGGGGGGCTGTTCCCAGCATGAGTGGCTGATATTTGGCTCTGTCCCCGCTCTCGTTTCAGCCCGAGCGAGACGCCGGCCTGTGCCCCCCTCATGGGGCCAGTGTCTAGCGGGGCCTGCCGGGGGTCCCTGGGATCACGCTGCCTTCGCGCTGCTGTGCCTTCACGCGCGGGGTCTCCTCACCGCCCGGCCTGGAAAAAAACCCAAACTGGATGGTTTTTTTTTTTAAAGAATATGTTTTATTTTTAAGGGTTTTTTTTTGTTTCTCTTGGCTCCTATCCGTAGAGCAGCAGGGCTCCCTGTGCTCCCCGGGCAGCGTGGAGTGCCCTCTTCCTTCTCCTCTCCCTCCTCCTCTTCCTCTCTCTTGTCCTTTTCCTCCTCTTCTTCCTCCTCCTCCTCCTCCTCCTCTTCACCTGCCAACTGGCTCTCCCAGTTTAATTTAATTTGGGGTTTGTTTGGGTTAATTTTTTTTTTTTTTAAGGACTTTATCAGCACTAGAGGTTTTCAGTAAATGTAGCGCTACTGTACTGCTCAGACCCTTTCTAAGAACTGTGAATTGTTTTTACAGTAGGAAACTGTTGGGGCTTTTCTTGCAACCATTTTTTAAAATTCCCCTTTTTCAGCCCGAGGAATAATTTGACTTTGTTTGGGCCGTGTGATCAGCCCTCAGCAGGAAAGGAAGCAGGGCTTTTGTAAGGGAAAAGCAGTTACTGACACACACACTGGCAATAAGGATACAAACATTTTTATTTTTTTTCCTTTTCTATTTTTTATTACTACAGCAATGTCAAGGGATCAGTTGCATTATGTTTTATATTTAAGATAATTAGGAGAATTTAATCTAACCATGGCCTACGGGGGCCGGGGGATAGAGAAGTCTGCAGCAATAAGGAATTACTGATGTGGAGAGATGCGGGGGCAGAATCAAAATCCTGTCAGCTGTGTCTTCCCTTGGAGCAACTACTGGGATGTAGATTATTAAAGGAGAAATACTTAAAATACATTTGTGTTGCCTTGTTGGTGGGGAGGGGAGTCGATGGCATGGGGGGGTCTGGTGACTGCAGCAAACTGACCCTGAGCTCTGTGGGGCAGAGAAAGGCAGTGAAGTGCCTCGAAGGAATTAACTAACTATATATATAAATATAAATATATATATATATATATATAAAAAAATGTGCATAAATACACACACACATAAATAGAGTACTATCTCTGTATATATGGGAAGCCATCTCTATCTATGGCTCTGCCTGTGCCTATATATACATATATATATATATATATATGCATATTTGCATATTTTATGTATCTATATTTTTATGCACTATATATAATGTAATAGACAATAGATTATTATCTATTATATAATTGATATATAAGAGATAATTATGACATACGTAATTATGTGTATAGTATATGTGGATTTTTGCATATTTTATCTATACTATTATGCACTATATAATAGGTAATTATATATTCTATACAATAATTATATTTTAATATTTAAATATTATATATAATATGATTTTATATTTATTATTATATATTCTATATTTTTATATATATTATGCACAAAGCCCAGATCAGCCTCGTGCCCAGTGTGAGCACAGTAGCCTATGAGTTCCTGGCTCTCACTGGCAGCCACGGTGATGGGCAGCCTTGATGAAAGTAAGTAGCTTAAATAAATAAAAAGCACTCCAGGTGCAGGGTCAGTGCTGCCATCCCGCTCCCATCCTGAGCAGCTGGTGCCTGCAGCCTCCCAGCTGCTCAGTGGGACCACGCCTGCAGGAAATGGGGATTGGGTTATTCCGGGGTTCACCGGGACTGAGGGTCACTGCAGCTCTTGGTGCACGTGGGGTGATAGGACCGGAGCATTCAGAGCTCAGCACAAACATCCACAACAGCGTGAACACAGCCCCCTTGTGTTTAAGAGGAGATTTGTGAGGATCTTTTTTTAAAAAAAAAGAAGTCTAGAATCAACATTTTCACCTGATTCCTTGTTACCCCCAAAAACAATTGCAATCAAACTTCATAAAAGCAGCAGTAAAAAAGCCCATAGATTTTCGTTCCTATGGGTGACAGGAGGCCATAAAGCAGTTAATGAGGCTCACAAAGTGACTGTATCTCAAGGAAACACATTCATAATGTATTTTATTATTTATTTTAGTTCTGTGGCAGTCTCATGATGGCTTAAGATTTCCGAGATCACACGTCACGAACCAGGCTTTACAGGTTTATGAGCAAATACTCTGGGCAGTGCCACAAGTGCCACTGCTCGTTTCCCAGCTCACTGTACGCGTGAAGTGCGTTCCCCATGGAAAGGCTCTGGTGTTGATACTGGTGTTGCTGGGCAGGGCGAGCAGCTGGTCTAATCCTGCAAGTTATGTCAAGATCATCTCCAAGCTGAAGGTTTACATCCTTCCCAGCCTTTCCACGAGCCCTGGGAGCAGGTTCTGCAGCCACGTCCCTCGGGTGACCGTTGTCACATCAAGTGACAATGACACAGCACTGACAGGGGCCAGTTTCCTGCTGAGTTTCATTTCTTTCAGAGTCCTTTTCTCTCAAGGAAGTGCCTTCTGCAGTAGCTCAAGGTCTATTTATAGACAATGATAAAGACATATTGGTGCGAGACTGACGCCATCCAACCACTCACACCATCACATTTCATCACGGAAACACTGATTAATCGAGAATGCAAACTTCTAAACTCTCACTACCAGAAGTCTAGCCACAGCTCTATTTAAAGCTGAAAGAATTTGCTATATTTAATGTTTAAGGAATTCAAAAATAAAATGTGGCTTTTAGAATGATGCTATGGATAAATGTAACTTGTTTCCCCCCACAGCTCTCTCATTATGATTTACTTAAAACCACCCAGGCCACCATGTACAAAGTCTCAAAAAATAGCAGCAAATATAAAAAAACAAGACCCAAACCCCACTTGAAATGTTGTCCATTAATTTTTATATCAAAATTAAACTTACCATCCTAAGATTTTCTTAGGTCTTATACTTTTCTGGAAAGTGTTTGCTATTTATGGGAAACATAAATATCAGAATAGCAAACTGTGTATGCAGAGGTTTATTTTGAGACTCCCATCAAGACATCCTGCTGTGCAGCATCCAATTTGCTAATTACTTTAAAATACCATTTCTGTGTCTGTGGAGAGAGGAAGGCGTTTCACTCCATGTGCTCCCGAGACCAAATTTTGGTCAGTACCTGTAAGAGCAGCAATGGAAAATAACCAAGTTGTGAAACATTACATTCTGCTCCCTTCCACCGGGGTTAGTAAAGTACAATTTACTTTGTTTGAAGCAGCTTTCAAACAGCCTGTTATCAAAACCTTGCTCTCCCCACCCTCTGGCTCCCTCAGCAGCCAAAGCTCCAGCAACCACAAATTAGTTTGAACACCAGCACACGAAGCAGCTGAACTTCAGCAACAACTCCACCACAGAGAGCAAAGTCGATGAAACACAAGTTTCTCAGATCGTTGGGGGGGAAAAAAAAGGGCACTGAAATGAAGCACAGAAATAGAAAACACTGCTGGTACACGCTCTAGGAAGTCAGGTTAAAAAAAACACAAAACAACCCAAACTTCTGTAAAAGTATGTTTTGAAGAGCCCTTGAAGGCACGAACAGCAGCCGCCCTTTGCAAGGCAGGTGATTTCCCTGCTGTGCCCAACCTGCCTGGCATGAGTTACTTCTGTCTGGGCAGCTCTATATTTAGGGACAGCATTCCCTGAACGGCCCAGTTGGAGAAATGGCCTGGGAAAAACGGAAATACCAGCTAATACAATCATTTAACAAATGCTTCATGGGTACGCAAGTTTAAATCACAACAAAAATATGAAGCTGGAGTCCCCTTGTACCATCTCTGACATCTGTAGGTGTGAGACAACCAACACACATCCCAGGCCAAAGGACACTTCCACATTGCTCCACAAGCAGCATTTTATCTTCAACCAGGTGATCTCATTCCAGTGCTGAGAACTGGAGCCACTTTGTCACCTCCCATCCTCTCCCACCTCTCTCATCCCTCCTGGGATGGGACCAGCTTCCTTCAGGACTCATGAATCTCTCAGAAATCAGCCCATCCTGAGCAGTGGTTGCTAGAATAATGTGTAACTTTAAGGGCATATAGCAAGGTGTGGGATTAGAATATATGGTGAGAGGAAACATTTTTTTTAGCTTTGAAAGAAAAAAATAATTCCTACTCGACACCTACAGGATGTGCAGAAAAAAAAAAACCACCCTTGAGCAGGTTGGAAATAATATACAGTTAAAAATAGCCTTCAGTTTCCAGCAGGATCCAGGGTTCAAGGTATGCACTGGAAAGTTTCCAGCCTCAGCAGCCTGTGATTTCTCCTGCAGGTAGGGGAAAAATGGAGATCTGGCTGTGGGTGAGGTTGAGAGCTCACCACAGGCTGCCAGGGACAAGGTGTCCCAGGGCACAGGCTCAGGGACGAGTCTCTGAAACTCCAGTCAAGGCAAAAATCTCAAAAAAAACCCAAGTAACATGTCCTGTTTCCAGCGACAAAGCCTCAGAGAGGTGAACAGGCAAATCTGTGAAGGACTGTGAGGGATGATTAATGTACAACCAGAGAGGACTCAAATTACAGGAACAAGGGCTGGGGAAGGATTTACTTGGGCTTGCATAGCCTCCAAAGCCACTTCCAGGGAAGGGATAAGTCAAGGCCACAGGAGATACCATGATGTGTCACCAACACCTTTTTTTGTGGCACTTTGCTTTTTTGTGATCCACCCAACTTCTGAGTCCCCTCCCTGGCAAGGTCTGAGCCTACCAGGTGACTTCTTTGCACTGGGAACAATCCCAGCTGGAACGATCTCCTGGGGAAGGGCCACCCAAACCCCAGTTTTGGAACGGGCACATGTGGAGCTGGTGCAAATCCTTCGAAGAGCTGAGCTGAAGAGCTGCAGCTTTTACATAACACCTTTCCCTGCCCTTGCCCACCTGCTCTGAGTCAGTACAGCAGGTTTTCCTCATCTGTACTCTCCTATTTCTGCATCAGCAGAAGGTTATCAAATCTCCGCAGCCACCACAAACGGGACACATCAAGAAACAATTAAAACAGGGATTTTCTTCCCTATAGGATCGGTTATTCCGCTGCAGGATTTCTGTTTCACACACTATTGAAGTGACAGGTATCACAGAAAATTACACCAGGTCTTTTCTGCCCTCTGACTCATATTCCTAAATAACTTTGGTTGACTCATTTCTCCCAACTTGGCTGAAATCTAAGATTCTCCTCTCTTAACAAATAAAAGCAGCTCTCTCCCTTCCTTTCAGCTTCTCCAAGTGAAGATTCTGAACATTCCCACTATTCCAGCTGGCTGCAGGAAATTAAAACAAAACCAAAGAGATTCTACCTGACAAGACAAGCCACCTACCTCAACTGCCATGATTGCAACGTGCAGAACCTTCTCTGAGCACACCCTGGATCAGCTACACACAGAAGGGACTCGCTATATCCAGTCACTAAAAACACAGCCAACAGATTTACTGTGAATAATTAAAGTCATTTTTATGTTCTACATCCACCTACAACTGTGTTTATGTTTCTACAGGAAAACCACCGTTAGGACTGAAAATCATTAATGTAAGTAACTGCACCCTGATTAAATGAAGCCACAGCGGGAACAGGGCACCAAGAGATATGCTATTTTATTTAAAATCAGAACACAGTAGATTACAGAAAGACTCATTATGCAAACAAATCCACTGTATGTTTCACAACTTGCTCAGTATATAAAACTGCGCCGTTATTAGACAGTCCAGGATCCCAGAGAGGAACTGTTCAGGCGCAGGACGACTCTGCCTCCTCCCAGCTCCACGTTTGCCAGGAAGCTCTGGAAGGAACTGTCGGCTTGAGCTCTGTGTCTACGTCACGATTCCAGTTTGAGAGGGCAGAGAAGTCCCAAGGGAGGTCAAGACTGAGGTTGTGGAAGTTGGGGCACTAAAGCCATGACCAGCCTGTGCCCAGGTGCCTCCTGGCATCCCATGAAAGCTCCTGTTCCGTCGTCCCTGCAGGGTCAGAGGTGACCTGCCTGGATCGGCTGTGCTGGAACAACTGACTGCACCCTCTCTAGGAGACAGCACTGCCACCCACCCGGGAGCTGGGACAGTTCAGTGCCGATCACCAACCGAAATCTAACCATGTAAAATTAGTCAGAACTTATAAAACTGCAGACAAACGACTGGCAGAAGTAATGCCACCCAAAGAGAGCATTTCCAATGCTACCAACACTCTAAAGCCGTGTTACACGTTGTATTGGAGAGATTTTTCTCCACTCCAATTGCTTTGGGGACGTATATGCTATTTGTAGCAGACATCAAAAATCCTCATTTTATATATATATATACATATATATACATATATATGTATTTGGCAAGCATTCTGAGCCACCCCCTCTCAAGTCTCAGCTTGCCTATGGCATTTTAATCTCACTATCTTATAAACAGTGCAAATTAGTACAACTCTAAACATCCTAGCCAGAGCAGAACTTATTTATTAGCTATAACAGAACAGGAGAAGCTGTTGAAGGGCAACAGGTTGAAAGCACTGACACAGCTCTTGCCCAGCTCATCCAGGTTAGTGTTTCAAGTTTGTTGCTGGAAGGATTTAAACAGCTTTCCACGGTCATTTTTCTCCTTTCCCCTTAAACATCACCAGCAGTCAAGTAAATATTTACAGTTTGTGTGCACACACACACACAAATTAATGGCAAAACGTTGTCCATGAGCAGCTGGACTTCAGTTATGAGACTGCAATAACTGAGACACCACATCAGTTACATCATCTACGTTCAAACTTACCCATGGGTGAAGGCAACTAGAAGCTTACAAATAGCAGATACAGCTGTTTTCTTTTCTTTTCTGAAGTATGAGGGTGAGTTTCTTTGTAAAAGTCAGTGCTCTTGTAGAGCCCTTAAATCAGAGTTAAGCAATGGCCATTAAATGATAAAAATGCTAATTTCCTACAATTACAATCACCAGTAGTGATCCTAAGGCACATCAGCCACATGCATATGCAATAATGCATTGTTTTGCTTTCAGACAGAAAAATTGCATTAGCTTTGTCTGTTATTTAGTGTGCACAAGAGTTTGTTTTTAGATAAAGTATATCCCTGAAAGGTCATTGTTATCACAAAAGTTACCAAAAGACAGAAGATCTAACAAGTAGTAAAAATATTTCTGGACTACTAATACCAATAAAGTTCCATACACAAAACGCAGTGCAAATTCACAATACACTTATCCATCACCTCCGTCACTTCTGAGGACTCTGAACCCTCAGAAAAAAAGTTGGCACTTGATAAGTGTAAAATATACCTGGTTGTTTTTATGGAATCTTAGTAAAACTGATTTGAGAGTGTTTTTGTGTAGCAGGCTCAAAGTATGAATTTCTGTACCACCCTGGTAGCCCCATCCACTTTAATTCTTTCCAGGACACAAACCATTTCTACAGCAGACTTATGTTTAGGATCCAGATACAACAGCTGCCATCCAAATACCAGCACTAAAAGCACAGCAAAATTACTTTGAAACGAGTCATAATTAACCATGCTCATACGAAGCTTCAGTGAGAAAATAATACCAAGAAAAGATATTACACTATTTAAAAAAAAACCAACACATCCTGTACCATCACTAGATTACAGAAAAAACACACTTAGCAAACAAATCCAATGCACGTTGCTTCACAAAATCCCCCATCTATAAAAACTTGCCAGACTTACTCTGGGGAATTGGTTCAGATGCCAATAACACTGACCAACCTTCTGCCCTTTGTCTTCAGAAGGCAAAACAAGCCAAGTGACCATATTTTCAGAATTGAGAGCTTCCTGTTATGAGCTTAATTTCAGATTAGGATTTGCTAAGCACCACACTCCAGAAGAAATGACTGAGGGACAGTTCAGGGCCTTATGTAAAGAGAAAAATAAATATTCTATTCTGACTGATGTTGTTTGTAGTACAAAATTCCAAACAATGTAGTGCATTCCAGGACAGTGATACCAAAATGCTCTGAAATAACCAGGGGCTATGACAGATTCTGGACTGATTGGTAACAAATTCACAGACACATTCTGTGCAAACAACAAGTGTTAAGATTTGCCTCCCCCAGTGCTGGATTAAAATACCAGCATATGTCTGCACCTTAGGCTTCGAGAGTCACATTGAGAGTGAAATCTGAGCTGTCCCAAAATGCCTCCCCCTCCAGTGGCACAAGTCAAGAACAGATTCTGTAAGATGCAAACAGCCACCATGGAGTTCAAAAAGCTTTTCTGTTTTGCCTACTTGCAGAGGAACGTTAACTGCAAATTCCAGATGGATACACATGCCCAAAACTGCACAGCTAAAGGAAATGGGAAGTTAAAAATAGTTCTGCCAAGTGAGAGACAGAGTTAAGGAATAAAATGAAATTGTGAATCTTCAAGTGGGCAATTACATGTGAAAATCCAGTATTTGATTAAGAAAATACCCTGCCTAGATTCCTGGAATCACATGATATCAAAAGCTAAGCACCTGTGTAAAAAAATCACTTGTGTATCCAAGGTGTGGAAAAGGAGAAAAAAAACAACTGTAAGAAAAAGTCTTAACAGGCAAGGAAATAAAACTGCCTGGTAAAGTGTCTATAAAACTCTAAACTGGCTCTACAAACAGTTTAGTTTCATTTCAAGAGACCAGGACTTTGAGGGTATCGAGCTGTTCAGGAGTGGAAGGAGTGCCTACTTTGATCAGGAGAACTCTTAAGGTAACAACTGAAATGCAGAAACGAAACTCTTGTAGCTTTCCCTGTCCAAAAACCACCCACCGTGCTCTGACAAGAGTTTCAGCTCAGTGAGCTCTGAGAGCGTTGAGCACCTGGCCCTGAATGCAGAAGGGTGTCAAGGGGGTCCAGTGCACGCCCCTTGCCCAGCAGATATGGGCACCCACTGAGAATTCCTTAGAGACACAAACAGCTCCCGTTTGCCACACGCACATCCAGCTGTGATGGGAACACGCCAGAGCAGAAGAGGGTGCTGATCTACCGTCCCTAAAGGATTCAGAGCGTGACTGGGTCGGTAATGGCAGGAAATCCACCGCACGCGGCTTCCCCACTTGATGGATTCATAAAATTTAGACCCTCTCACCTTCCCAGAGGAAAACCTTGTCATCACTGACCTTTGAAAACAGACAGCATCACATTTACCAAGAGCAATTGCAAACCTCTGTGCCACAGCTCGGCCTTTGTACTCCATTGTGCAAAGAACAGAGGCTTCCCATTGCTACAGCACGTCTCTGATGGGGGGGGAAAGGAAATATAAGCACCAATACAATAAGTCAGGCGCACCGGAATATCTACTGGAGGATAAAGCCAGGATGTGGCGGAAGGCGAGGAGGTCTCTGGGGCAGAACCGGGGGATACTGCGGTCCAAACTGAGATGGGTATCCTGGCTGTGCCATTTGACTCGTGGGCTGAACATCCCCCGGGCGAGGCGGGAGAGGAGGGTACGGAGCACCTGGATAAGAGAGAGCTGGTCCTGAGCTCATGGCTGCGGTGAACGGAGTAGGGAAGCGTCCTGCTGGGCCTGAGGAGGGCGGGGGGGGCGGTATCCGCCGGGGCACAACGGAAGGGGGAGTGTTTGCATCCGGCTTGTAGGAATCTTGAGGTGCTGGTGTTGTCTCGGGAGCTCTGGGCTGAGCTGGAGGCTGAACCTGAGGAAGTCTCTGTCCCTTCAGCACCATTTCTTGGAGCTTCTCAATCTTCACCCGGCGCAGGTGAGCCAGTTTCCTCTTGCTCTGGTACTCATCAATGAAGGAATCCAGTGGTATTTCACCATCAAGGAATTTTTCTGCCATATTCTGTCAAATACAGAACGATCTCTTAGAAAACAGAGCGCTGCAACAGAATCTAAATGGCTCACATCCTAAAAATAGCAGCGTTTTGCCTGTGATTTTCCAGCTGGCATATGGAAGATGACTGGCATACTAAGAATTCTGAGCAGAACTTTGAGTTCATTATTACTCAGAAGCACTGGGAGTTAAATATCACTTTTGCATAAATTTATACCAAAGTAACAGCGGTAAAAACATCTAAATCTCACTCTGAGCATTCCCTGATCATCAGAGATGGGAACGAAGCAAGGCCAACAGCTTTCCAGATTGCCAGCTAAGCTGAATTACAGCTCAGAGCTGCTTCAGTGCCAACAGAAACACTGAGAACTCTGTGAGACTCAGCACAGAGAGGCAGATTATTGCTAAGTCAGGTTTAATACTCACCCTTACTTGTGGCTTTGAGTAAATGATGTTTAATAATTGAGAGGTGAACAAACATATAATCACAAAATCCAACTTGTCCTGGGAATGTCTTTTTGTGATCACAACTCAAGGCTAACACGCAGATTTTTCCCCCTGATATAGTTCTAGAAAATGCCTGCAGGCAAATCAGCAAACAAAGCCAAGCACGCCCATGATTCCGAAGTCAGACCACCCCTGGAGCACTGGTATCACAGCAAGTGGTGACCACTGGCACCTGCACAGACATGCTGAACCCCTAATGGAATATTTCATCGGAAACGCTGGAGAAAAAACAGTGCAGGCCCAGTCTTTTATTAGGCTACTAATTGACATTTATAATGAAGTAATACAGATACCAGGCAAGCACCATTAAAAAGAGATTCCACTTGGTATACACGATGAGTCTGAAGGCAAAGCCAAGGAACTAAGAGGGTTTGGCTTTCTTTTCTAAAATGAGCATTTTCTCTCTCAAACTTCAAAGATGTTAAGAGTGAAAAATGACTGATAAAAAAAAAAATCACTGGAACCAAATGGCTGCTCCCTGAAGTTCAAAGCAAAGACCAGACCATGTTCTTATAAATATCCCTTAGTGTACACCTTGCTCAACTCTGCACTGCAGGAGTGGACTCTGGGAGGTTCAGTAATGGGTGTAAGTGGCAGAATTGGAGTGTTGTGGCATTACCTCTGTGTCTTCCTCAATCTTTGCCCCCTCGGTCTGCAGCAGAGCCAGCAGGGTCTCCAGGGAAGCGTTGCTGGATTGTCTGTCTGTAACGGCATGGAAAGAACAGAAAATGACAGTGGCTCTAAGTGACTTCTAACCACAGCCCCAGACAGCACAACAGTCTCTGAGGCACAGATGTACAAGCAGCAGGCTCCTTGTTCTAGGCAGGGTGTTCTACAGTAAGAAATATAGTAAGAATATTGTCAGAGTGCTAAGAGCTGACATTTAATTACAATGATACATTTATAGTACTGAAAGCCAAAGCACTTCAGCAAGTGCAGAATCAGATGTGCAATACTTCATGATTCTGTATGAACTGAAAGGTCAGTGCAATATTCTGTTTGATTTATGATCAGTCACTGAAAAGTCAACTCGTGTTTTTATCAAGGTAAATGAATCTAATCATTGAGAGAAGAGCAGGTCAAGAACAGGGAGGTAACCACACAGTAACAGAAAGAATCCACAGTATTTGTCACCAGGCATAACAGACACTTAATAAATCATCACAAGTGTGAACTAGTTCAGGACTACACGGGAGTGACATTTCACTTTGTAGCCTAATTCACAGAGCTAAAAATGAGACACCGAGAACCAAACAACGAACAGGCAACAGCTTTACATTCACTTAGAAAACAGCACATCATAATTGTCAACAGCAAGTGTTACCTAGTTTTGTTTTCTTTATCTGGTATGCTTCAAAAAGAACTTGCAGCTCTTGATATTTTTCAGTCAAATTTGATTTCAAAGACTCCAACTTTGGCTGGTACAAGAGATTTCCTTCTGCCAGGCTGCGGTTGCTGGCGAGAGTCATGTCCTTGCTGTGCTGAACATTTTGGGCCTGGAAAGAAAGAAATTTTTAAAAAAGTGCATGAAATAACAGTGAAATTGTTCAGCAAGACAATATAAAAATTTGAAAACTTTTGAATAAAGAAAAATGAGTGCTGCAGGAATTGAACCTGCAATTGATGAGCAACTGATGAACACTGACAGATAAAGCAACAGTTGCTCTCTAAAAAGATCTGAATTCTAGCAGTGAGATGCAATGAGTGCAGCAGAATGTCATCCCTTATCTGGTTAACATGCAAAAGACAAGGACTGCATCGTTGCTGTTCCTTCTCCAGAATATTCTTCCCCAACTGTGCTGAACCAGTCCTGGATTAATGCCAAAAGCCTCTTCTTTTTTATTTTTTTTTTTGGTTTATTCCTTCTGCTTAACATTTCCTATCCTCAAGACATTATTCCTACAGAACAAATGACAGTTGTCACAAGCCCAAGATTCAGCCAGATTCCAGTTTGCTCACACTCACACAGGCACAGGATTTTACTCAAGCCATCCTCCAGGAGCTTTGGGAAAGCTCAGTGTTTGGGGAAGTCTGTCCCGGGTGTCACATTTGATTCACTGAAATATTCAGACATCAAAAGGGAAAGAAACCCAAAACCAAGGGATCTGATTTCAGATTTTCACTCTGAATCAACAAGTGGAACAGTCTTCCCACTGGCATAACATAACTCTACTAAGCTGCCTTCAAAAACCAACAAAACTTGTGGTGCCCTTTTTGTGACCTCCCCCATCAATAAGCCCCTTCCAGCCCACCTTATCCCTGTTTAGCTCCAGCAGATCCCATTTACAGACCCTGCACATCAGTCAGTGCAAACACCAGGGGCTTTCTCCTTCCACACTGCGGGGTGGATGCAGAGCCACACCTCAGAAACAGGAAAAGAGGAAACCCAAACGAGCTGTTTAAAAGCCCCAGAAAAGGACAGGATCGAAATTCAGGTGTTTTTCCAAGGATAGCAACTCTCTTTGAAAAGCAATTACTTCCTTTTGAAATATTTACACGCTACTTTAACTTGCTAAATTCAAAATTGGCTCAGTGTGACTTAAACACACCTTTGCCTGCAGATACTGCTCTTCAAATAGCAGAGTTTTAGTCTTTCACCCTGTTTTTGCCAAACCACTTAAAAAAATTCAAGGCAAGGATAATGCTAAAGTCCTAAATTCTACATCAACCAAAATTCTACTCCAAATTGTGAAAATCGGAAATTATTCTTCCAATAGTTTTGCCTTCTAAAGGTTCTCACGGGAAGCCTAAATAAGCTTCCAGTCCTATGCTCATGTTCAATTTAAACCCTTCCCAAGAATCAAAGGAAAAACCCCTCTTCTTACTTCTGAACCCAATGCAAAATAATTTAAATTAAACTGGTTCCCATTTGTTTATTCTCATATGATCCAATAGCTGATAAGACTGTTGCTTTCAGAAAGCTGAAAAATTTACATCTTTTCCGAACAATTATGAAGAGAATTAAAATACACGGGATTTAACGGTTTAATGACTGGTATCCAGCTTCTTACCAAACACCTGTCACCACCACTGCCAGCCAAGGCAGGTTGGGTGCAAAAAGACTGATGGTTTCTGGTGCCTTTTTCACCATTTTAATGAGTTCACTACTTGCTCCCAGTGACTCCAGTTTGCTCTGGTGGTTGCAAGGCTGATATTCTCATTTCAAAGGCGCAGAGTCGGTGTGGAAAGACCAGTTTAATGAGTGAACTTTGATCTCTCATTTAGGATAAAGAACATTTACTCAGGAGAGAGAAAAGCCAGTGGACACAAGCTTATAAACCTTTCAAGGGCACAAGTCCCAGGAAAGGGAAGCTTTTACTGAACTCAGTAAACAGTAAAGAGGAGAAGGAAGACCTGATGTTGTCTCCTCAAGTATCAGAATGTCTCTCAACAGGACTAGGGAGGAGAAGGAAGAAAATGCATTATGTTCTATAATGATCTGCTGAATTATTTTATTTTTAAATAACTTCAAATTGTAAAGATGAATAAATATCAGTATGACATAATGTATCTGACTTTATAGTATAAACAAGGAAAATACGACTAATATGACCTACCTCCATCTAAGGCAGAGTGACATCCTGTCCTGTCCTTTGCATGTGGGATCCAGTAATTATGGACTAGTCTAAACTGTAGCAAAACCCTTAAAAATACTTGTTTTAAACTAAAAGAAGTTATTCATAATTGCGGTTTAAGTTACAGTGCTTGAAATGACATGGGACTTAATGACTCAACTTTTTCGGTATTTCAGCAGTTCTAAGAAGGGCACTTTTTTTTTAACAAGAGTTGAACAAAACCATGACTGACATTTAATAATGAATTCAAGTGTCACTCCTGAAGTCTTCACTTCCAGCATTAGTCTGTGTCAAATTTCTTCTAACAGTGGACACTTGGAGAGATGAGAAACTCAAATCTTCCCCAAAGCCATGGGAAGAACCAGTTCCTCAAACACAAAGTAAACTTAGGAATGATGCTTAATGAAACTTAAGGAGGAGCTGGTGACAACTCATCCACCTGTCCAGAACATTTAAATACTTCACATCTCTGAAAGAATCTTGAAGTCTGTGGGACAAGTGAGTTCTATTTCAAAGCAAACAGAACAGATAAAATCCCCCAGCAAAGCGACTTGAACACAGTCAGGATTTTACAAACCAGAATAATCTCTGGCACTGATGTTGAAGTCTGTGTAGGAAACTTTCCAGCAACTGTTCCCCTGCATTGGGAAGTTAATTCAAGGAAAGCAAACACTGTGAAGTTTGCCTAAAGAGCGCCATAGAAAAACTTTCACAAAATGATGACTAATTTAAAACAAAACAAAAACAAAACAGTTGCAAAATCATCCAAGGGTCAAAGCCACAGTACAGCATGAGTAGTCTATTAAGGTTATCAGTGCAGCACAAAGCAGGCTTTCAGCATCCCTTCACAGCTTCCCACAAGCTTAAGACAAAAGCTGAGGAAGGAGCGAATCCAAAAGATGTTCTTTTGCTGTCAGATGTGCCCTACGACAAAAATGTGTGTTAGCAGGGAACTGTTCCTGCACTGGATGTTCACCTGCCCACTGGAAGTGCCAGGGAAAAAAGTTATTAAGAGAAATCAGCCAGGAGCATGAGACTCCAGCAGAATTCCTAGCAAGACTCTTGAGGTCATGAGCACTTCACCAGGCAGGAAACACTAATCTGAAATCAGATGAAGAAATGCCTGTCAGAATCACAAGACACAATGAGACAGGACAATATTAAAGAGAAGATATGCCTTTTTTTTTTTTTTTAATGCTAAGCTCTCACTATGGATTCTGAATGGGACAAATGGGACAACAATACTGAGCTGATTGTAACAGGATTTTCATGGCACAAGGATGGCTCACCACTGAGCAGAGAACTCAACTGCACGCTGCAAGAAAATGAAGCCATGGACACACAGAGGTTATAAAAGACAAAAATCGTGGTTTATGCAGCACTTCCAAACTTAAGCTGCTTAAAAAATGAGTTTCTTTCACAGAAATAATTTGAATAATTTTATTGAAGGATTTATTTAATAAGCACTTCCAAGCACAGGCAGCAGCAACTTCTTTGGGCATTGAGATTCTACTACTTCCATCAGCTGCAGCCTCGTTTCATCCCACTTTTAAAAAAGGAAGAAGAATGCTGGGTAAAAATAAAGCAGAACTAGTACCAGCTTAGCAACATTTGTACTATAAATGTTTATCACTCACACCAAAGTACTGGTTTGCAGCAAGAGTTATTTGTGTAAAATGCTGGGAAGCGTCACCCTGGTTCATCCAACAGCACATTCCCAGAACTGAGTCCTGGGACGCCGAGCAACTGCAATCCCAACTACAATCCCACCAAGGCCAGCAAGTGCTGCTATAATTATAAGCTTCCTTGGCCAGTAACACAGCGAGGAGTCTCTTGGTACCTTCGAGAAAAAGTCTCTTAAGGAGCTATAAATAAAAGCAGCTTTGTGTGGCACCGTTTTAATTGCTTTATCCATAGGGCACATCCACGTTGGGTTTGGGTTTCTCTAACCTTTATCATTCCCACATTTTCTTTCACTTACACATACTTGTGACTGAGGAATGAAATACGCAGTCACACTGCAGAAGTAGAAGGATGCACATTTGGAGTGTCAAATGAACCTCTGAAACAGGAGCTGACAGGTGCAGAGTAGAAGAGAGACTTCTTTTACAGAAGAAGATTTAACAGTGCTTTTTCATCATGGACTGGTGAATAACACACCCCCTACCAACATCTGTTGTGTAATAAATATTAAAACATACTGCAAAGTAATTAGCTTGGTTAAATTTGGCTCTTCTGAGTACTTAAGTGTTAGCTTTAAAAAACGACAAAATGAAGCTCAGAGGGTAAGTTGCAGCTCCTAAACATTTGTTGCAGAGAGAACAGACACCCAGCCCTGCAATTTGCATTCATCAGACACAGGCAGGTTACTCATTTGATGCTCATCTGGAAGAGAAAAATCTATAGTTGTCACCAAGTCTAATCCCTAACTTTGCCACTAAATTTCATGTTTGGCCAACAAGAACATAACCACTTGCACAGTGTGGTTTTAGGACAGGAGTGGGAATCCAAGAAATCTGGGCATGAATACACAGAGTTTAACTTGGATTTTCTGCCCTGCCTGATCTTTTCAATCAGTTTGTGAGAAAAGGTCTATGCTCAAAAATCCCCTCTGCGCTTGCCAGTGTACTCTGAAATTCTGGAATGAGAGGCAGCCAATACATTTCTGACTTCTTGATTTCATATAATTAAGGTATTGAAGAGAGAATAATTTTTGGCAGTGGAACTTCAGCAGTCAGTAACACAATGCTGCACTGTTACAAAAAGGGATGCTCCAGGAGATCAAAAGAAAACTAATTTTCACAGAGAAATTCATCAAATTATCCCCAGTGTCAGGTCACAAATTCTCTCATCTGTGCTTTTTAGAGTTATCACATCGAGATTCACTTTTATAAACAAGGTACTTTTATGACCCTGCCTGGCATTGGGTTTGGAACTAAATGATCTTTCAGGTCCCTTCCAACCCAAACTGTGATTCTCTGTCTCACGAAGATGAATACTGCAGATGTACTACAGAGATTACACTGAAAGGGTTATTAAAAAAAAAATAAAATAAATAAAGCCCTCCTCAATTTTAAAAGTCTGGGAGTACCAGACAACTGGCTTCCTTCCTCTTTCTAACAGACAAGATGCTCGTTGTTCAAGCACTAAAAGCTTGAACAGAGGCTGCAAAACCAAGCTCAGAGATAGGAAAAGCAGCAGTTTAGCACTGAAGCCACAGTGTCACACACCTGAGGACACAAGGGCAGGGCAGTGCACATGCACATCACCCCAGAAACGGGAGTGTGTGAGTGGGCACACACAGATACACACACACAAACCCTGCTCAAATGCCACACAGCAATACATTCCCTTTAAGGCTGGAAGTTCCTATTTTTAGCTATTAGCAAGAAAGCCGAGTGGTTTTCCAAATCTTCCTCTCTGTGGACAAAACATTGGGCTTTGAGCTGGGTTTCCCTTGCAACAGCGAGAACAAAGGTTTTTTTCAATTATGGAATAATCAGCTTTAGCCAACTTTGCCACTTAAAAATACAAGTGACCTCATAGAAGTGACTCAGGAATCATGATTTAACTGGCATGTCACAGGAAAATTAGGAATTTAAGGAGTCTGGAATAACCCTACAACATAGATATATATGGACTGACAGCCAAGTAGCAGTGAAGTCACCATGGTTCCTCCTTAATACTCAGGATTTCCCTCTCTCCCTCTTCCTGCCACACTGAAAAATCAGGGCTCAGCAGCACAAGCTCAGGCACTAAACATCTCAGTGAAGGCAAAAACAGAACGAGGAAGAAATATTTAAGCATGGCCAATTCTTTCCAAGGTGAGTAAACACATTTCTAGTTGAACAGACTCCAGTAAAAGCCTCCACATCCAATAAAAGAGGATTATGCCAGACAGCAGCACAGCCGTATTTCCACACAGCCTGAGCACCTCCAAACCCCACACTCTCCAAACACCACAAAATAATCCCTGGGGGCCTGGAGAACTTTACTCTACAATTTAGAGCCCTTCTGATGCCAACGAAAGAGGAAAACCGGAGGGTCATAATGAGAATATGGGCTGGTTGTGCCCATGTGTGAGAGAGGATCTTTTCTACCGAGGTCATGAGGTTTTCTGTCACTTCTGACCCACACTCTTCAGCGCTTATTGACAAATCTGAGCCAGGCTTTGTGCTCCTGTCCCTTGTCAGAGGTCACACTGAAACCAGCAGCGCTGCCCCCGTTTATATTTTTACAAAGTTAAGCCCATTATAACCCACTGGCTCTCCTTAAATAGTTTTCATGGAGCAGGGCTCCCCTGCCCCCAGCAAACCACGGGGCCTCCGAGGTCTCTGCATGTTTTACCACAGCAGCGCCTGTTTCTTCCAAGTTCTCAGAATATAAACTGTTCTGCCTGGCCCCCTCTCACAAATCTATTGACACAAGGTTCAAAATATAAATTGTTGCATAATACAGCAAGTAAATTCCCCAGGACACTTCATTAACTCGGCCTCAGCCTTCACTGGGCCCCTCCATCTGTAATACTTTGACAATTTGGCTTGAGGGGATCCAGAACAACTTCCTCAGAAGCACCAAAAGGAATCTTAGTTTGAGGGAACACAATTATAACTGATTTTACTTAATAAACTAAGCGTCCTTCTCAAGAACACACTGCCCCCTTTTTTTTCCCCCTAGGGCTTTTGTCCTCACATTTTAACCAACAAAACCAATAAATACAAGACCCCGAGAAGCACAGCACATTCCTTTCTTTTGAAGCTCTCGTAGAAAGGGTTTCATCTTCTTTGCTGTTAGCTGACCACACAGCGAGAGCCTTTCAGGCGCATCTGTGGCCAGATAAACCCAGAACAGTCCCCTATCAGAAATGCAACACTGGCACACAGAACAACTCGTCAAAGACAACCACGGCGAGGGGGAGAAAACAGGCTCCTGTTCTAAGAAGGGCACATTCAAAAGCGCGGCTCAAGAGTCTGATACACTGACAAAGGGGCTTCGAGCAGGCAAAGCAAGGAGGAGAAAAGCCCGACAGCCCTGGCTCCTGCCCGGGGCACACAGAATCCTCTTTCACATTGCTTTGAATTCACCCTGACAAAACCCAAGGCGCAAAACCAGGGCTGCGCGGACGGAAAAGCTGAGCCCACCTCCGGCCCTGAATCATTTAATTTAATTTAATTCAGCGTTTTCAGCACAGCGAGACCCCTCACCCCCCTCCTGTGGCACCCGGCGGGCACCGATCGCCCCACGGCGGGGCAGGGAACAAAAGGCCGGCAGGGAAGGGAGAGGCAGAGAAAGGGGCGGCAGGGAAGGCGGAGGAAGGGAAGGGGCCGGCAGCGCTTCCCGCAGCCCCGGGGGCTCCTCACGCACCCAGCGGCTCCGGGAGCGGGGACTCATTTACCAGCCCCCGAACACCCAGCGGCCGCGGGGCCCCGGCGGGCTGAGGGGGTGGCCCGGGGAGAGGCCGCGGCCGGGGGGGGGTTTGTGAGGCAGCCCCTCGCAGCCCCTCACCTCCTCCATCTCGCGGGCCATGTCCTGCAGCTGCTCCTCGTCGTCCAGCAGCGCGCTGAGCTCCTGCAGGCTCAGCGCCTCCAGGCGCCGCACGTCCAGCGCCATCGCGGCCCCGACCCCAATCCCAATCCCACTCCCGATCCCTCCCCGCTCCCTCTCCCGATCCCGGCCCCGGCCCCGCTCCCGCCCCGCACCGGAAGTGCCGCCGCGCTCTCGCCCCGGCCCCGCGGGCACCGCCCTCAGCGCCCCCTGCTGGGGGGGCGGGGCGGGGCGGACCGGGGCGGGGGACGGAACCAAAGGGGGCTCGGGGGGGGCGAGGGGCTGTGAGGGGTGTGTGGGGTGCAGCCGCTGTGAAGGGTTTCTGGGGTGCAGCCGCTGTGAGGGGTTTCTGAAGCCCCGCCAAGAGCGCAGCGCAGCCCCCGGGGGCGAAGCCGGGCAGAGAGTGGCACAGAGCGAGCTTTGTGCGCCGCCTCATGTGATGATGCGCTCGAGGTCCTTGGAGTCCCGAGGGATCGCAGCGGCGCGGAATCAGTTGGGTTGGGAAAGACCTCTGAGATCGTCGAGTCCAACCTGTGACCGATGCCCATCTTGTCAACCAGACCATGGCAACTGAGTGCCTTGTCCAGTCTTTCCAGAAACACTTCCAGGGACAGTGACTCCACCACCTCCCTGGGCAGCCCATTCCAGTACCTAATCACCCCTTCCATGAACAAATTCCTCCCGATGTCCAACCTGAACGTTCCCTGGCACAGTCTGAGCCCGTTTCCTCTCATCCTGTTCCCTGGGAGCAGAGCCCAACCCCCCCCTCATGTCCCCCCTCCTGTCAGGGAGTTGCAGAGAGCGAGAAGGTCCCCCCTGAGCCTCCTTTTCTCCAGGCTGAGCCCCCCAGCTCCCTCAGCCATTCCTGGTGCTCCAGACCCTTCCCCAGCTCCATTCCCTTCTCTGGAATTCCTCCAGCACCTCCATGTCCTTCCTGAAGTGAGTGGCTCAGAACAGGCACAGCACTCAAGGATGGTGGGTGTGCTGGGACAGCGGGGGGGGTTGGACATCGCCATCCCCACCATTCCCAGTGCTCCTGCCTGGAAGTGGTGTAGGCACTGTTGTCCTCCTTTTGTTCAAAACTCCACAGCTGTAAATTCGGAAGGAAAATCAGTAGAATTATTTAACTCGCATTTCCTTACCCATTTGGGGCTTGGCTAGAGTAAATCTCAAAAGGGTGATTGCATTATTGTTCTCAAGCCTAGGCTGAATTGCTATTTAGGTTAAAAATAGCTAAAAATCTTATATTGCCAAGCTTTGGTGCTAGGTCGTTTTGTCTGCATTAAGCACGTGCTTCTTCAAGAGCGAAGGTCAATAAATAATCTGTCAAAGATGTATTTCGTGACGAATTTAAATGCTTTTGAAATGTAATGTAGGAAAAACTGCATCAATTAAAACACCCTACATTTTGTTCTTCTGATTTATATCAGTCAAGTCACCAGCTCTGTAGTAGGCACTGTGTGGTAACCCTGAGGAGCAGCAGCTCCCCAGTTACCACTGCTGTTAGCAGAGCTGATAAAGACAATTATGCCTGGAAACAATTAATTGTGTTAACAGAGCCTAAGTTACATGCATCAGTGACAGGCACCACCTTCCTGGACTGCTTTTGTACCTACGTGGGTGTGGGTGTGCTGATTTCCGTGTGCGTAACACCACAGAGAGCCAGAACGAGCAGATGAGCCAAGAGAACAGGGTACAGAATGGATATTTGGAGTGGATATTTTGATCTAACTAGGAAAAAAAAAAATCCGTATAGTGACTGAATCCATCACTGATGCAATGATGTTGCAGTCACATTCAGGAAGGGGCCCAGCAGTTCCTGGCAGGACAGAGCGATGATGTGGCAGCTTTATGCCTGTTCTTTTGTCCTATAACTAAACTGGGCTCCCCACACCTCTCCCCCCCGCCACCAGAAGCCCTCTTTGTCATTATTATCCACAGGTAATAACGGCCAACAAGGTGACCCTGCTAGAGGAAGCCTTCCAGGCCTTCTGGCTGCTCACTCTACAGCCCTGATGCAAACTCAGTGTACTCAGACGGACAGAAGAGCGCGGTGTTTGCGCAGCAGGAAGCTGAGCTGAGCTCGCTGAGGGTGGGGAAAAGGTGATTAGAGATACGGGCATGTGGCCACTCATCCACCCGAACACACCTGCCTGTTGCAGGTATGTGCTGTGCTCCAGGTGAGTCAGCATCTGTGCCCCCTGGCTGTGACAGAGCTTTGCACAGTCACTACAGCCCGACCTGGTTATTTAAAACCGGTAGATAGTCACCCTGCCAACAGGATATAACATACCCTGTATTTGCACATGCCCAGCGAGGAGACAGAGTCACAGTCTTGTGTTAAACCTGTTGCAAATCTGTACATGCAAACACACGTTTAGATATACACACAAACAGAGGAATTAGTTGAGGGATTAAAAGAAGCCCTTTCTTCCCAGGAACGCTGGTGATTTGACCTTCACACCATAGCTAAATAAATGGTTTGGGGGGAGTGTGGTTTAGAAGAGTCTGACTCAGCTTCATGTTGTTAATCTAGTTTTACCACTGCCTTGCTGTGTGATCCTGAGTGGAGCTCTCAGCTTCTCTCAACCATGGTGCCTTTTGCTTAAAAAGAGAAATAATAACTGCTCAGTTCGAGGTGAGAAGAAAAGTTCACACTGGATAATGCCCACAGAGGTGTTGTGAGTGAGACTCTCTGGTGGAGGGCACTACAGCGTGATAATAATTGTATTGTCAATATGCTGTTGGGAAAGATGGTTTAGAGTCACCTAAGGAGCTTTTCTGTAACTATCTAATTTTTGCTTATGTTGCATGGGGTTGGTGAAAGTTTACTGCTCTGGACATCAAGGACTGGATTATTTGAATTAGCCAGTGCTAATCTGTATTAAAATTAGAAGCTCCATAATGCAGAACAACGAAGTTCTCCCAAAATGCACTGGAAGAACAACTCATTTGTGCTCAAGTACAACATACATTGAAAATCCCACTTCTTCCTGTGTAGATAATTTGGGTTCTGTGGATTTTGGAGAGGAGTCTACATTAAAAACCTGGTCTGCTTTCAAGCACTTTGATCAGCACCCACATGTGATTGAGTTCTCCAGTTGTCTAGAAAAGAAGCTGAGGTTGAGCCAAGATAGGGTTCAGCTGCTTTTGTATAATTATATTTTCTATTTGGAACAGATAGGAGACTGCTTTCCCATTCCCCAGTCTTCATGAAACATAAAGGTTTTGTGACAGCACATCACTTGGACAGAATATGAAGGACTGCAGATTTAAAGCAGGATTTTGGACTGTAAGGATTATCAAATATTGCAGTGCTGCAGGCTGAGATTTATCATCTCCCCAGCCCTAGTTCGTATTTGCCTTTGCTGAAATTCTTTTGAAGGGTGACAGCATTCAAGAACATTAAAATTGTAAGCAGGCAAAGTACAGAAGTCAAGATTTCTTATTACAGGAGAAATTGAATAAAAATATTGGGAAGATTACAGTGGAAACCATGTCATGGTGAATGAGGGCTCAGGCTTCAGTCTTGGGGAGAACTAGCATCCAGGCTAATTTAAATAGGATGTTAGATTTTTTTTTTCCTATATAAATTTGCTCTTGGATTTCCTTCTGTTACCTCATATCCTTTTACGGTCAGTAGCACTGTACTCATGCATATTTATTAGATTCAGACATATTTTGCAAGTCACCTTCACAGCTTATTTTCTTTTCCTGGAAAAACTGGTTGGTTACATACACACTGAATTTGCAAATCTAATCTTTGGTGCATATTAACCCCTATTAGTCTGGTTGCTTAATGTACAGATAAGTTTCCAGGCTTATTTGCAATTTAACTTCCTTCTATATAATAATGACAGCCCATAATTCTGTTTAGATTTCACAATCCAGGTTCCTTCCCGCATGGAAATGACCTGCATATTCAGCATTCCGGGAGAGAAACAGCCCTCCTGTTGGAGAGATCTGCTGTCTGAGAGAGAGCAGGAATTAAGTGTTTGTGCTGTACTCCTTCCTTGCAGGGAGCCACGGGCGGGAGGAGCAGGTTCATGTACCTGTACGTATTTGCTTTGCCTTAAGCTCGCAGTGAAGCTGGAGTAGGGGAGGCAGATCCTATTTTTCCACCCCAGACTAGGACACATCTCTGAACCTGAGCTAGAAACACTCTGTCTGTTTGCTTGTGGTATTTCCAGACCTGCTGAGGGACTAGAAAGCTCAGCCACTGACACACACACAGTTGCTTATTGAGGCAGAGGTTGGTGTGCCAGGGGACAAGTTGTTGGAATAAACACAGCTGTGTTTTTTCCATCACTGTGTTCTCATTTACAGTGTCAGTCAGCCACAGACCCTGTCTGTGCAAAGGTAAATACATATCCCAGGGGAATCCCTGGAACTGCAGGATCTGCTCTTGATTTTCATCTTGGACAGGGTTCTCCGATGTTTAAATCCAATAAAGCTGTGGTTATACCTATTACAGAGAATGGTTAGAGCTTATTAATACTGAGGAAAACAACCTGCCATGGGATGTACAGTCAACCTTTGCCATCAGTTGTGCTTTCAAATTGCTTGCAGTTCTGCCTTGACAGTCTTCGAGCTGTGCCCCTAAATTGAGGTTTCAGATGAACCTCTCCAAGTTCCCTGTGAAGACTTTTCCCTTTGAGGAGGAGAAACTTTTTATCTCCACCACTCTAACTGCGAAGCTCTTGAACTGATTTTGTTCATGTTCCCCTCTGAATGTCAACTCTAGGCAAAGCCACAGCCACAGAATACTACAGTTTAGGGTTTCAGAGGGAGAAGAGCCTGAAACACAGACTGCCCACAGGCAGCCAGGCCCAAGGGACTGGGCAGCTCCAGGAAGCAGCTCCCTGTTCCAGCACTGGAGCAATTCCCACTGCTGCACTGGAGGAAGCACATCTTTACTGCCAGGCTTAGTCTCGCTAATGGCCATCTCTGACCCCGATTTTCATTTCAAAAAGAAGTCATAGTTGGAATGATTTAGAAAAGCAGGATTTTCTCTACAGTCGCAGTGTTTGTACCGGGCCAGCAGAAATATCTGCATTAGATGAGTGCTGCTGGATCCCCAGTGGCGTGTGGAGCTCCCACCCACCTTCCAAAGCCACAGGAAAACCCTCATGGCTTTAGCACACAGGCAGATCCACTTGTCACATGCCAACAGCACAATGAAAGGACCTGTTCATGCCACCAGATGAGAGGCTCAATGAAAAAGCAGCCTTGAGCTATCTGGATGCAGAAGAAAGAATTCATCACCTGTGGCAATGAACAAAGTCAGGCCCTGTTATCAGCTTGGACTGGTGCCACCAGCAGAGACAATCTGCTGTTTCCAATGTGTCATTTCAGTTGTTGCTGGTTGGACCTGACCTGGGAATACAATGCTGGGATTATCCTCGCAATAGGCTTGGGAAGCAGGGCTCCCTTTCTGAAATTCACTGTAGTCTTTGCAATAAAACCAATCTGATTGTATGCTCCAGTTCCCTTTTTGCAGCACTGCCTGGGAGGGACACACAGGATACAATCAAATTCTCATTCCTGGCATCTCCTCTACTAATGAGTATTGTCCTACCGGCACTTCCCAGGGTGAGTTGGCTTCCCTAGTTCCCAGGTAATCAAATTTGTTTTTTCTCCCCAGTTTTTCAATTAAGCAGAAATTAATTCCACTTCCACAAACCGGTGGCCACGTTCTGCTCCCAGGTACTGATAAAAATGCAGAATTAATCACTTGCCTGCCAGCACTGGGTGGAACCCCCAACCTCCTCATACCCACAGTGCAAATTTTCATCAGGCAGGAACACATGGCCATTTACTGAAGGAGTGAATTGAGGAGTTCAGAGCGGCACAGAGATTTCCTAAGCGGAGGGAGAGAAGACAAAAAGACATCTTGTTCTTCTTCTGAGGACAGATTTTTATCATATCACAAAAGCAGCTGAAAAGACTCTAGTCGTGAAGTGCTGTGCTTTGAGAATGGGTTGGACTGCCTGTCCTTCCATGTGAGACCGACTCCGACGGGGATCTGGGATGAAAACGAGTTATTCAACAGGTTATACCAACTGCTGGGCCCGCAGCCATTATCAGAGGCTGAAGCCTTTTACATACCTTGTTCTCTGCGGGTTCTTCTTGTCATTCCCTGCAAGGGGAACACGTGTGGGGTGCACCTGCATTCAGCCGTGGTCTCAGATGAACATCACCACCTTGAAAATCCAAAATGCAAAAAACCACCCCCAACTACAGGAGCTCGACGTTGAGTGGCAGAGGTAGTATTTTATTTTTTGAGCATCCCTCCTCAAGGACACTAAATTTAGAGTTTGTAAAACATCACTAAATGAAAACGAAACATCGCCAACAACAAAAATGCAAACCCGCTGAAAAGGAAAATGCAGCAGCATTCAAGTATCAGAAAACATGAGAGCTAAAGTGCTTGAGAGAACTTCTTAACTACGTATGCAGAGCCTGAAGTCAGTGTCCCCCTAGAAATGCTATTTTTTTCAACAGTATCTGCCTGGCTGCATAGGATTTTTCACCAGTCTATAGCAGGGCAACACTACAAAGCCAAAGCCATTACCCCCAAAGGGCTAGGGGTAACACATTTCTTTCTATCCCTCACACTAAAATAAATTATAGTCAAAGAAACACATTATAAAGTTCAGGCAGCTGAAGTTGGACTTCAAGGAAAGTGACTGTACGCATTTCCCATGCAGTGAAGTCGCTAGCATGGCCTGAAGCTGAACAAAGCTTTGGTGGGATTTATAAAGTGCTGCTTTTTAGTGTTTTATGCCTGTCTTCAGTAGTGTTTTTCTCAAACCAGCACCGGGGTTGTGAGTTAAAAAAAATTCTGAGATAACAGACCAATTTTCAGTGGATGCTGGAGCCAGACGGACATTGCACAGTGCACACAAATTACATTAAAAAACAACAAACAAACCAAACCAAAAAAACCCCAAACCCCAAAACCTAACCCAGTTATGGTAAAACGTTTCATCCTTGAAAACAAACACCCACCAAGCACCAAGAGCAAATCTGAAAGTAACATCTGCCTCCGGTCCCCTGGCTTGTCCCAGCAAGGATGGATAATACATGACACAAGCTCAGCAGCAATGGTTGGGAGCCTGAGCCTGCAGGCACTCAGTGCAAAACTCTCCCGGCACTCAGCTCCATGGGAGTGATCCAGTTTTCGCCAAAGCCAAAGGGAACTCCCTGCAGACTCCAGCCAACTTTGGATTAGCCCCATAGATTGATGGCGGGAGCAGGACCTTGTTTTACAGTCACCGTTTCTTCTATCCAGCCACAAAAGCCACCCCCTGAAATTCCTGAAGGGGTTTCCGACCTTCCCCTCCACGCATGCATTTAACATCCATTACAGTTAATAGCAGTTACACATGCATATCAATGGGAGAAAAGTCCCAGTCAAGAGGAAGTACTGGTAGTAAGAAAAGAAACCCAGTAGAAACGCTGAGAATTGCTAAAGACCCAACTCCCTCGGGTTTTCCCTGTTTTCCCAGCCGACACAGACCGTGCTGCAGGAAGCTCTGTGGTGTGTGTCTGGGTCTGTGGTGTGAGTTTGGGTGTGTGACACGCGGGGTGAGGGCACGGTGTGTTCTGCAGGGCACCAACCGCCTCCGTCTCAGCGTCCAGGGAGCGTCCGAGCCACCGGCCCCTCACTTGTGGGCCGTGCTGTTGTAATCGTCCTGTGCCACGGCCGGCAGGGAATGGTCTATCCTGAACTCTTCCTCCTTGGAAGAATCCCCCCGGGCTGCAGGCTGGCGACTGTCCGTGCCGCCCCCCTCCAGCCCCAGGATCTGTCTCTGGACCAGCTTGGAATAAAGGCCTCCTTCTTCCATCAGCTCCTTGTGCGAGCCCTGCTGCACCACGCGGCCCTTGTCCAGCACAATGATGTTGTGTGCCCTCTCCACAGTGCTCAGCCTGTGAGCGATGACAAGCACCGTGTGGTTCTGCAAGTCGCCGTAAATCGCCTGCTGAATCTGTGGGGAGAAAAGGCATTAGTGCCTGAGCAGCACCGGCTCTGCTGCGGGAGAACAGCAGCTTTGTGGTCTGTGTCAGAAACCTCTGGACAGGAGGTTTGCTCTGTGGCTATGTGGAGGACACAGAGCTCCCTGCAGCACTGCCAGCACCAGCACGTCCATCCCAGCTCACCGTGTCAGTCCCGCCAGGTGTGGCGTGCACACAGGTCTGATCCTGCCAGCTGGGCCCTTGTTAGAACTGGGGCCCAAATTTGGAGGCCATGTGGTGCTGGCATGGACTGCAGGAAGCTGATCCCTGGTAAATGCAGCTGTTCAGAGAAGTGAGGCTGTTTCCTCAGAGTATCAGGGCAAAGCAAGAGAGTTCTTTTACAGCTTACACACAATGGCACTGAAGTCTAAAGGCAGGCAGGTGGCCACTGGGCACATGTCACACTGACACCCCTGGGTAGCCAAAAAGCAGCCCTGGGCTGGCATCAGATACCACAGTCATGTCTGAGGACCTGTGAACTGCTCCAGGTCAGATGCTGATGCTGCCCCACGCCACGGGTCAGCAGCACCTCCTGTCCTGCAGGACCAGGAGACACATCCTCAAACCCCAGCCTTGAACAGGCTATCCCTCGTGTCATTACATCAGTAACTGCTGCTGGTAGAGCTCTTTGGTTGTCACATCCCAGCCAGATAAACCAGCCCAGTTCACAGGAAGCTCAGGGCCTTTCCTGCACATGTGGCTTCCTTGGTGCCTCGGCTGGGATTTGAGCTCAGAGAGTCCTACTCTCCTTGCTGCAGCATCATTTTTTTAGGGTCTTTCTCTGTATCCTGTCCTAAAAGGCTGCACGGAGTATCTGTATGCCAATTAACACTTTCCACATTTAAAAAAATCAGCAGAAAATCCTGTATCTCATCAGGTTTGTCAGGCATTGGCTGCTGTGAGCACAGGATTATTCCCTTCTTGGTGGTTACAACAGTGTTGGAAGCAAATTCCTGCTAAGGAATTAGCACCTTAACTCAACCCTCTGACTGCACCACACCAAGACTAAGCTCGTCCACAAGTTGCAGATTGAAGCTACAGTCTTTCCTCCAAACCCAGACTGTCTCCTTGGCCCAAACATCCCAGTCACCCACTCACCGCGTGTTCGCTCTCTGCATCCAGCGCGCTCGTGGCTTCATCCAGGATTAGGATGGGAGGGGCTCGGATCAAGGCCCTGGCAATTGCCACTCTCTGCTTCTGGCCACCTGACAGCTGAGCACCTTTCTCACCCGCCTCTGTTGGGTCAAGGGAGAGAGGAAGGGGTCAAAACAAAAACCCAGCTCAGCTGCCAGGCACGGCGTGGGGATGGAGCCGTGGCGGCGTCGGTACCTGTGTGGTAGCCGTCCTGGAGCTCTGTGATGAAGGTGTGTGCGTTGGCCTTCTGGGCGGCCTGAACCACTGACTCGAAGGAGGCTGAAGTTAAGCCATAGGAAATATTATCTGCAATGGAGCGGGCGAACAGCACGGGCTCCTGGCTCACCAGGGAGATCTGCAGAAAGGGAGGGAAGAGCAGGGCGTCAGCAGCAGGAGACGCACCGCGCGGCATCAAAGTTTCTGCCTGTTGAGTAAGGACCAAGATAAAGATATAGAAGTGCCACGAACCAGGATACAGAGGGGCCTCGATGTGACAGTGCTAGATGGGGTGCTCAGTTTGCATCACCTGCTGGGAAGCCATTTTGCAGGGAAGGAACTTTGTGCAACGGTGGCACGTTGGCATCTGGGATGGGCTTCCCCCTCCAAGACCCTGCTGTGTTTTTGCTCCAGACCTGTCCTTTCTGTCACTGTTTGCTCTTTCCAAAATGGAAAACCAGTTGCTGGGACAAATCAGGCTGGAGAGATCCTTTCCCAGGCTCTTACAGGCCAGTAATCTCTCTTGGGCCACGTGAATGAGCCCTCTTGCATTTTTTAATCCCAAATTAGCAAACTGGGGACATAACTGCTGCAATTCCTTAATTGCTTAGCAACAGCCTTGCTGTCCTGCCTTACAGCCATTGCAACTCACTCTCACATTCAGTCTGCTTTAGCAAACCCTTGATACTGGAATAAACCAAACCCTCCAAACTATTGCTCAGAACTGGGCAGGAAAAGAGCCAGGGGGACACAGTCATATTTTAACTGACTTCTCCCCATGCCCCTAACACCACACCAGGCTTTCCAAACTGAAAGATTAGCTTGTCTTTTGATTTTCCCTCTGTACGGGCAGGGAATGTAAATTAGTCACACTGACTTTGGCTTTCCAGCCTGTCTCTGATCAATTGTTTTCAGGTTTTCCTGCTGACTGGTGAGGCCATTTGCTCTGGGGGCAAACAAAGGAGGCAGTTACTTGCAGAGATGAAGGCTGATCTGTGCTGACACACAGACCAGAGCTGAGGGGCCCGGACCCCTCTCCAAGGCAAACCAGCCAGCCCCTCTGGTGCTTCATCTGCTGCCAGGATCCCGAGAGGTTTAACTCCCCGTGGGCTGAGAATTACTTTAAGATCTTAAAGGTAGAAAGCGCTGGAGGAATGCACAAACTCTTTTCCCAAGCCCAATTTAGATGATAATTAATCCAACAACCAAAACCACATTTCTACTGTCTCGGCCAAAAAATACAAAACAAACCCTGTTTTTTGTTCCGTTTTTGGAAGGCTTCCCCCTCCCCATGAAACCATTCTCCATCCCTTCTGCTTCCACCCCCACAAATTATCTGAATTCACTTCCTGGACCACCTCTAGCCTCCAGCTTTCTGGACACTTCAGGAGTTGCCAGATCAAATCCAAAGCAACATGCAGCACTGCCATCCATCCCCTCTGAGCACGGATGTAGCTAAAATACACGTATCAGTCGCTCGTACCACGGAGTGCAGGTACTTGTGATCGTACATGTTAATGGGATGCCCGTCCAGCAGCACCTGCCCGTCTTGCAGAGGGTAGAAGTTCTCCAGGATGTTGACACAGGAGCTCTTCCCACTCCCCGAAGGACCCACCAGTGCCGTCACTTTGCCGGGGTGGAGGGTGAAGGACACGTTCTGCAACATGGATGGGAGAGCGTGCTCAGGTCTGGGCTCTTCCCAGGCTCCTGGGGCAGCAGTTTGGGCACTACACTAGAAAAGTAGCCAAAATCTGGCCACGGTGACCTTCTACCTTGGTGATGTGCCACATCAGCCATTTCTCCTGGCTCTGAGGAAGCAAGACGCCTCCAAATTGCATCAAACTCGCCTGCTGATGTAGCAGGTCCTCTAAAATCCGCAAAGCAAACTAACCTCTTTGCTGCCTCCCCCTTCTCATGATCCCAGCTCCTCTCCCACGGAAACAGTCCGAGGCAGCTTGGCACCCAGCCCTGTACCACGCTGACATGTTTAATGCCTGAGCGGGGAACAAGGGCTTTATTGATAAATCTCATTCCTTGTAAGGAAGGCCGGCCCTAAACACCCACTGTTCCTTTTAAGCTGTTTTCCAGCATGTGTTGAGCCTGCCTGGACGTATCTCCATCGGGCAGCTGACACTCCCCAAGGGCTGGGGATCAGCTACGGCCGTGGTGGAGCAGCAGCGCGTGGCGGGAGCGCGCGGCGCCCGCGGGGCTCACCTGGAGGACCTGCGTCGCGGAGCGAGTGCGGTAGGAAAACGTCACGTTCCTGAACTCCACCTTCCCATCCACGTGATCTGGGGCCAGGGACCCGTCGTGCACCATCGTGGGCTTGCGGTCGATGAACTCAAACACCTTCTCGGCAGCTCCCACCCCCTGCATCAGCCCGCTGTACACGGAGCCGATGGACTGCAAGGGGAGAGGCAACGGTGAGACCCACGTGACGGAGAAGGCAGTCAGTGCTACTGGTAAGGGGAAAGGCTGAAGCATTCCCAAGTTGTCTCACACCTCACACTGACTGCAGTCATCTGACACAGGGAAAGAAAACTCTCCCCCCTCTGCAGGGTATGGAGGGGATATGTGGGCAATCCAGGGAAAAGGGGACCTAAGGGGGTTTTGTGCATGGGCACACTGGGAGGGTTACAGAAGAAGGAAACACAAGGGTTGGGAAGAGATGATGTGCTGGGAGACACGTGACCCAAACTTCCAACAAAATCCTCCCCTCGTCTCTCTTTGCTCAAGACCAGCAGCTCCCCAGAGTTCACAGACCGGCCCCCAGAGGGACCTGCTCCTTCCTCAGCACACGTGACTCAAGTGCAGAGCAGCTCCAGCCTGGGCCCTTCTAGACAAATGCCTGGCAGCTGATAAGGCAGGAATATGGTCCTAGGGGATTTATCATCACTCTCTCCCAACTACAACTTCTGCATGCTGACAGTGGCTTCCATGGAATAAACCCCATCTTGGAAATTTCAACATTAAACCCAGAGCTGCAGAACAGTTTGTACTGCAACTGCCCCTCCCATCAGGAGGGGGAAAAAAACCCCAGACCAAATGAAATCCATACCAAAACCACAGCCTGGAAGCAGTTCCAGAGCCTGCAGGCATCCAAACAGATGGTGAGAGCTGGGTGAGCTGCCTCCAGCTCTGCTCTGCCCCTGCACAGAGGCTGAAGCACCACCAAAACCACGCTCGGCTGTGAGGAAACCTCGACTGGATCATTTCTGCCTGGATTAGCCAAGCTGACGCTTCTGCAAGGGGAAGGCAGCCCTGGGTGGGCTCTACCATCCCACCCACAGTCCCATCTTGCTAAAGCTCTGCCAACGCAGCAGCTTGCAGCCTATTCCAGGGACGGGGGAAAAAAAAGTAATATAATTAAGTTTTTAATGAAGCCTGAAATGTAACAGGCAGCTTTGTAATCCCTGCATCCTTCATGCCAGGAAATGTGCTTGGGAAGCAGCCAGGACTCTGCCCTTCAGCCGGGCCAGCCTGACCCCTCTGCTCCCAGCTGTCTTTTTGGGGGACGAGCTGCTTCAGGAACATTAAGGTTGTGAGGCCACAGCAGGAGAGGAATGGGGAGCAGAGGGGAGAATGCCCACTCTGGTGATGCCAGAGCACCAAGGAAATGTGTCACCGGTCTGGATCTAGACCTGCAACTGCCCTGAGACAAACATCAGCTTGACATGGAGTAGCCCAGAGGGTGGTGAGGCCCTGGCACAGGTTGCCCAGAGAAGCTGTGGCTGCCCCATCCCTGGAGTGTTCCAGGCCAGGTTGGACAGGGTTTGGAGCAACATGGTCTAGTAGAAGGTGTCCCTGCCCATGACAGGGGTGTTGTAATTGGATAAGCTTTAGAATCCCTTCCAACCCAAACCATCCCATGATTCTGTGATAAAACAGACTCACCTCCATGCAGTCTCCTAAGACAAACTCGTAAATGATGAAGGAAATCAGGTTTCCACTTGTCATTTGCCCCGAGATCACGAGGTGCCCGCCGTAGTAAAGGATGCTGACCTGGACCACCAGGAGGGTCAGCTGAAAGCAAAAAAACACCCCCAAATCAGCAGGGACAACTGATATTTTGGTGTGTTTGTAATTACTCGCACAACAGCCCACAATTCACGTGCTGACATTTATTCTTTGAGCCCCGACAGCAGAGCTGACAGCCCTGAGCGGTGAGCACGGATATGAGAAGGGAGAAACAACTCAAGTACATGGGCTGATTTAGGGAGCTGGGCTGGCATCTTTCAACAAAACAGAAGTCCAGAGGGATAACAGTTAAGGAGGGAAAATTTATCTGAAATAACAGAGCATCTCATGAACTTCTCTCTTGGACTAAGCTCCTCAAGGATAATAATCTATGCTCAAATTATCCAAGGAATGCACTCACCTCACCACTAAAATAAACCTTCTCTTATATGAGTGTGACACACTTTAATTTAGAACACAAAATCAAGCCAAGAGTTAATGCAGAGTATCCTCCTTGTGTGTACAAGTCCCTGAAGGATAACCTCAGCTTTTGTCTGAAATCAGTGGGGGGGTTCCACCTACTATAGAAGGGAGACAGATGAGCTCTCATATGACAAATACCAGCCCCTGCTTTTCTTCAGCTGTTTTTGTTCCCTCTGCCCGGGCGCTCCAAAAAGCAGCGATGTCCTGGTGCCCTGTGTGACATTTGCAGCACAGGCTGTAAACTCACACAGATAAAAATACTGGGGAAAAAAAATTCCTTTCTCCATGAGGTGACCTTAGGATCCTGTGTTCCCTCCAAGAAAGAATTTACCAGGGCTGTGCTAAATCCATCAGCTTCCTTCTGTGTGAGCCCTGCAGCAGCAGTTTTTGAGGGTTTTTGCCTTCTTAGCCTTGTCAGGATCTGTGCTGACCCAGTTCACGCTCTGGGTTCACCTGGAGCCCCGAAACAGTGCTGATAATGCTCCAATTTTGCTTCCAGACTTGGGAAGCCATAAAGCCTCCCACAGCTGCACGAGAGCACCATAACTCACAAACCCATCACCAGGGATTACTTTCATCCCTGAACGTGCAGAGACGAGGGCAGCCTCACACAGGGATTTTGCACAGCCTTAGTCAACAGCCAGTGCAGGAGAACTCCCAAACCATCTGCTCTTGAATGGTGAAAAAGCATTTTGCAGGGGGAAAAAAAAAAAAAAGGCCCAAAGCCAAAGCCCAGCAGCCTCCCCCTGCCACCACCCACACGCAGAGAAGCTCCGTTCCCGAGCAGAAGCTCAACCAACGCGGCGGCTGTTCCCAGCCGGAGCCCCGGGGATGAGCTGGCACAGGAACGCAATGCAGCACCGCCGAGCCACGGGCTTTCCACGACCTTGAGCACTTATCAATTATATTCCCATTTCCAGGAGGAAACAGGCAGGTCGGTGGAACGACGCAACGCTGCCCCGAGGCGGAAGGGGATATAATTTTTTGATGTGTGAAAATAATTGCTGCAAGTGGATCCCTGAAAGGGGAGGAGAACCACGTGCCACGTGCATTTTGGGATCTGAAGCGACTCCCCTGCCCATCCCAAGCCCCGTGTAGGGAACACCTACCCCGCTGGACCAGACGTAGTAGGTGTAAGCCAAGGCCTCCCTCTTGTTGAGCTTGTAAACCTGCTGCAGCTTCTGCCAGTACACGTTCGCCTCCGTCTCCTCGTTGGCGAAACTGCGGACGGTCTTCATGGCCGAGATGGTCTCCTCGGCCGTGTTGTTGGCCTTGGCCAGGGCGCTCTGCACATCCTTGGAGAGCTTCTGCAGGGAGCAGGGGGAGGCAGAGGGGGCTCAGCAGGTGCCAGGATGTCCATGGCAAATCTCCCTGCTCGCCCCAGGCTCTGCTGGGCTCGGGAAAAGAAGGCACGGTGATATTTTTCAAAGCCATGGGCAAGAAGGCTGAGCACTGGGATATATCCCGCACTTCAGGACAACCTGGAATGTGTCAGGAAGAGAGCAGATTCGTTGTGCTCTCCCCAAGGAATCTGTGCTGCGGGAGGCGAAGTGCCATGTCCAGGGCCACTTGGGGAACCTGGCAGAGCTGCTGCTCCCAGTGCCCTAAAGGGCCCTGGCTCGGGAACTCTTCCAAGGAGTTTCCAAGTCAGGGACAGGTCTGGAGACCTCATCTCCACTCCTCCCTTGAGTGCCTGACCCACGGGAAGGGCCATGGCTGGGTGAGGCAGTACCCAAGGACTCTGTTTTGGCAGTACATGTGCACAGTGGAAAGCACTGACAGCTGACGCAGGGAGCAGCAGTGCAGGACTCACATGGTCCATGGGATGTGGCACTGGCCAAGGGGGACGGTCCTTGACTCACACCAGTCCCAGGCAGAGGGAGGGAGCTCAGCACTGCATTTTAACTCCCACCAAGTCACTCCAAAAAGAAAGGAGAGGTTGCACAAGGACAGGCAGGTGCACACAGGACATTCCACAGCCAAGCCACCTCTCCTGCTGGACCTGAGATGCTTCCACTCCTGAGCATGAAGCAAGATAAGAGCCCAGGCTATGCCTGTTTGCCCACACAGCTTTAATGCTGCCTTCCTGCTCCCACTGACAGCAGCAAAGCACTCCAGCATCACTCCCACCAGCTCCAAATCCACCCACAGCCTCCATGACGGCCTCACAGTGGCAAACAGCCCAGCGTCGTGACACACCACGGCAATGCCAGCTGCTCCTGCCTACCTGGTAGTACTTCCCATAGACATCAGACACCAGCATGATGATGGGGAAGCCCATGAAGGTGACGAGCGAGAGCTTCCAGGAGAGGCTGAACATGAAGAAAATCACCCCCGTGGCCTTCACCACGTTGCGCAGGAAGATGTTGATGTTCTGGGAGACCAGGTCGCTCACGATGGTCGTGTCCGACGTCAGGCGGGAGATGACGTCCCCTGCAGCAGCGGGGGGTTGGGGAAAGGGGAGAGAGGGGACGTGTCATCACAACAGGTCACTGCCTCACCGTGTCCCATGTCCCCTGCCAGGGGCCAGGTGGAGCTCCCCATTCAACCAGCTCCTCACTGGGGGTCTGAAGGGTGGCACGGAAGGGGAGCAACCCTCCACCACTGTGCATGTGAAGCAGAACAGAGGAGCTGCCTGCACAAGGGACAGCAAATGCACCTGAAGGCACATTCCTGGGTCACCAAGGGTGGCTGCAGGACAGCAAAGGGGACTTCGGCAGCACCCTGTGCTGGAGGGCACCCTGTGGGCAGGCAGATAGGCAGCAGGTCATCATCCTGCCCTCTTGGCAGGACCAGCCAGAGCCAGGCTCACAGCACCCTGTGGAGCACAATGGGGCTTTGGAGATGGCTGTTTGGGTTCAGCCATGTGCTCCACAGCCTGGAGCTGACCCAAGGGACCTGAGGACATGGTTCCAGCTACTAAGGGGTGAAGCTCTGGCGATGCCCTTTGGTGGAGCTGAGTGTTACAGCCAGCCTGAGTTCCTAAACACTTGGCCTGTGTTTGAGTCCAGCTGAATTCCCGTGCTTTTGTGTAAGTCCAGGGTTACCCATATCCCACTTACAATAACATCTCTGCTGTCCTCAGCTACCAAGGCACTGTGCAGCCACTGCTAAATATGGCAACAGCCTCAAAACTAAAAATATCGCTGAGACAAAATTAAATGTGTGAAAGTTACAGCAGGCTGGGACCACACCAGAGTGGCATGGCCTGGGACAGCACTGAACTTCGAGCAGGGAAAGCAACAAGCACACCCAGCAAGCTTCACACATCCAAGATTTTCGGTGCCTGGAGCAGAGCTGGAGAGCGGCTGACCAGGAGACACTGACTGAGATACAGGAGGAGGAAAGAAGGTGTTTTGGGGATGACTGGAGATGAGCACATCAGCCCCAGGACTGCTGGATGTTGGGCTGATCATGGCAGTGGGACATCTGCAGGGTGCTGGGCAATCCTGTCCCAGCCCCACAGTGGGAAGCAACCAAAAGGGACGAGCTTTCTGCCTCTATTTCTAAACACGAGCACTCGGGTGCTGCCTCCGGCTGCCCACGATCTGCCGCGCGAGGGCTGGGCAAGCCAAGGGGAAAAACTCCAGGATGGGCTAGAGGGGTTAAAGCAAATCCAGGGGGGGAGAGAGGAACCAACCTGTGCGATTCTCATCAAAGAAACTCATCTCCTGAGACACCAGCGACCTGAAGAGGCAGTTGCGAAGGCGGATGTTCAGCCTTGCAAATATGAGCGTGAAAACGCCGCCCCGGATACCTGCGGCAAATGAGCTAATTGCAGATAAGAAACGTTATAGACCAGTGGACACGAGACCGCTCTCAGCAACACACACACCCCCACGCCGGGCCAGGGGCTTGGGCAGTGCTGTGCTGGCACCACTTGGCACCGAGGGAAGCCACAGCTAAACCAGCCCACACCCCTCCTGGGTGCCACCAGCACAGCAATGACTGGTCCTAACGCTGGGATTGATGAGCTTTGGGAGGGGACACAGCGCTGTCGGGACAGCAGTGTGAAGTGAGATAGCACACAGGTACCCCTGAAATGTCAGGCAGCAGAGGGACTGTAGGAAAAGTTATTTCCAAAGTGGAGAACACCGGACTTACAGAATGTTAATCACAATGGTGTTTCAACCACCGGGCCCTGGGGAAAGACACGATCCCTCTTCTTCTCAGGGCTTTTACCATCCCTGGCCCCCTCTCTGTGGGGCCTTCACACATGTCTGCAAAGACTGATCTTTTTCTCACACCAGAGAGAGTTTCTCTGGAATGCAGGAGGAGAAAACAGCTAAAACTGTCTCAGGGGAAAGATGCCTCTTCCAGGCAGGAAAGCTTTCTTAAGTGAAAAACTCTAATCTTCTCATAGCAAAATCTTCCAGAAGGGTCTTCTACCCTTACACCCATGGAACCCATTCCCTGTTCTCTCTGTCTGTTCCTGCTCCCCCACCACCAGCAGATGGACAGGAAAGGCTAAACAAAGGCCTTGGGACTGTCACCATGGCCTCTCTGAGCCGTGACAGTGCAGAGACATCAAAGTGCACCCCTGGGGTCTGGCAGCAGCCTGGTAGAGTGGCTGCCTGTGCCCATCAGCACCACAAGCTCCTGTGGGAAAACCCCAAACTCCTCCTCATCATGGCCAGCCCCAGCCCCTGCGATTACCTTCCTATGGCGAGCAGCGACATGACCAGCACTGCCATGGAGAACCGGTCCATGCTCTTCTGCACCACAATGCCGTCGATGGCCAGCCCCGTGTAGTAGGGCAGGAAGGTCTCTCCTGCCAGACAAGCACAGGACATGGAGGTTCAGCCCCACTGCAGCACAGGACCTGTATTCCCAACTGTGAGAACCCCATCCCCACCATGGAGGTATCAGTCATCACAGGAGATGTCTCAGGAGGTCCAGCCCTTAATGGCACATGGGGATATTGCACTCACAGTGTATTTTATCCCCTACTGCATATCTTTTTTTCCCCCACTGCATATTTTATCCAGCCCGTGCAGGATGTGCCACCCAGCAGCCCCAAAAAAGCAATCCTGGGGTGCTTCCCAGCCACACCACCACAGTTCCTTCCCTCCTGGAGAGCACAGGAACACACTGTGGCCCCCCTGGGTCCCTTCACTCACCCAGCGCGGCCACCAGGAGGAAGAAGGAGGCGACTCCCAGGAAGAAGGCATCCGGCTTGGTGTAGGACAGCAGCTTATGGATGGTGGGACCGGCTGCCTCCTCCCGCTTGTCCCTCGGGATGCCCCCATCACAGCTCTCCTCCACCTCGGCGCGGGACTCGGAGCCGGGCCCCAGCGCCTCGCGGGACGAGGTGACACAGGCCAGCAGCTGCCACAGCCCGAAGGTGGCCGCCAGCGCCACGTAGGTCCAGGCAAAGAGCCCCCAGAACCAGGGATCCCGGATGGTCTTCCGCACCTCCGAGTAGAGCAGCAGCTTCACCATCATGTAGATGCCCATGAGGAGGCAGATGACGGCGATGAAGGTCCGCGATGCCTTGAGGCGCCGGGGGCCATAGGCCGTGTTGGTGGCCACGCCGATGGCGGCCCCCAGGAGCACACAGCTGCGGTACAGGCACCCTCCCCAGATGTCCAGCAGCGAGTTGAAGATGTTGAAGTGTCGCAGGTCCTGCAGGACGTTCCGGCCGCCCTGGCCGTGGGTGTAGAGCAGGGTGGTGACCACCACGTCAGCCCCGCTGAGCACCAGCGTGCTGGCCACCGCCTTCCAGGCACGCATCCTCGGCACCGGGACGGGGGGGCAGCCCTAGCACGGGAAGGACGTGGGCATGTCGGTCTCCGCTGCGGGAGAGAATAGTGGGATGGGGTTGTTATTCACTCCAGGGAGGTGGTGAGGAAAGGGCAGCAGGATGGGGAGACCGCCGTGACAGCTCCCCATCTGCCCATCCTGACCCCAGACACCTCTGTCTGTTCCTTCCTCCCCTCCCCTGCTGCAGGCACTCCAAGGTATTTCATAAAGTGAGCAGTACAAACCAAGACAAATTTCCCTCCCAGATGACTTCACCCATCCTGAATCCCAAAGCAGAAATCTGCGCTTCTCAGTGGGAATCTTTGCCCCTGTTTGCTGTGGTGGCTGCAGGGCCAGCCGGGTGGTCCCCAGCAGTCGGGTGCTGCCATATCTGTGCAACCCACGTGTCCTGCGTTACGGAGCTGTGTAGGTGTTAAACTCGGATATTCATGATCCTAGAGTCCCTCCCCACCTTTACCAGGACGAAGCTGAAAGCGAGCAATCAAAACCGCAGCAAAGCAGAAGGAAGAGCAGCTCAGCTTTGTAATGGATTCCCCTGAACAAAACCAGAATAAACCACAGGTACGGCAGCTTGTCACACCTTCCAGTCCCCAGCCCTCTCGGATATTAACTCAGGGTAGCCCATGACACCCGCTGTGCAGTCCGGGTGCAGTTCAGTGACACAACAAAAATCCCAAGAGGAAATTAAAAAAGGGTTGGAATTCCACAGCTGCATCCTGTGGGAGAGAAAGGCTCTGGGGCGGGACGCTGCCTTTGCTGCCGACCGGGGGGGGGTCTGTCCATCAGCAGCGATGGTGGGGCAGGGCCTGAACAGACACGGCGAGAAAGGGCGAAAAGCTCGACTTGCTCTAAGCCGAGCGAGCTGCTCACCTGCTCCGGTGCCATGCCCAGAGGTGCCACGCGTTGGCACGAGGGAGGTACCTGATCCTCAGATTTGTGCTGGGTAAGCAGCTCATGACGGTGCACAGTGCGGAAGGCGCGGTACAGGCGGTGCCATGTGCCGGCCACGCTCTGCCCTGTGTGACCGCAGCCCACACAAAAACCCAAACCTCGGGGAGAAGGGCAGTCCTTGGAGCTGGACGAGCAGCGCCCTTGGCCGAAAGCGGCTCGGGGGGCGGGCGAGTGGGATGAAAAGCTAAAGAGTGGAGGAAAACGGGGCAGAGGCTGCAAAGTGGGGAAAGCACGGGGGTTTGCGGGGAGGGTAGGAAAGGAGGGAGGGAGGCGAAGCAGAGCAGCGATGCCAGGGAGGAGCAGGACACGCTTCCCAGGGTGCTCGCTGCTGCCATCCGCTGCAAAGCTGCGCGGATCCGGCCCGCTGGAGCAGGAGGAGGAGGAGGAGAAGGAGGAGGCGGCCACCGCAGCTCCCCACCACCCGCAGCCGCGTCCCAAGACCCCGAGTTGGAGCTGCCCAAGGTCCCCGTCCGCACCCCGGGTTCCCCCCGCAGGAGATGCTCCCACGGGAGAGGGGGGACACGCCCGGGAAGGGCAGTGCCCGCCATCCCACGGACACACGCACGGCTCCCCCCTTTGCAGCGCAGGGGCAGCTCAGCCCCGGCGCGGCCGGACGGCTCTTACCGGCGGCGGGATCAGTGGGATCAGCGGGATCAGCCCGGTCGGACCCGGCGGCGCCGCGTCCCGGGAACAAGGTCGGTGGGGGGCGTGGCCTTTGCGGTGACCACGCCCATGAGGCTCCGCCCCCTCCTGCGGCGCGGCCCCGGCCCCGCCCACGGATCCATCGGGCAGCGAGAGCCCCAAAATTGGGGGATCGGGTCCCCCCGCTACCGCCCTGCCCGGGTAAACCTTGCCCCGACGCAGCACGGGCAACCCCAGAACTCCCCCCACCTCCAGAGAAGGGTTTCTCTCCTCCCCAAAAATATATACATTTTAAAATTTTTATATGATTTTATTGGTTTTATCTCGTTTCTGCAGCACAGAGGGGAAAATAGAACACACGACCTGGCTTTAAAAGCAACCAGGACAAGGGATCAAGATCATGTTTTAAATTAATTCTTAAATAGGGGCTCAACAGGGGTTTAATTAACCCTTAAATAGCTCATCAGGGGTTTAATTAACCTCTAAATAGGGGCTTGACATGGGTTTAATTAACCCCTAACACAGAGGGATCCAGTTTCAAGAAACCCAGCTTATAAATTATTTCACAATTAAAAGCAAGAAATCTAGCTTGTAAATTATTTTTCCCTTCACCTCCCACTCTACTCTGGAGGGATGGAAGTGCTCTTCCCTGGGCAGCAACTGTGCATCCAGGTGGGCTATACAGGTGACAGAGGGGCAGGGTGGTGTCATTATCCCAAACTCTCCCTGTGTTTTTGGAGTGCTGGGCTTAAAAACACCCCAATAACCTTCATTAGCACAGAAACAGACTTCAGGATTCCTGGAGTTCACTCCATACCTGGAGAGAATGGAGTAGCGAGGTGTCATAGGTTCAGGAAGCTAATAAGTGCTTAAAACTAAAAAAAAAAAAAAAAAAAAAAAGCAGCTCACTTCATGCCCTTCTCACATCTCCTGGGAACAGAGTCAGACCTGGAGTGACTTCCAGGCTGACAGTGGGGACGACACTTTAAAGCTCTAGGAAACACTGCCCGTGGCTGAGCTGGGTCTGGTTTCTGATTCTCCTCCCATGTGCACCCACACCATTCCCAGGCTTTGGTGCAATGACTCCCAAAGGGCAACTTCCAGGCCACAGTCAAGGTGGAGCTTTTTGGCAGGACCGAGTCTCTCCCTGCCAAACCTAAACGAGGATGGTGCCGCCTCCCTCGGTCGGAGGGATGGCTCAAGGTCAAACCTCGGGAAGGGACTGAACAGACACCCTTGTCTGAACCTTCCCCTTCCTCTCTCCCAGGACAGAGCAGGCACGTCTGCACCCTGCACTCCCAGGCAGCCACAAACCTGGGGACAGTCCGTGCTGTCCCTGGCGCCGCAGGACCCCCGAAGAGCCCCCGGGACTAACTGGTTTTCTTCCCGCTGGACAAGCTCTGCTCGGGGGGCAGGACTGTCTCGATCTGGAATGACACAAACTGGCCCTTCTTCAGCTTCTTCAGGGAGCTGGCAGTGCTGCCCCCAAACACGTTGTCCTCCACTTTGAATGCAAGAGAGGGCAGGCCCCGACTTTTCCTCTTTATGCTCTTCCGTTCCCGGTTGTAGGCCGTGGTCATGTTGGCGATCACCTGAAAGAGGATTGCACAGGTTGGGCTTTCAGGTGTCACCCAAGATCAGCTCAACTCTGTCTCACACAGCTTGGTGAATAAAAGAATCACAGCGTTGGAAGGGACCTCTGGAGTTCATCCAGTCCAACCCCCCTGCCAAGGCAGGGTCACCTGGAGCAGGTGGCACAGGAACGTGTCCAGGTGGGTTTGGGATGTCTCCAGAGAGGGAGACTCCACAACCTCCCAGATTAGTTCCAGTGTTCTGCCACCCTCCGTGGAAAGAAGTTCTTCCTCGGGTTGAGGTGGAATTTATGTTTTAGTTTATGGCCACTGCTCATTGTCCTGTCACTGGCACCACTGAAAAAGTCTGGTACCATCCTCTGACACCCCTTGGAGATATTTGCATGGATTGATGAGATCTCCTCTCAGTCCTCTCTTCTCTAGACTAACCAGGCCCAGCTCCCAGAGTTTCTCCTCATCAGAGATGCTCAGAGTGAGTGAGAGCCGGCGCAGAGCTCGGCTGGGCGAGCTGAGGCTGTGCCACAGCTGGATACACCCAGGGCCAAGGGAGGGACTAAGCAAGGGCTTTCCAGCCTTGTTCTCACCAACCCCAAACCAGCAGGAGCCCTCACGTTAAACAGTTGCAATTCCACGGCAGTGCTCAGGTGAGCCGCTAGTTCTCCATCAGTAGAGGGCAGAAGGGGATCTAGGCTGGAGTGCCACAGAGCCACGGGAACTTCATCACCTTCCTAGTTACAGCCCCAATCCCGGCCTGGCTGCAGGTGAGAATCACTGACCCCAACTGTTGCCTCATGGACAGGACAGAGTTCTCACTGCCCTGTGCCACAGTGTGCATCTTCATTTCACCAGGGAGCCAAGCTAGTGAGCCTGAGCTGTCAAAGGGATCAGCTGGGAATGGATCCCACATACTCAGCTCCCAGGCCTCCTCCCTCCTGCTCCGTATTACTCCTGTTATTCCCTGGCAAGAAGAATCACAGTCCAGGTGATTCACAGAGAGGACAACATAACCCTGTCTGAGTGTAAGAAATGACTGAGCAAACAAAGCACTTGAGCCCTGCCTGTGATTTTTTTGGCACACAGCTCACCAAGCCCTTTACAGGGGACACTCAGGTCATTTCTTAGTCAAGAAACAGAGAGACTAAACAAGCTGACCAAGGTCACCCAGCACATCAGAGACAGTCAGGAAGTGAATGGTGACCTTGTTCCCTCATTTCTCCCTGACCACTGTGCCACTAGTCCTCATGGCAGCCCCAACCTCCTCTCATTTTGAGGCAGGGTTTCTTTTAACCTTTGTAATTACACAGCATGTCCCTGAAGGCTCCTTGTCCCTGCCTGAGGAGGGACTCCCTTGGCTGATTTGAGATGCAGATTACAAGGCAGGGAGCTGGGCAGGCTGGGACACAGCTCTCACCAGCCTGATGGGGAAAGCCAGTCCCTTGTCTTTCATCACCCACCTCTGAGCAGCAACACCCCTGGCTTCCCTGTGGTGCCCCCTCAGAGGGTCCAGCTCTGCTCCTGCTGCCCTTGGACCACATCGAGGTGCCACCTGACACCTCTCCTCTCAGGCCTGCCCTGCACTTGGCAGCGAAATGATTTCAGTGTACCACAAGACTTACAATTTCTTTCACCATGCTCTGCTGCTCCTGCACCGTGGCTGTGAAGGGCGGGAGGCCGTCGGCTTTACCAGTCCCTTGCTCTTTAGAGTCCTTGACAAAATCCACCTGCAAGGCACAGATGTGGGTGTTATTCTGTAACCACAGCAGTGACAAACCTCCCGCCGGACCCTCCTGGGCCGAGCAGTTACCTCTGAGGACAGGCACACGTATCTGTTGAACATGAGGAAGAAGGGGCTGTACTTGGTGGCCGAGTTGACCGAGGTGCGGAAGTGGAAGAGCACGGGGTCCAGGTGGGCGTCCCACTCGCTGGGCTTCTCGTTCACCACGTTGCAGATGGAGGACCTGAGCACCTCAGAACTGGGATCATCCAGGCTGTCAGTGGGGTCTGCAGGGGTGAGGACCTGTGAGATGTTCCAGTGCTCGCACAGCTGCCGGCTGACCTGCAAGGGCGGGGCCGGGCCCGCCGGAGAGCACGGCACGTCAGCACCACGGCAGCCTCCACAGCTCCCACGGCACGGGCCTGGCACCGCGCCCCCTCCCCTTGCCAGGGGATGCTGTGCAGCACAGACGGCTCTCCAGAAAAGTTAGAGCTAGAGAAAAGGTTTTGCAACAGCTGTTTCTACGCCTGAAGCTTTCTGCAGCACTGGGAAGATGGGTTAATCCCAGGGTAGGGCAGGGATTTCATGCACACGGTCTCACAGGACCTTTCCTTCTCAGCAGAGAGGCTGGAGGACTTGCACCACAGAACCACCGCCTTAAATCCCTGCCAGGGTGAAAATCACCTGGCAAATCACCTCCCACTCCCAACAGGGCTGGGGCAGGGATAAGGCACCACCAGCTCCTCACCCCCACTACACTGCACGTTGCAACTATGCCCTCAGGACCTGCTGCAGGGCTTCTCCCTGAACCACCCAGCCCCTGACCCACCTCCTCACAGAACTCCCAGCTCTGACTGGTGTAAATGTTCTTGGACGCTCCAAACCTGAACAAAAAGAGGACACACGACTGATTTTACTCCATCAGCTGAGGCAGAGCCAGAGGATTTTGCTGTTCACGGATGCAAATGGGATATGAAAGGGACAGAGACCCTCCAGTGGGGCTGGTGCTAATGAGGCTGGTGGGACCTCACCTCCCCACGAGCAGAGAGGGGTCTGCTGGCTCCATCTGTTCCAAACAGCCAAGCCTGTTTGCCTTTGAATGATAGGGCAGCAGGAGAAGCAAGAGAAGTTTCTTGCTCTGAATACAAATCTGCACTGGCCCCACGAGTTTTCCACAAGGACAATGTCACGTGGTGGCATGTGCCGTGTGAATGCAAAATGAATACTTTCCAGGAGGGATGAGGGGATGGCTTTAAAGCTCCTGCAGAGAACTGGGGCACAGCTCTCTTGGCCTCAGGGCTACTCGGAGAGCCACTTCTGCCTCTTTCTCCCTTCCCTATAACAAGAGGATAACAGGCTCTTCTATAAAGAGCAACTGAGAAGCACTGCATGGTCTCTCTTGTAGAAGGGAGAGTTCCTGCTCTCATGGGGAAACATCTCGAGGACACTGAGTATTTTTTCAACACAGATCCCAGCACTCCCCATCTCACTGCAGAGGTGCAATGTAACCAACAACAGAGGAGCCCACCTGTAAAAAATGGCAGCCAGGGCTTTAGCCACGGATACGGGATCTTTCTTCTGCAGAGGAGCAGCCTCCACCCACTTGGTGAAGTAGTCAGTCACAAGGAGGACGTGTGTGTTGCTCTGGCTCGTCTCGGGAAATGGCCCTGCGCAAACAACCACCCCAAAAAAATCAATGTGATGCCGTAATATCACCCAAATGGGCAAGGTCAAAAACCCAGCCCAGCAGAACCGCTGCTGCAAAACCCACCACGACTCCCTTCTGCAATGTCATCTGGCCAGAACATTTGGGTGACCTTTGTCAGCAAAAATACACCCATCAGAGCTTCAGCTCTGGGAAGTAACACACACCCACAGCTCCCATTGTGTGCGGGGAGGGAGCCGAGCCAAGCACTCGGATCAGGTTGCACCCTGGCCTCCTTGGCACTTCCCCACAGGCAGCTCTCACTCCCTGCGTGTGGCAGCAGGTCTGCCACACTCCTGGAGCCCTGGAGAGCCCGTCAGCCACACACACTCACCGTGAATGTCTAATCCCAGCACTTCCCAGGGAGATTCCACCCTGACGGGCCGCGCTTTCCGCGACACGTTCTTGTTGTGCTCGGCGTTCTGGCAGGTCTCGCACATTTTGATCTGGGAAGGGAAAAGGCAGATCAAAAGGCTTGGGAATATGCTGATGGGTTCTGTCAGACTCAGACTGCACGGGTTATGAAGGGGTGAGACAGACAGCAGGGCTGAGCAGCTTCCCTCTACCCAATGAAAACAGTGAGGCACAGGAAAAAGAGGACAAAACACAACAGGCTGACACGTCTCACCTCTCGCAAAACTCACCCGACAGCTTCCTCTGACACAATAACCAATTTTCTCAACGTGGCCTACAGCTAAGCTATTTCTCACCCTGTTTCCAGGCAGATATTTATTGCATTTTAACCTCCTACTGCTGGTTAGAAAAATCATCAGCCCAAGGATGCCGGAGGAGCTCAGACCATGTAATGCAACCACGCTTCTCCAAACCACACCGCTGCAGAGCCCTGCTGCAGGAGGCTGTCAGCAACAGAACAGGTGAGGCCAAGCAGCTGAGCAGAGCCAGTGGAAACACTGGGATCCTCCCCTTACCATAGCTTAGGGAACTGAGCAGCTCTGGGAGCAATCCAAAGCTGGGCTCAGCAACTCGTCCAAAAAAAAATCCCACGCTTCCATGCTGGCCAAAACTGCCCTGCACCAGGTGGCTTCCTGACGCTCAGGGTAAGACACCCAAACTATCCAGCTGCCTTGGGGCATTCCAAGATTCACCTGCAGTTACTCAGTCTGTGGTTTTGAAGCGGCAGGTACTAGAGATGACATCACCCCTGCGCTCCTGGAGCTGCTTACTCAGGACTGCTGCCAGCACCGGTGTCACCGACACGGTCAGTGCTCTCCACTCACCCAGTCCACCACATCCTTCACAATCCCCAGCCAGTAGTAGCGGCTCTGGATCCGGTGCACGGTCTTTTTCTGGCCCAGGTGGTTCCCGATTTCGGTGAAGTGGCTTTCCAGGAAGACCTGCCGTCTCCGCTCGGGATCCACGATCACCTCCCGCTTCTCCTCCTTCTTGGGCCCCACGTAGTAGAGGCAGCCACCTGTGCGCACCAGAGGTTTGTGTCCAACACCCCCCTCTCACAGCCACTCCAGCTGCTCAGCCCCAGAGAAAGGCTCATTTTCCACAGTGGGAAACACGGGAGAGAGACACAACCCCGGGTTTTTTTTTGCCTTGGCAGCTCCTGCAGTGCCCCCGGAGAAGCTGGTGACCTGGAAACACCCCTAAACGAGCCCAGGGAGAGCTTTTCTGCAGCCAGGGCTGCGCGAAACCCTCTGCTACAATAAACCCACTGCGGTCCCCACGGGGCACCGGTGCCACCCGCGGTGACACCACCCCACTCTGCGCCCCCAGAATGATGCCAAGGCACAGCGGGGGGGCGGCAGCGATGGTGACAGCGATGGTGCATCCCACGGCTGCCAAGGAGCCACATCCCCTCCCCAGCCGCGGGTCCGGCGCATCCCTCCCATGGCATCCCCCCAGCCCGATCCCGCCGGGAGATGCCACGGCCGGGGCACCCCCCCCCCCCCAGGGTCCCCACCGTCCACGACGAACTTCTGGGCGTAGCGCTTGAGGTTCTTCCTCTTGATGGAGCAGAAGCTGGGCGGGAAGCAGCCCTCGGCCAGCAGCCGGTAGATGTCCTCGAACTTGCTGCCGTGGCCGCAGGGCTCGGCCGCCACCACCACCTCCCGCTCGGCCTCGGGCAGCGCCGCGTCCATGGCCGGGCCGGGATGGGATCGGGGTCGGGATGGGATCGGGATGGGATCGGGGTCGGGATCAGGATGGGATCGGGATCGGGGCCGCGCTGACCCCGCCGGGCGCGCCCCCGTGCGCGCCCCCGCCGGCCGGGGCGGGCGCTCCCAGGGACCGTCCGCAAACACCCCTTGGCGGCCCCGAGAGGGCCCGGCCCAGCGAGGGAGAGCCGTGCGGCGGCGCCGCTGCGGGACCCGCCCGCAGTGACGTCACGGAAATCGCAAATTAGAAAAAAACTAACCAAACAGGCACAAAACGGGAAAAAAAAAAACCCGTGCGCGTTTCGCCTCTCCCCGTTTTCGGCCCAGGTTGGGAATTTGCCGACGCGCCCTCGCGCGGGGAAGGAAGCGGAGCCGCTCGGAGGGACGGGCCCGGCGCGCGCAGCGCCGGCGGGAAACATGTCCGGGGCGCGGCCGTTCCTGGCGTGCTCCTGCTTCCTCACCCACAACATCTTCGTGCCCCGCTACGGCACCCACGTGCGCTACCGCGACCCGCGGCAGCTCCGCCGCGAACACGGCCGGGTACCGCCGGGGGCACCGCCGGGGGCACGGCCGGGGGCACGGCCGGGGGCACCGCCGGGGGCACGGCCGGGGCCGGGCGGGGCCGCCCCGGGGTCGCGGTGTCGGGGCGGGCGGGCGGCCCTGGCCGGTGCCGCGGGCCGGTCCGGGTGACGGCGGCGTCCCGTGTGTTGCAGGCGCTGCGGGAGCGCGGCTGCCGGAGCGAGGAGCAGTTCCAGGCTGTGCTGAGGGAGGTGAGCGCGGGGAGCCCCCTCCCCTCAGGCCTGCCGGGAGGGGGGTTCGGGGCAGGGAAGGGTTTGGGTTGGGAAGGGACCTTAAAAGGTCCTCGAGTTCCACCCCCTGCCATGGGCAGGGACGCTTCGCACTAGACCACGTTGCTCCAAGCCCCGTCCAGCCTGGCCTTGGGCACTTCCAGGGATCCAGAGGCAGCCACAGCTTCTCTGGGCAGCTGTGCCGGGGCCTCACCACCCTCACAGGGAGGAATTTCTTTCTAATATCCCATCTAACCCAACTCCCTGTGAGTGTGAAGCCATTCCCCTTTGTCCTCAACTCCAGAGCCTTGTAAACAGCCTCTCTCCGTTTTTCTTGTAGCTCGTTCAGGTACAGAAAAGCCACAATTAGGTGACCCCAGAGCTTCTCTTCTCTGGGCTGAACGATCCCAATTCTCTCAGCCTTTCCTCGCAGCAGAGCTGCTCCAGCCCTGTAATCCTCTTGGTGCCTCCTCTGGACTCTCTCCAACAGCTCCACATCCTTCCAGTGCTGGGACCCCACAGGGGCATTTCCACACCCCCGGCGGTCCCGGGGCCGGGGTCAACCCCAAAGGGAGTTTGGGACTTGCTGACAAGCCCTGACAGAATCGGGGCACAGCTCCCCAGCACCTCGTCCCCGGTGCTGGGACAGAGGCCAGAGGGAAGAATTCCCCCCAGGCACTGCTGGGGAGGTGTTTACACAGCCAACACCCTGGAATTAAATACTGTCACCCAGCACTTTGTCCCAGTGGCCTCTCTGCTGCTCCCTCCTTGGATTTAGTCAGCTGGCTCCCAGCCCCCTTCTTGTCTTTCCTTGTCCCTTCTTTTGCCAATTATTTTTAAAGGGTGCCCAGAGATGGGATCACCCAGGGGTCCTACAGGTTTACCTCCCCCCAGGACACCCTTTGTTAAGGAATGTGCCCCTTCCCAGGACAGGGACACAGATCTGTCACACAACCAGCTCTAATTTCACCTTGAGGACAGACAGGTTCCTCTAGGGATTCTTGGCAGGGTGATGATAGCAATAAATCATACTTATAATTAAAGCTTTATGAACAGGATATTATGATTCATATAGCACAGAACTCGGGAGTAGGACAGCACAGGATTTCTACAGGCAGAATCAGTGCAGCACTACAAGCAGAATTTATAATACAACTTCTCTCAGGATTCCTAGATCCTAATTTTAGTTGTAATTTATAATCACCTAGATCCTAATAACTCCCTAATCACCTGGACTCTCTGCAGAGCTGCTGAGATTTGAACACAAAGGTTTGGTGTATCAATGTAAACGTAATGTAGACCCAAAAATAACATAAAAGAATAGGATTTACTCACTCAGCCCTCAGAGGAAGATGTCCCTGCCGTCAGAGGTGTCCCTGGCTGTGGGAGGTCACGGCTCTCACTGTCCAGCAGCTGTTCCAGTCCAAGTTTCCCACTTAGGACTTGTAAGTGCCTGATTTTATAGGCAGTGCTTGGGGCTGCTACAGTTCCCTGTTCCCTGTCAGGGTCACCAACAGCATCTGGTGACCAGGAGACTGGGCCCTTCAAGGCCAGCAAGGAAGGGAGTGATCAGCCTTGAGGCTGGGAGGGAGGAGGAGAAGGAATCTGTTTTGTCTGCTTGGTTCACAAGACCTTCAGGGCCTGATAATGAGGGAAAGGGAATGAATAGATGACCAGAGAATGGCTGCTCACCTCATAAAATGCCTTAGTGATGCTAACCAGGGGTCAGGAGGGGAACTGGTCGCACCCTCCTTCCTTCTTTAGTGAGGAATGTTATAAATTAATCTCATGAGGGGGAATTAAAGAGGAAGAGCTGCCTGAATCAGCTGCTAAAACAGCTGTTTGCTCTGAAAGGACAGATTAGCCTGTCTCCTCCACACTTAGCAGTAATCCCTTCATGACAAGACTTGTCTCCCTCCCAGCAAGTGCCTTTATTTTGGACAATGCTTATATTGTCAGAACACAAGCCAAGGCTCTTAAAGCCTCCGCTGGCGATTCAGGAGGTGTCAGGATGCCTGAGAGGGCTGAAACCTCACAGCTTCATTTGGCACTTCCATAGAAAGACTTCATTTTTTTTTTAAGCCATCTATAAAGAGAAAGTGTCTCCAAACCCTCTCAGGCATTTGGCTTTTCAGATATTTATTCGACTTGTCTTGACTACAGAAAAACAAAGCACAGACTCCGCTTCCCAGAGGTGCCTCAAATAAAAATAAATGGTTTAAAACAATGAGCAAATTCCTGGAATTGTGTTAGTTGTCCCTTTTGATTTTCTCACAATATGCCCTGTTGTTTATTTGCAGATTGAGGCAGAAGTGCAGAGAAGAAAACAGTTAGTCCATCAGTCAGTGGAACGCAGAGCCATCATCTCCAAGTGCTACAAACCAAAACACCCAGAGGTGTACACTCTGCAGGTACACAGTGTGTTTGGAGTTTCTTTTGCCCCCAAGGAATTACCTGAGAGTTTATTTTTGCAGTCTATTTTTCTCTCTTCTCCTCGGGATCATGCAGTGCTAAAGCTGGATGGAATTTAAACCCGTGTGTAGCATATTAAAACTTTGAATTTAAAACTTTGACAGCACAGCATGTTCTCCAGGCAAGATTCCACCTGGTTTACATCCAGGAAAGGGTCATTCCATATGGAAGCTGCTCCAGCACCTGGTACTGGACTTGAAATACCATTAGTAATTTAAACATAAAGCATCACTGCAGCAAACAGGCTCGGTCAGGTCTAACGAGGAGCCACAGAAAACAGCCTTTGTGGGGCTACTCTGCTTTGAATTTCCTTGCTGGGTAATTCCCACAGATCAGCAGTAACACACAACCAACTTCACACAGATTTGCTGTGATCCTCCAGCAATAAGTTCTGCTGTTGCTTGGTATCATCAGTGTGGGGAAGTGCTCAAAGCAGAGCCCAGTCACTCCGCTGTGCTCATTCCGGGACAAGAGGCTAAAATCCACTAGGAGAGGTTTTGCACCTACCTGTTAAGAATCCATGTTGTGAGCCAGGCTCTTTCCTGTCATGCCTGTAATAAATCTGGCCAGTTTTATGCAGAAACCCTCAAACTCACCTGAACCCCCAAGTAAAGCACAGGAACATTCTGCAGTTCCTGCCATTCAGCGCTGTCCCTTGAGACTGCACATTTCCCAGTGGCTCCCTGGAAATCCATTTCTCTCTTGGGCTGTAAAAGGCTGTACTGGCTAATTGTGTTTCTGTGTGTTTTTTTCCCCCCTTCCCTTGACACCAGGATTCCTTCCTGGCCCCCGATTTCCTGGAGATCGTGCGGTACTGCACATCGCCCGGAGCTCATCTCCAGGGCCTCCTGGGCTACCTCGAGTCCTTCTCAGGTAAAGGAAAGAACACCTCAGTCACCCAGATCTCCCTGTGTGACGCTGCAGCTCCCCTGGTGACAGCTGTTCCCAAGCCCTGTCTTTGGTAGCTCGGATTTGACACAGACTGAGACAAACAGGATGTTATTCTCTGCCTGACAGGGGTCTCTGGAGGGGCAGTGCTGTGGAGCAGTTCTGCTCTGGAGCAGACACTCTTTTCTGCCTTCCCATCCCAGTCTGCTGATGTCTCACCAGAGGCTCCAGCAGCAGCAGGACTGGGGTTTTGGTTGTACCACCATCTCACCAGGGAGCCTGAAGGAACACTGTGAGCCTGGGGAGCTTGTTTTTCCCTCCCCAAGTGCTTTGCCATTTCAGACATTCCCTGTGGGTTAGTCTGGGCTGAAATAATTTCAGTCTTTTAAAAAGAATTCTGGGTTTTAAGCTTCCCTGGAGGCAGCTGTGAAGCTCTCTACATACCAGAAACACTGACAAAATGTAGAGGGGAAGAGGCAAAGTTTCCCCCTTTTCTCAAGACAAAAAGAGAGACCCAAATGAGCCTGTGCAGAGCTCCTGGGTTTGTCCAAGGCACAATTTCCAGCCTTCTCCTGCTCTCTTAATCTCAGCTTCTGTATCCTCAGTCCTGAGCTCCCCTCACCCAGACCTTTAGGGCTCTACCCTGAGAGGCAGCTCAGTCCCACAGCCCCTAAATGACCTTGAGTGTCCTTCCAGCCTGCCTGTGATGAGTCGTTGATTCACCACCCTCCCTCCAGACTCAAAAGACTTCCTTGGCACAACATCTGGCATTTAAACCAGTGCCAGATCTGCTGACTGGATGGGTGAGCCTGGAAATGAGGGACCAACATTAAAAATAACAAAGACATGCTGGGGAACGGTTCCAGCCCTTGGAGCAGCCTGAGCACAAAGTGAAGCACGTGGGTTCTGTGCTCTCAACTGCCACCAGCACAGTGGAGCTGGACAGGCAGGCAGGAACACTCACCTGAGACCTTCCCCAGCAAATGGTGTCTCCCTTCTCCTGACAGACAAGAGGATCTATCGACTCCCAGTGTTCACAGAGGAGTTCTGCCAGACCTTTGTGGATGAGCTGGAGAACTTTGAGCGGTCGGACATGCCCAAAGGCAGGCCCAACACCATGAACAACTACGGGGTAGGATTTGTCTCCTGTGCTTCTTCAGGACGAGTGTTCACTCTGTTCCCCTCCAAAGTGTCTGTCATTTTACACAGAGCAGTTGGAGTTCCAGTACCCCCTCGGAGGGAAAGGGTTGAGGGAATGTTACACACACAAAAGGGCATGGGAACGCAGGGAAAGGGGATGGGAGTTTTAGGCAGAGCAAAGAGCACCTGGTATTTTAAAGCAATACCCATTTAAATCAAGGATTCAGTTTTTAAAGAACACTCACCTTTTGATCTTGCTCTGTCTTTCCCCCATCCCTTTCCACCTTGATCCTCCTCCTTTCTCCTGTAGCTGGAGCCTTTGCTCTAAAGTTCTTGCTCTGAGCCAGCAGCAGGGCTGGAGGAGGAGGACAGCTCTGATGATGTTGCTCAGCTGTTCCCACCTCCTCTCTTGGACACAGGTTTTGCTGAACGAGCTTGGGATGGATGAAGGCTTCCTGACCCCCCTGAGGGAGCAGTTCCTGCGGCCCATCACGGCCCTGCTGTACCCTGAGCTGGGGGGATCCTGCCTGGACAGCCACAGAGCCTTTGTGGTCAAGTACTCCCTGCACCAGGACCTGGATCTGAGCTCCCACTATGACAATGCAGAAGTCACCTTGAATGTCTCACTGGGGAAAGACTTCACAGAAGGCAACTTGTACTTTGAGGATTTCTACCAGGTACTGAGCACATTCCTGCTCTGGATCCCCATTCCACTCCCCTCTACCTCCTCACAGCCCCCCCAGTTTCAAGGCATAAACTGTATTCTAAAAAACAACTATTTACTTCTGACAGTCAAGCCTGCTCTGTCCCTTCCCTCTTTTTTACATGTTTTGGTTACACAGAAGCCTTTTCTGTTCCAACATTCAGGTTTCAAAGAGAGCACAGAGGCAGCTTGTGGTAGAAGGTTGGAGTAAACAAACCAGCCCATCTTTCCACAGCTGACACAGTGAGCAGGGAGGTCCTGAGAGAGAAATTTATTTCAAATGAGACTTAAAGCTAAATCTGTAGCACCTGTTCCTAGGGGAAGAGAGGGTGAAAGCTCCCATACACAGGTGAAACAGGTTGTTTGGCTGAAACTGGGAATGTCTTACTGGAAAACAGTTGTACCCATCTGCTGCCAAGCCACCACTGAAGGGGCTGCATTTCAGAGGTGCAGTTTGTCCTTTCCCTGTTGCTCCCTGGGGGAAGAGCTGATAAGTGTTAACTATTTGAGTGTTGTTCGGCCAGGGACTTTCTGGTGTAATTATGAATCCACCTCTGTTCCAGGATCCCAGTCCTGTGCCCAAGTACCTGGAGGTGGAACACGTGGGAACCCAGGGGCTGCTCCACCGGGGAGGGCAGATCCATGGGGCGCTTCCCATCGGCTCCGGGGAGCGCTGGAACCTCATCCTGTGGATGAGATCATCCCTCATCCGAAACCAGCTCTGCCCCATGTGCAACAGCAAACCCCAGCTGGTGGAAGCAGAGGGATTTGGGGATGGATTCACAGGAACCCTGGAAGAGGACGTGCCCGAGACTGTGGATGTCTGTGCCCTGTGGTAGGGGATGGGAAAACACGATTTCTCCAGACCACGTTGCCTAAAGCTCCTCTCTGACCTCTCAGCCTGCACTAACAGACTCTGATGGATGCAGGAGTCCTGTAAGAAGTAGCTCTCACCTTGGAAAGGGATACAAAGCCAGCCCTGCCAGGGTTAGGGGAGCTTGGAGAGCTGGAACTCAGCTCACCAGGGCTCACACGGGGGACTGTTTGTAAGACAGAGGAAGCCCCAACACTTTGATGCACTACAGAGACTCTGTAAATATTTTCAGGTGTACAGGGGAAACACCCGAAGCTCCTTGGCCTCCAGGCCCCACTGGAAATGGGAAGGAATGGTGAATAAAGCCCTGCACTTACCACTCTGCTGTTCTCAGTGGCCTCCTGTCCCCTTCCAGGGGAAGGGGAGGAGCTTTTCGTTGCTGAGTGACAGGGAAGGATCTGCTCAGAAATGAGATCCAGGTGATTCACAGCAGGCTGCTGGGAATGGCAGGGAATTGCTATCACTGGAGGTTTGCCTAACCCAGGCTCAGAAAAATCCATCAGGAGCAATTTATAGGGAATGCTGATCCCACAGAGTGGCTGAGAGGATTTCCACAGACTCCCACAAGCTCTTCTGAGCACAAAATTCCGAGTAGGCAGAAAGAGAGACAAAGCTCTGTGAGCCACCTGCAGCACAGCAAAACTTTACATTTCACCCCCTTTGCTTTAGTAATGTAAGTGAAAATACAGAATAGCTCTCCCAAGCTGGGTGCATCAGGCAGGCCTGGGGCTTCTTAATTTGGCACCAACATCCCCCAGCAGATGATGGATTAGGAGGGTCGAGTGCTTTCCCTGTCTTACTTCCAGCTCGCTGAAAATCTGGGACTCCCGCTTACAAGACAAATTAAAGAAGCCAAGTATGTTTTGATTTGGTGGCTGCATTTGCCTCTGTAGCAAATTAATTGTATGTATTTGGCACGCACAGAGACTGCTGCATTTGCAAGGGGCTGTTCCGTTCGCCTGTTTTCCCTGCGGTAATTAGAGCAGGTGCACAAACACGTCGAGAACTGGGAAAGGCTGGACGTGAGCGGGTACGGGGTGTTGTTTTAAGCCTTCGCAAGGGACCCGCTGGATTTTTGGCTGCTCCCCGCCCGCCCGAATATTCCCCCCAAAAATTGAGCGGCAGCGGCCCCCGGAACCAAAGAGCGCGGCCCGGGTGCCGCCCGGCCCCGCACGCGGCGGACGGGAGGGGGGGGGCGGCCGGCGCGGACCCGGCGGCGGGACCGGCCCGGCCCGGTGAGTCCCTCCCGCTCTCCCTCCTTCCCTCCCTCCTTTCCTCCCTCCTTCCCTCCCTCCTTCCCTCCCTGCCGCTCCTCGCACCTGCACGGGGCTGCAGACACCGGGGTGGGCGGGCTGGGCACGGCCCCGCGCGATGCGGCGGCACCCGGGGCCGATAAAGAGCCGCGCTCTTAAAGGGGCCGCGCCGTGCGCGTTTAAACCCTTAAAGGGCCAGAGCGCCTCTTGCTGAGCTCCTAAAGAGCCAGCGCACCTTGCGCGGGTGCTTAAAGGGTCACCGCGGCTTGTGCTGGGCTCTTAAAGGGCCAGCGCGCCTTGTGGGGAGCTCTTAAAGGGCCAGCGCACCTCATGCTGAGCTCTTAAAGGGCCAGTATTCCCCAGGCTCCCCGTGCTGGGGCCGGAGGGCAGGGGCAGAGCAGCGGCCGGGCCGGGCAGGAGGAGCCGCCCCAAAGTGCCCCCAGTCAGATGAGAGCCCAGCTTTGGGGCACAGCCAGCCTGGGGTGCTGTGGGGCGGATTTGGGACTCATCCCGTTCCCGCAGCATCGCCCCGCACTCCCCGGGATGCTCCTGTTTGAGCCATTCGCATGTCCATGGATCCAGGTGCTGGGGCTGGATAACGTGGGTCCTGCTGCCTCGAGTCCCAAACCCTGTCCTGCGCAAGGCCCTGGTTGAGGGAATGGCTGCTGGGTCTGTGTCCGTGGAGGACTGATCCTCTGGACCTTCCCTGCCTGCCCTTAATTTTGTTTTGGTTTGTTTTTTGTTTCTTTGGTTTTTTTCCTGACTGAAATTTCCCTTTGGAAATCAGTCAAAATCCTGATTCCCTTGGGTGCGAGTTGCTGCCTGGGAACGTCAGGACGGTAAACAAACAATTAATTAGATGTGGTGGTTGGAAGGTGGCCGTGAGGAAGCATTTCCCAGCTCCTGCTCTGCCCACGGTGCCAGCTGGTTTTTTTAAACTAATGGGAGCAGGGATCACTCTGGCTCTGGCCTGTGGCTGCCGGGAACCCTCGGGCTGACGGACGGGGGTGCCAGCTCGGTGCATAATCTGTTTTCTAAAAGCAAATTGGAATATTAAAAATTCATTCTTCCCCTTGGCTTGTGCCTGCTCTCAGCATTTTAAATAACGGAGTGATTGACTCCGTGTTCGGCCTGGGAGGATGTTTAGCCCTGCTGGCTGTAGCTGCAGCATCCATCACCCCTTCCCAGAGTCTGGCTGTGGTGCAGCATCTTCCCAGCGGCTCCCTGGGCTGTGGGGTGACTGTGGGGCACAGCAAGGCCTGCAAACACCAACCCCACGGCAGGGATCAGCCTGATTCTCTAGGGATAAACAGGAAAAGTGTGGGGAGAACCCAGTGGAGGGTTTTCCTAGTGGAAAACCTGCTTGGGGAACAGTTGTCTGAGGTGGAAAGGGCTGCCTGGGGACAGCAGTGCTGGCTCTACCCCGAGGGCTCCGTGTTGTGGATTGGTGGAATTCCATTTGGCTGCAAGTGGATATCCAAGGGAGGGAGTTGGACAGGAGCAGGGCTGGTTGGCTCAGAGGTGGATTTAAGGTTTTTGGGCGTTGGTGCCCCAGTGGCTCTGATGTCCCTGTCCCCTCCAGGCTGACCATGGCCCATAGCCAGTCTCGGAAGCGGTCGCGGAGCAGGAGCAAAAGCAGCTCTCGGAGCAGGCCGGAGAGGAAGGAGAAGAAAAGGAGGAAAAGCAGCAAGGACTCGCAGCAGGGCAGCAGCTCTCCTCCAAGGAAGAGGAACTCTGGGTCTCACGGACACAAGTCGAGCTCAGCAGCAGCCAGGGAAGGTGGGGAAGGCCCGTGACTCCCATGTTTTTCCTGGGGTGGGTGCACAGAGGGGCCCAGATGGGAGAAGAGGGTCCCTGCTTTTAGCTCAGTTGATGTCTGGTGCCTTCCATGTGCTTTGTGTCCATTTTGGCCTCACTCTGACAAGTGCAGAGCCCTGCAGCCCCTCCACATGCCGATCTGGCGCTGCAGCACCACACACCATCCTGTGGTAAAGGTGTTGGCACAGAAGGGCCCTCCAGGCAAGAAAGAAACCAGGCTGGGAGGGGGGTGACCGACATCTCTGCTGCTGCAGGGCCACAGCTGCTCCACTCACCCTCTGCTTATGTATTGCAGAGAAGAAGAAGAAGGAAGGAAAGGACAAAAAGAAGAGGAAGGCCAGTACCTCCTCCTCTGGGACAGCATCTTCATCCACCAGCTCTTCCTCATCCTCTTCCTCCAGCCCCTCTTCTGATGACTCCAGTGACAGTGACTCCAAAACAAAGAAGAGTCAACACGGCAAGAAAAAGAGAGTGAAACAGAAAGACAAGAAGAAAAAGAAGAAGAAGAAGAAGAAATTTAAAAAGAAATTAAAAAAGAAGGCAAAGGAAAAGGCTAAGGAGGAGAAAGCCAAGGGAGAAGAGGTGCCTGGCCCCTCGCTGGAGCAGTGGCAGAAGGAATCAGTGGAGGACCCTGGGCCAGGTAATGACGATGTTTTCCTCCTGGAAGCCTGTGCACACAGGAGTTGTGCTGATCCCTTCCTGGGACCCTGTGAGGTGTCTGAGAGAAGCAGGGCTGTGTGCAGGGAGGAGCCCCAGGCTCTCCTCCCTCCTACATACTGTGGCCACCTTTGAGCCACACCACGTAAATGTAGGAGCCACATCAGATGTTCTTTTGTGAAGTGTTTAGATGTAGTTCATAGGTGTGGTGGGGAACAAAGACAGAAGGTCAGATTCAGCAATAACACCCTGGCAGAGCTGGTCCTGCCTTTGGGATGGGAAGTGGCCCTTCTTTTGTGTGGTTCACCACTGAACCCCAAGTACCACCAGGAATCTGGTGTGGGACAGGTATCTGTCAGCTGCAGCTGCAGGGCTGTGCCTGGACTTGGCCCTGGGAGCTGGCTCTGACTGACCAGCGCATTCCAGTTTTGACAGATGAACAGAAATCCCGGATCCAGGCTATGAAGCCAATGACAAAGGAAGAGTGGGATGCGAGGCAGAGCGTCATAAGGAGAGTCGTGGATCCCGAAACAGGGAGAACCAGGTACGATCCCTGGGGAGAAAGGAGGGGGGTTGTCCTTCCCTATCCGCGCTGTGTGGGTTGGAGTCCTGGAGGATACCTGTCCATGGCACTGCAGTACCATGTGTGGACCCAGGTCCCCTTGAGCAGCAAAGGCCTGAGCTGACCCCTCACAGGTCAGACCTGTGAGACCTGTCAGACCTGGTGTAACTTACCCAGACAGTGACCCCAAATCATCAAATTGTGCTGGGGCTGCACACAAGGGACACTGGGCTGTGTCCCAGCATCCCACTGCTGCATCCGCTCCCCTTTCAGCTCCGGGTGCAAGTGAGGAGGGAGTGTGTGCCCTGTGGGGTTACAGACAACAATCAAACCCAAGTTCATTTAGCTGCCAAATAGAAATGACCCAGTTTTTAATAAACTGCGTCCTCTCAGCCAGCAAAAAACATCACGCTGAAGAGAATTGGGTATGACAAGTCCAGTCTTAAAATAGAAGGCAGCCTGCAGGGTGCAGGGAGGTGTGGAACAAAGGTCGGTTCCCTGTAAGGCATGTAATGAAGACAATTAAATTTCTGTTCATGTTTGGAGGTGTGAGCTGCATCCAACACTGCTTGGAATTTGCTCAGCAAGATGCTCCCCACTCTAGCTGACTTCAGGCCCAAACTGGCTCCTGTTTCTGAATGGCTCTGCAGTTTCCTGGGGCAGGCAGGACCACACCTGAACTGTCTGATAAAAGGAAGAGGCTTTGCAGGGGTTGGGGCACTGCTGTTGACAGGGAAGCCTGCAGATTTTGGGGTGGCAGGAGATGCTTTTATTACGTATTTTCTCATGCCAGTGTGACTGCACACAGCAGGCAGTGCCCACAGCCTGGGGCAGGGCTGGCTGGCCCATGCTGATTTCTTAGGGGACTGCACCTGTCTTTACTGCAGCATGGTGACATTAATCCCATGGGAGCAATGGAAAAGCCTGCTGTGCTATTTAAGCTTGATACAGCCAAAAAAAAAAAGACACATAATGCAATGTCAGGGGTAGGTCGTCACTGGCCTTGCCTAGAGGTGCATCAGCCCAGGACCTGGGGATCAGCACCTTCTGCAGCTGCAGGAACTTGCCAGGAGCTCTCAAGGCTTGTGCTTGTCTTCCAGGCTCATTAAGGGAGACGGAGAAGTCCTGGAAGAAATTGTCAGCAAGGAGAGACACAAGGAGATTAACAAGGTAGTGGGAACTGGCCAGCAGCATGAGCTGCTGGGCACAGCCAAGGAGCTGCTGCACCCAGAGGTGGTGTGTGTTCACCACGGGTGGTGCTGGTGGTCCTCCATCCTCAGACGATCTGTGATCACCTGTGTCCCTTTGCAGCAAGCCACGCGGGGGGACGGGCTGGCCTTCCAGGTGAGGACAGGGATGCTGCAATGAGTGTGCAGACACCAGCCAGGCCAGGAGCCCATCCTGTTGCCAGTGTCAGCCCAGGTGGGAGCCTCTGTCTCTGGACCACGCAGACAGCACCGTGTCAGCATGTTCCCCAGGGGCGCTCTGCAGCCGCTCTGTAAGTTACTGACTGGGAAGGAGAGCGACTTCAGTGGTTCATCTCCCACCAAACAGCTTCTCCCCCCCCTCTCCCAGCTGAGGCCAGTGTGGCTGTAATGCACCTGAGCCCTGTGCCCTGATGCGCCTTTGGATGCTGGAGGAGCTCAGCAGCACCCAGGGGACAGGCTCGAGGGTGTTGAGGGCCTCAAAGTGCTGCTGCCCCTCAGCTCTGGGCTTTGCTTGGCAGGAACCAACACTGTGGCCACAAAATCCACAGCTGGCTGCCACTTCTTCCCTTCAGGGGCTGCTCGTGGCCTCTTCCTTGCTGGATGTGTCTCACTGGGCCCTTCACACTCACCAACCCTCCTGCTCAGAGAGGAGCAGCCATGGCTCTGCTCAGGCTGGAACTCTCCCCTGCACCCTTCGGTGCCACCCTCCACTGTGCCCCGGGTCTTTCCTCAGCTTTCCTGCAGCTTCATCTGCTGGGGTGGCACTGGGGAGCATTGAGCTGGCACACTGCACTGGGATGTGTTGCAGGTGTGCTTTGTGGAGGGGTGGCTTTACCTTTTGCTGTCTGCTCCTGCATGCAACTCATGTCCCTGCCCCACAGCACAGGCCCTGGGCAGCCTTGGGGGTCCGGACCTCTCAGCCCATGGCTGCTCTGAAGCAAACAGAGAAGCCTTTTCCCCACTGCAAAGTCCATGAATCTACAAACTGTAAAAAAGAAATGGAGAAATGAGTTAAAGGACTAACAGGACTGATGTGCACGGAGGGTTTCCACGTTCTGTTCACCGCTGTAACCCCATTAAACTGGCGCCTGCTCACTTTTGCGACTTATCTGTCTCTAGTCTACACCCCCCAAAAAAGCAGACAGAGAAGAGCCTTCCCATTTCTTTAATCTGTGTAACTCACAATGATACTGTACACAAAGCACACCAGGCATTGGAACGATGCACTAACAGCAAGGAGGAGAAGGAAGTTGTACAGAAGGTTTGCCACACACAAGCGGGTCGTCGGCACGGTGACTGTACACACAGGGTCGGGCATCCCCTCCGGTGGCTCCCCGCACAGGGCTGGTACCCCTAAAGCCATTTTTTATAAATAAAATATAACTAACATCGTCAGAATATAAAATTGACAGTCGAGGGTATCAACAGGCAGAGGGGAGAGGACTGTAAGGCTTCTAGAACTAATAGGAAATGCAGCAAACAGTGGCAATACCTGAAGAAGGGGCTGCTACAGCAAGCACGGCGGCTGCTGGGCGGGTGGGAGGGTGTTGGTGACCCTTTGGCTCGTTACTGCTCACGATCCGACACTGTAAACGGTTTTTGGTGTGAGAATTTCGCCTCATCTGACTTGAGTGATCTGAGCAAACTCAGGAAAACAGCTCAGAGGGAACGCACGGGCTCCTCTGACGGGCTTGAAAAGACTTTAAAGGGACAGCGTCAGGTAGAAAGTCTGGCCCGAGAGCGCAGGAATAGAAAAAGCTGCTTTTTATAAAAAAATCTGAGCTCTGCAGCAGAGTTTGATTCCCATGGAAACGAAAAACCAACCCCAAAGCCCGAGGCAGCCTGTGTGGTGCAGGCTGTGTTGTGCTGTGTGCAGAACAGGACGTGGGCTGTGCCGGGGGCTGCCCGGACCATGGCCGAGGGAGGAGCACGAGGAACTTCATATTCTTTCATTTCAAAGCAAGCAAGTTATTGGTAACAAAGATAAATTAGGTCTTTAACCTGACAGTGCCCCTTTAGTAAGGATGGAATATACATTCATCTTTTCCCCTCACCACATCCCAACGGATCCTCTTCCATACATGTGGAAAGGCATCGGGTCACATGCATTGCTCTCCAAAACAGCTCGGAACAAACAGGTTATAAACACAGAGTTAAAACTATTGCTATTGTTCTGTGAGTGAGTAGCACGTTGATCTTTGCTTCAGAGGGATGAGTGCCAGATGGGGGCGGCTGAGGACAGAGCGATGGAGACAGGGATGGACTGAAAAGGTGAAGAAAAACTTATTGGCATTTTTCCTGGTAACTACACCCACCTCCTCTGGTATTATTGCAGCAATAAAGGTCCTGCTCTACAATTGCTTCTCCGTGTTGGATCCGTACAATGGCAGCTGATGGGGGGGCCAGAGAAAGGACTCGGGCAAGGTTCAAGAAGCTCAACAAAGGATGAGGACGGAGGTGTTATATGATTGTCAGGCTAACTGGGTAGTAGCTGTTTAAAACATGGAAGTGATGGAGAGGTGAGTATCATATTGCACTTCTGCATTCATTGACAGTTACATTAAACTTGGTCCATAAAATAATTGCTTTGTACATAATGCCTGAAACAAAAAGCTACATTTTTAAATATTAATAAACCCTGAAGGTTCCAGTCCCTCCAGACATTTTTTTCCCCTCTACATAAATAAATAACTTTCAGTTTTATATATCCACTTTTTATGTTGAACATTTACATTCGCCTCTGTTTTACACTATCTACACATAAGAAAATGTGAACATCTCAACACTGGAAAATGTACAGATCATGCCTTAGTTGTGGACTTGGAGGAAAGGTGATTTCAAAGGCCATATCCAAATTTGCAGAAATGATTTAGTGATGTGGTTTGGTGACTTCACACGATGGATTGTGGCTTGGCTTCCTACTCAGATGGCATCTGTTTGATAGAACATTCGACTAGCAAAAAGCTGGGACACTTCACATTGTTTTCGAGCCCAGTAAGCTCTGGATGTACATTCAGAGAGAGCCAAGCTGAGCCAGCAGAAAGGGAAGTAAGTTTTCGGTAACAAAAGTCATCAGGTACATTCTGTAACTGGATAATTATCAAAGAGAAGTGGTTACACATTTTGCAGTCGGGCTGCAAGACGTGGGGGACGCACTGGGCGGGCGGCAGTCGGGTTGGATCAGCACTGTCCCTCCTCTGCCTCCCTCGGACCCTCCAGCGCCACGAACACATGAGATCGACCTTGGGTGTCGGATGAGTTGGGATTTGCCTACCGTGGCCCAGAGCCAGTGAGCAGAGCAGTGTTCACAGTGCTGTGTATCTCAGTGCGGCCGTCCTGCACTTCTTATTGAAACAGGTAATAAAATGAAGCAGCCAGTCTAAAAAATTCTCTGTTATAAATAAGATCTTCATAAGTAGAAAGTGATATAAAGACAGGGAAGTGTGGTGGGGAAAAGCGGGGGTTACACGTAGTCAGGACTATAAAATCTCCACGTGAAGAGGCCAACTGGAGGCTGTGAATGGGCACCCCGGGAGCCCCTGGTGTGGGTGCCCCTCTGCCCTGGGAGCTGTGTGCGAGGAGGGAACCTTCGCTGGCCCCAGGGGGGACAGGACTAAGGGGCTTTTTGGCAAGCCCTGGCTCTAGGCACTGTTCTCTGTCCCTGTCTCGGTGTCACCGGGTGCCAGCTGCCCTCGACCACGCACCCCACCCGCCCGCTCCAGCAGCACAAAACCATCGCCTCAGGCACATCCACTGAGAAACACACCGGGAAAATTAAGATATGGCCTTTTCTTAAGGTTGCCTGACATTGCTGGCACACTTCCTTACAGTCTCCTTACTGCTGGAAAAACTTCTGCACAGATTGGTTTTTTTAAATATATACATATATATATGTGTGTGTGTGCATATAGATATACACGCACACCCTGGCTTAGCAATATTTCATTGTCATGCACTACAAACACCGGTGTAGCTACATGAGATGGTAACAGGTTTCCATTCTAAAAATCATCAGTGCAAAAAACAATGAGGTTTTACAGTTCAGTAACTATAGGTAAAAGAAGCGAGTCTAGTTCCCATGAAAGCTGCTACTGAACTTGGAGAGAACCTGGGAAGAAGAAAACATCTCAGAGGTGGGTGTTGAGAGAGTCAGACCCTGCATTTGGATGAGAAGAACTGCAATGCAATCTAGCTGAGTGCCTTCAGCTGCTTCCAAATATATGGTGGTTACTGTTGGAAACAATATATAGCGAGACTACTTGGAGACTTTTAACAGCAAATTAAGTGTCTGAGGTTTGTAACAGCTCAAACAAAGTAGATTGTATTCCTCTTTAATAGGTCAACACATTAAATTCCATCAGCTTCTAAAAGGTCTCTTTAAAAAATAACAGTAATAACAGTAACGACCCCGCTGTCTTGGGCATGAATCTGCCGGCATTCTGCCTCTGCCAACAGCATCGACAGAGCTTTAGCTTTGCACTGCACCAACTCCTTGAGAAAGCGGCTGCACTCGGAGCTCTTTGTACCGATAAAGCTCCCGGTCTCTCTGCCTGGCACAGCCCACCATCAATCCTGTGTTATTGACCCCCAGCCTGCCCCACGCCGGCAGAACCCCTCAGTCTGACTCCTGGCACAGCCAAGGACAAGGCTGCCCAGCCCCACGCCCTGCTGTGTGGCTCTGAGGACAGCACTCGGTCGCGCGGATCGGAGCGATGGCTAACGAGGCGAGGAGGCACATATTTACAGTCACTAAACCTGGATAAGAGAAGGAGGCAGGAGAGAGCGCCATCTTGACCTGGAGACATCCCCCCACTGATTTCCAGCTTTTCCTTGGGCTCCTGCTGCACAAACCCGACGCTCTCGCTGCAAGGCCTGCACGTTCTGCGTGGGAAACATCCCGTCTCTTCCCAGAACACCACGATGTTATTGGAGTAGCACCATATTTACCCTTCCAGCCCGAAACGGCGACCTCGTCCCTCTTTCCTTTTGTTTTCTCCTCCGGTGGCTGCAGCTGTCAATCCTGGCTCTGGCCTGGCTACTTCTGCCCCAAGAGGCCAGACTCCAGCCGGGACGTGGCGCTCCGGCCCCAGCACCCCGTGGCGATGCTCATGCTCCGCTGGCTGCGCTCCCTGTCCCTCTCCTTGTCGCTGTCGGACTGGCTCTGGGTGCGCTCGGGGCGGTGGCCGCCGGCCGAAGGCTGGGAGGAGATGGTGCGGAGCAGGTGGTTCCTCTTGCGCAGGAACTCGGCCTGGCTGGGCAGCCCGAAGCTGCCCTTGCGCAGGGCCATGCGCGTGGTGTTCTTGGCGGGGCGCGCGCGGTGGTTGTACTCCAGCTGCGCCAGGTGGGCTGCATAACCCTCCGTGATGAACTGCGGGGCGAGAGGGGTGAGGGCAGGGGTTAGAGGGATGGGACACGTTGCCCTGAGAGCCACTGGCCACCAAACACTGTTTGCTGTGCCAGGTTCTCTCAGTCCGATGTGGTCCTGCTACGCGGGACAGCTCCCGTTCTCTTGGCCAACGCAGCTCAGCCACCGGTCTTGAGATGACCAAATTCCCATCTCCATCCCAGCGGAGGCCCCGGGGATCAGACAAGGCCCCTCCTACCTGACACTGGCTCTGCAGCTTCTTGGTGGGTCGGCCAACGATGTAGATGTGCGTGGGCAGGAGGCCGATGGAGCTGTACACGGAGATGTCCTTCGTGGATCCATACGCCGCATGGATCCTCATGTGGAGCTGTGGGGAGGGAAAGCAACACGCAGTCAGAACACACAGACACCCCGTGCTGCTCAACTGGCAGGGCTCTGGGTTTCCAAGAGCATCTGCGGGAATCTCAGGTCACTGGAACTTATGTAAGTTCCCAGCTGAGCAAGTACTAATTAACGAGCTGGGGATGTTTACAGGCCAGAACACGAGGAGTAACAGTGATACAAGACCAGATCTCCACTTGCTGATCCACAGCCTTGCCTTCAGGTCCGTGGGGGGGCAAGGATGCCACACACTTTGCTGCCTGTTGTCACTGGGGGAGAGGAGCTGCAACCCTCCTGTGCAGGAATCATTAGTGAGGAACGTTCCCCCAGAGAGCTACTGCTGTGATCTGCTGGGCAGGGATATCTCTGCCTCCACTCTGAGCAGAGAGCAGCTTCTGGCCAACCCTTTCCTTGCTGGGCTTGGAACAGGGGCTGGCAGGGGAGTTGTGGACACTGGTGCCACCACAGACTGGCCGGCTTTGTGCCTGAGGCTGAGGGTCATAGACATGGAAAGGGAATTTCTGACCCTGGTCCCAAACTGCTTCTACTGGAGGACAAGGGAGCACGTGAGCAAGGAGCTGTTCCCACCACTGCAACTTGGCCAAAACAAGAGCCCAAGAGAGTTAAGGACCGGCTTTCCTTGCTAATCAAGGCAGGGCAAGCGCTTGGGACATTGGCAGCTCCTTCACTTGCCAGCCACAGAAAACTTTGTTCTATCTGGGGCTTCTCTGAGCCTCTGAGCTGAGTGACTTTTAGACCTCTCAAGCGCCAAAAGCTTGGAAGATTCTCTGTGGAGTTTCCCATGAAGGCTGTGTGATGCACGGCCATTTCTGCAGCAGCTCCATCCCCTCTCAGACCTGCTGGCTGCACCACAGGCTGCCAGAAAGCCACCAAACATGAAAAAAAGTGCATGTGTGGGGAAGGGAGGATCTGACCAGCACCAAAGGCCTAATGGAAGAGACAGCAGTCGCAGAGCAGAGGCGACAATTCAACAGCACAGACATTTTTGTAGAGCAATAAAAGGATGAAAATAAAATGAACAGATTAATCTTCCGCTGCAGGTCGCATTGCTGCCAAGAGACTGGTGCTGACAGGGGCAGTTGGACGAGGAGCAATCTAAACCCGTGCCACGATCCTATTTCAGCACTGCCAGGCTTACGTCGGTGATGAGGGATTTCAGGAAGTTGGCCTTGTGCCGCAGCGGGTCGTGGACGAGCCCATCGCAGAAGGAGACGATCCCGTGGGGGAAGTTGTGCTGTGCTAACCATGCTACCACCCTCTGCTTCTGCATGTCAGGGCGGCCTGTGACATAGATAATGAGGTAGCCGAGGTCTTGCCAGTGCCTGGAAGGAAAGCCAAGAGTCAGTGGGTTGCAGACCCTGAGCAACATCGGTGTCAAACAGAGCGGCTGCCCCAGCCCCTGCCCTGACCTTACAACATCCACTGCTCCAGCCCGGACTTTGGGGTCGCTGCCCATGATGGACACGCTGGCTGCGAAGGAGCCGTCGATGCTGAACACCACGAACTCCGTCCCCTTCGGCAGGACCGTGATGTAGCTGTCTGCAAACGTGTGGTCACCCCTGGCGAGAGGGACGCAGGTATTTAGAGACAGTGAGATACTCAGAAGGCATCACCGAGTCCTGCAGAGCACCACGAGCCCAAAACAGCACCCAAACCTGGCTCAAAGGCTCCAACAGTGATGACACCCTTGGTTACAGGCACTGTGGGAGAGTCTCTGGGTTAAAGTGGGGATGGAATAGTACTCTGGAGTCCTGGCATCAGTGACTCAAAGAAGTAACCTCAGAAAACCATTTCTGGGTTCACCACTGAGAAGATGCTCTTCTCCTCCCCCTTCCAGAGCCCAACACCAGCAACTGGAGCTGAGCTGGAGCCCTGGGCTGTGAATCATCACGAGTACAAAGTTCTGTCCCTCAAGGACAAGTTTATGGTCTTTAAAATCTGCTCAGCTGTGCAGTTTTGCAGATGACCATGAGTTGCACCCTGTGGTGCAGAAGACCTGCCCCTGCAGTGGGAGCTCTGTTCCTGTGCCGGCGGTGATGCACGAGCCAGAATAAAACATGGATCTTCCTCTTACAGCTGCAGAGCACAAGTGGGCCCTACTGCTGGCAAACCAGGCTCTGATCCCACCCAAGAGAGCTGCCCCACAAGGAGGGACCGCATTCTACAGTCATCAAATTCCTCGTGTTGCCCTTGCAAAGCCCAGGGTACCTCACCTGACCACCATCTTGACGGGGTACACGCCGATGCCCAGGCGCCGGTTCTCGGGGATGACGTAGGAAATCCTGCCACTGCTGTTGCTGATCTCTGTGTCAAAGTAAACCCACTCTCCCGAGGGCGGCTGAGTCATGATGTGAATGTCCACCTGGGGAGACAGCGAGGGAGACACCACAGCATTAAAGACACAGAAAAGTAGAACAGGCCAAGCACCAGGACATCCCACCCGAGCCCCTCTGCACGGCAGCAGGGCTGGGTCTTCCTCCCACCCTCTGCACCTCATGGATCTGAGCTGAGAGGCACCCAAACATCAGAGTGCCAGAGTGAAACCCGGCCCCAGTGGTGAAGAATCCCATACCAAACGCTGTTGCTGGTGGGACGCACCCACAAGTCTGAGCAGGGCAACCTGGCCAAGACACAAGGGCAGCAAGTACTGTCAGTGACCGAGAGAGCACCAACCAGCACCACCTCTGTCCTTCTCACCACATGATGCACAACCCCCCGAGCACACACGGTACCTTTTCTCCCGTGAGCGTGACCATGTCCAACGGGCCGTACATGAACCTCCCCGTTAAGGTCTGGGGCCCATCTTCGTTAGCGATGGTGTCGTTTATCCTGTGGTTGGCTGTGACGTTCTGCACGAGGCAGGAGGGAAAGGGGGAAAAAAAAAAGAATAAATAAAGGAAAAAAGTCAGCAGCAACGGACAGCCTCGCAAGGAAATGCCAAATATAACCGGGCAAATTGGAGCGTGGGTTTCTCTGTGTCATTCCTCCACTCCACTCTGGGAAAGAATTTGACCTGTGGCAGAGGTGAGGCCCTGTGCCCTGCACTGATGGGTGGGTTGGAGTACACATGGCTGGAGAGCCAGTTTCCATGGCAGGCTGTACGTGCAATTCTGATACTGTCTATTAACTCCTACACTTTGGAATTAAGAGGAAATAGAAACAGCTGTCAGAGAAATCTGCTGACATTGTTTCGGTTCTAGCACAGAATTGCCTTCTCAGGAACTGGAGACTTTACTGGGAGAGAAGGGCATTTATGGAGCAGAGAACTGGTATTACTGCACTTTGAAAGATGTTCTGTTCCGGCTCCTTCTCTGACCCACAGCCAACAGACTCAGGTTTTTGCAAGTGTCTTACAGACTCAAGGTCAAGAGGAGACTTTGGTGATGCAGATCTTTTGGGTTGCTCATAATTTTTGTGTAGGACATAATCACTAATATAGACCAGCAATGCAATGTGACCCTCTGTCCACGCTGTGCCCACACCATCCACCCTGCAGCCCAAACTGACTCCCCTCTACATGACAGCCCCAAAACCCCCTCACCCGGAGCTTCACATGTGTCCTCTTGCGGAGCCACTTCTCCCGGGGCTTGGAGGGGGTGAACACAGACACCTCCTTCCCGTCCAGCTCCAGAACGCTCGAGTTCTCGTGTCTCATCACCTGTGGGAGGACAGATCCCACCAAGGCATCACCACCTCTGTGGTGACCCCCCTCCTCCTACCTACGCTGTTCCACGTCTCCCGAGCCAGCTCTGAGGAAGGGCAATGCCTGGACAGAGGTCCCCGAGTTTGCTGCTGGGCAAGCTCGCAGGTTTTACAGGATAAGTGGCCTCTCCTGAACTAGCAAAGCCTGTGGCCGACACTGACTTAATCCCGGCTGGGATGGAGGTTTTTTAGACCGTCTGGACTCAAACACAGCAGGACAAGCTCTGCACCTAAGATACCTGCCCTTCCTCCAGGGATTCATTAGTCCCTTCCCACAGTCTGCGAGGGACTGGTCTCCCCTGAACACCAGCCTTCTCCCACTCCACGACAGATCCAGCACCAGCCACATGCCGTTCCTTCACCTGAAACACATCCCAGACTGCTCTTGTCCCATGGCTCTTGCTTCTCTCACTGATTTGACCCTGGTGGAGACACACAGGGCTCCAGCTCGGCCACAGGCAAGGCAGAACCCAGGGTGCCTGTCCATCCTGGCCTCATCTACAAGGCTGAAGGAGCTCCAGCACTTTGTGGGATGTCACTGGCCAGCAAGAAGATCAGAGAGGGGGCAAGGTGATGCCCACTAGCCAGCTTTTGGGGCAATTCTGTCTGTCAGCAGGGCACAGGCAGGGATGGGAAGCAGGAACCTGGAGGAAGGAGGGTTAAATCCTACCTGGGTTGCCCTTAAGCTCTAGAAGGAAAAAGGAAGAGTAAAACCCAAAGGTGAGGGGGCACCTCAAAGCCTGATGTGGGACTGGGAGGTGACCCTGCACACACAGAACTCCAAAACTGGCAGTGGTCCTTGGTGACCAAAAATTAACAGGTCTGTTAAATGTGGGCTCTTTTACAAGGTCTTGAACATAGTTTGTGAGGTCAGCAGCTCTCCAGCTGAGCTCGGCTGACACGGGCCAGCTCCATCGGCAGAGCTGAGGCTCACTTTCATGCAGGGAAATGGAAAAAGGACCCCAGGGAGGATGAGCCTGCTGGGGAGGGAGTTCATGGAAATCCAATGTAAACAAAATAACGAGTTTCACTGAAAATTATTTAAATCATGAATCTATTTTGAGTCCTATTTGGGCTTTTTTTAACAAGATTTAATCTTTGGAGGCTAAAACTATTCAACAGCTTCTTTTTACATTTTGCTCAGAGGTGACCATCCAAGGCCATTAGAAATAAGTCCTTATTAGGGGAAGCAGTGGTGTGGTGCTCAGGAAAGACAGAGAGAAGACAGGGATGAGAAAACCCCTGGTTTCAAGGCAGAGATGAGTGAGCAGAGACAGGCACTGGGGAAGGGGGTGCCAGACCACCCAGGCTTAGAATGGGTAGACAGGTACCGCCAGGTACTCAAGCCACAGGATTTGAAGCACCACACTGTGCTACAAACTCAGATTCCAACTGAATCCTGAATAATTGGCTGTTTCCTGAGAGGAACATTTTGTGTACAAGGCTGTCGTGACTGTTCTCCCTCATGCACAATTACAGCTCTCTCTTCTTTTCAGCCCTGTTAGGCTGAGTTTGATGTGGGACCATCCAGCGAGGTCTGTGCAAGCACACAGATGTCTCACTGGGCTGGACACAGCCCGGGAAGAAAGGGTCTCCCTGGATTATCGCTGCTGCTCAGCTTCCACCAGCACTGACATCTCTGCTGTTTATGGTTCTCACACTATTTGGAAGATAACACTGAAAGAAAGTTTGCCAACAGAGTCATAAATAATTGAAAGCTGCAGCAGAGGAGGCTGGAAGGGAGTGGGGAGGGTTTAACAGCTGAGCTGACACACAGCAAACCCAGCGCTGGAGTGGGCAACACAATCCACAGAGTTGCTTTGAGTTTTGTTTTCTTCCAATTCCATGCTCTAAGTATTGTTCCCTGGGGAGTTCATATTTTGTAAGGCAAATAACTCCCCCTCATCCCCAAGGAATTGAAGGGAAAATATTTCTTTTAGGAAAAAATACATTTTAAACAGTAAATTTACATCTCAGGCCAAATATATGTTGATAAAATCTGAGGTGTCAGACTCCAGACACCAGCAATCCCCATTTTCCTGGCTCCAGAACTGCTTTCTGCTGCAGGAACGAGGACTAAATCCCAATGAGTTTCCAGAGGAAACCACAATAACTTAGCAAGGCAAAATGGAGAACTGAATTTTGCCTATCAAATTTGTGTTAAATTAATATAAAACTTCTCCTTTGGTTTTACTGTACTTGATGCTATTTTTATTTGTACTTTCAGAAGTTTCCCTTTCAATCTTGAGATCCAGCTTTGCACACACAGAGCACAGATCACTTCAAGAAACAAGTGCCACTGACCTTTGCCACTGATCTGACAGGAAACTGCCCCGGGCTCTCTCCGTGGATCCCTGGAGAACCCAAACTGCCACCTGCTCTGATGTTAAAACCCAGACCCAAACCAACCAGGTGTGACAGCACATCCGTGAAGTTTGCATGTGTGCAGCTCCACCAACACCACAGGTGAGGAACAAAGAGAAGGGGAAGAAAATGAATCAGTGGGGAGGGAGGGGGCAAAGAGAATTTTTTCACCTCCACGCATCAACAACTGTTACGGAAGGTGCAGCAAAAAAATAACGAAGAGCCCAAAATATTTTTCAGCCCAAGGGAGATCAAGGGAGGGAGGACAACCCTACCTGTCTGAGCAGGAAGGAGACAACGTCTGTGGACTCCCAGTAGCTTGCATGGAAGAGGTGAGGCAAGGCCACCGTCGGGAAAGCCGTCAGGGCGTCGGGGCAGTACAGGGCGTAGTCGATCCGTTTGGTTCCCCACCACTTGGCAGCAACTGGAAGTAAAAGACTCGTTCAGACACAGGAGGGTCACACACACACACGGTCTCCATCCCAAACGGGATCTCAGGGCTCTGGCTCCTCACTCCAGGTACACCTGAGGCTGCTCCCTGGCTGGTCACACTGCTGAGAGGGAACAGCCAACCCAGGGCTCGGTGTTTGCTCAGACCAAGGGAGGAACACGCACAGGCACCAGCACGTGAGGTCTCCTTTATTTCAGCAAAGAGGAAGGCACTGGAGGACACGTATTAAGGGGTCCAAGGCTCACGTACAACAAGCCTGGGAATCCGCGTGCCAAAACGTAAGAGAGAAACGTGTCTCCCGGGAGCTGTGGGAGGAGGGATGCGTGTGTTTTGCCCACTACAGTACATGCCCAGGCCATCTCCAGCCCTGCTTCCAACTCCTTTAGCTTTCACCAGGTTTTGGCCACGCTAAAGAGGATCTGAGTACTGGGAATCCATGTGAGATGCTCAAAGGCACCATAAGGTATATGGCACGTGCTGATGGGTAGTCCCCAACAAGTCCTTGTTGCCCTCTTGGGCTACCACGTTGTAGGTGAGCGAGATGTCCAGCCCAGCCTTCCCGGGAGCACAGCCCCTGGCGTGGACAACCAGACAGGTATCTGGGAGCAGGGGGACTTCATTGCACGGGGGACTGAAAAATACACTGGGATTTGGAAGGGCAGGGTTACAAACACCACAGATGAGTTTCTCCCTCGGGGAGACACCAACTCGCACCCAAGTGTCCAAACAGCTGCCGTTCACCCCTGGGACCCCCCCACACCTCAACGGCGCCCCGAACTCTGCCCATACACACATCCTGTCTGAATCCCTGGAAATGAGCAGGTCTCAGCCCAAAGCCTCAGACCCCAAAGCCATGGGCTGCTCTCCCAGCACTGATGAGTCCTCAACGCCCACGCGCTCTGGCCTGGGAAAGCAGCCAAGGGAAGAGAAGATGGATCAGATCAAGAGAGCAGCAGGAAGAGCTGTGTTTGCATGCAGGATGCAAGCCGGGGCTTTGACAAGGGCTTCCTCAAGCTTTGTTTTCCTCTGTGACAACGTTCCCTTTTTAAGGACTTCCAGGAAAGCTGCCGGGTTTAAGGTATGATCCAACACACCCCTCTGTTATGGGAAATCTGGCTGGTGATGAGCAAAGATGCTGAACCGAAAAGATGGATCCACCAGCTCCTTACAGAGACCTGCACAAAGCTCCCACCCCAGCGACATGCAGAGGGATATGGCATCAGCACATCCCTGTGGCCCAGCCCTGGTTGTGCCAAGTGCCCAGGCCACCCTCACCCTGACGGGCCCTGCTTTTCTGAAGAGCCATGGGAAGAAGGAGGAGGGTTTGACAGATCAACATGGCTTTTCCAGAGCACACAGGCATCTCCTCTCGGCCTTTTCTGAGTCCCTGTCTTCCAAACTGACAGCTCCTGGTCACATCCCAATCTTTCTTTTCTCATGCAAGTCCCCAGCTTGGGTAATTTCAGATTCTTTGTAGGAAGCGGACAGGATCGACTCTTCCATGCTCAGAAGACAGCGGTGAGGCAGAAGCGTTGTCCCCACAGCTCTGCCCAGAAGAATTCCTGCTCCTGCCAAGTTGTTAGCCGTGTTATGATCGATCTTCGGAGCAAAGTGACAGAAATACTTGTTAAAATGCAATTAGACATTGCAAGGCCCTCAGTGAAAGCGCAGAGATTTGCTGCGAAGTTCTGTGGCTATGGAATCAGAGAGGAAGTCGACTGGAGTGGATCTCCCCAGAATACCTGTCTTGATGTCCAGGTCGGGTATCCGAAGAGCACAGCCTGCAGCCCCACTCCGCGGCCCCTTGAGCTTTCTTCCCTTCGCAGGGATTTCATGTTTATGCTGCCTACGTCTCCTGAAGGAGGTTTGGGTGGGGGATTTGTGAGGGAGGGCAAGTTGGGACAGAAGGCTAAACCCTCTACAATGATTAAAGTGGTGTTTGGTTTCTAAAAGGAAAAATAAAATATATATAAAAAAAAAAGCAGAAATAGCACATTATTATGGCACACACCGATTTCGTCCTTCAGAAATTCACGGCACAAGAGAAGCTGCACCCTAGGGAGGCTCCCTGGAGGGAGCCACGGTTTTGTGGTGCCCCTGCGGACTTTCTCTGGCTCTCCCTGGGGGTAAACATGGATCACATCCAACCCTCAATGCCTCGGCTTCACATCATCACCACACTAACGAGGTCGAGAGCAAGAGCTGCAAAGGCCGAGCCGGGGCTCAGGGGACACGCCGGCACTCGGGAGCTGAGGGAAGGGGCCGTGACAGCCGCGAGGAGCCGGCACACCGGGACACGGAGCACCTGCAGCCCCTGCTGCGGCCACGCTCGTCCTCCCTGAGCTCAGAAACAGGTTTTGACGGCTGTGAAATGCGTGGAGGGATAAATTACACAAAGCAGAAGCTACACGAGGACAGGGGGGCACGGGGAAAGCAGAGAGGCGAGCGCTGTGCGGGCCCGGCGCTGCCGCAGCTCTGGCAGGATCCCTCCGTCGCGACACGTCGGCCTCGGGGCGTCCCCACGGCAAAAACACCCCACCACAAACCAGCACAAAACAAGCGCCTTCTCCCCCAGGAGCTTCTTCCCAAGCAGGCTGATATTTAGCAAGCACCCGGGCAGACGTCTTACCAGGACAAGGACACACTCTGGGAGTGCAGCATCGGCTCTCGGATGCACTTTGGGAAGGAAAACCTTGTTTGTCAGAGCCCGGGTACTTATTTTTTCCTTGCTGCTGAGCGTTGCCTCAAACAGGGCAAGAGGTTACAGCAGCCCCTGAGCAGCACCCACAGACCTTCAGCAACTCACACCTGCCTCAGGGAGCCTTATTAACCTCAGCAATTAATTATGGACTGAGTAATTCGCAGCCTGTGCCAGGAATGGAACATCTCTAAATTTTAGCCACCTTCTGGAAATAGAGTTTGGGCTGAAAATTTTTTTCATGTGTGTTTGTTTGTTGTGTTTTGTTTGCTTGTTTTTTTTTTTAATTTAAGTTTTCAGCCTTTTTGGGTCTGAATTATCAGAGGTCCATGAGGGCACAGCGTTCATCTCACAGTTCAGCTGAAACAAAGACGGGGCTGAACTGTTAACAAAGTCTGTTCTTCTCCACTGTATTAGCTGGGAAATCATACAGTCTTGGGGAAAAATAGCAGATAAAATCCCTTTCATTCCTCATTCGGCTCTGGGATATGGGTCATAACTGGCTGACTGTGAGCTGCCCTGCAGGCTACAAGAGAGCTGAATTTCTAATGCAAAGTAATAAATGTTCTGTTCTGAACAAACCTGTCCTTGCTCTCTTACAGAGGGGCTTACTCATCCCTGTTTTCCTGGGCCACAGTCGAGGGATCTGCATCAAGCTACATCCTGCATTACCAATCTGGAAGCGCTGATCCTGACCAGTTCTCCACAACTTATCACAGTAGCACAGAAACATCCCTTTGGATTAACCCTCACCGCACACAGCAGCCAATTATTATATTTTTTTAACAATTTATCACCAGCACAGTCCAACATGCAAAACACAGCGGCGATCCCTGTGCGACCATCAGATATATCACCTGTCCTTCCAGGGGACGTGACAACACATGGCACTGCCTGTGGCAAAACCGGGCGAAGGCAGAGCAATTCCAGCTCGTGGTGATGAATGGGAAGCACAGCCCCGGACAGACAGACAGACAGAAGCTGTGTGGCTCGGCCCGGAGCGTGGTCGGAGAGCGGAGCGGCAGCGAGCGGGATCTGGGAGGGGTGGAACACTTACTGTTGGCTATGTTGGAAGCAGTGTAACTGTCTGCCATTCCTGAGACCTGGCTGGCAATGCTGATCTCACTGGCTCTCCGGAAGCCCCTGAACTGAGGGGCTGAAATGGGGGTGGACAGGGACGCGTTTTCCATGAAGACGCCACCATGAGACTGAACAACATCTGCTACAAAGTTGAAACAGGGAAATCAAAATATTAGACCAACAGACAGAGGCTGGGCAAGATGAACTCAGGGAAGAGGCAGGAGGCAAACAAAGCTGGGAGGTGCAAACGCCTTTCAGAACGGATTGGAATGAAAAAAAAACCAAACCACGTATCATCGGAGCTCTGGTTTGAAAAGAAAGCAAAGAGCGCAGCAGGCAGAGACATGGGGCTGGAGGAGCAGCCTTTGATTGAGAGAAGCAAAATAAGTAGCTCAAAAATCAGATCCAAAGAAAAACCCAGGCAGACTTATTCAAGCAGCAATAACAAGCATGTGTCATACAAACAGATGTGAATATACACAATTTTATATATTCACATCAAGACAAAATAACCCAGGTAAGGAGAACAACAAAAAACAACCTTTGAAAGGGGATGTTTGTTTTCTTGAAATATTTAGATTTAAATTAACTTCTTCAAGATAAAAACAGTAATGAAAAAAAAATATCAAGAAAACATCTTTATGCCTGGCAGGGACTAATTTGAACCTGTATTTTATTGCTAATGCATACAGCCAACACTGGTTAAACTGAAGTAAGATCTAGTGAAAGGAGCCTGGTGCTCAGCACCTGCTTCTCCTATGGGTGCTGGCGGATCTGGGAATGCTCAGTCTCTGAAAACAGAGCTTCTCTGGTACAACGAGCATGTCTGGATGTTCAGATCCCAACCTGAGCTTTACCAAGTGTGGCCTAACCCCTTAGTACATAAATACAGAAAAGGAAGATTTAAAATCATGCTCACACGCACTTTATATAAGGATTGGAGGGAAAAGGACCTCAAATGGCAAACTTGAGAGATGCTGAAAGTCATGAAAAAAATCTCTGCATTTCAGTTTTCTCTCTGTAACAGTGGTAAGAACATCCACCCCTCTCTGTGGATGTTATGAGGCCCAATTAAATGGGATATCCCAAGCTCCTGCACTGCAGAGGTTTGTAATGCCAGTACCAGGTGCTTCATAGCAGGCAGCACCAGCATGGCAGGAACATGCAAAAGCAAAGCCATTTACCTAATTTTGTAAGGTTTTAAGGTTGCCCATCTCTGCTGCACCTGAGGAGCAGCACCTGAACTTTACCCCCAGGTATCTGACAGGGCACAGGTCTGTGCTCTCAGCCAGGCAGGAGATGACAGGGGGAACTTGAGTACCTCACTCCCACACACCAACACCCATCACCTATTTCAGCCACTTCAGATATCCCTGGACTAATCCCAGTGAGCAGCTGACACAGGGCGCTGTTTTGGCAACTGGTTCATTTTAATATCGATCTTTTTTTTTGCTTGGGGCTACTGATTTTCTCCCTCCCATCTCTTAGTTCACAGCAGCAGTGCCTGTGCCCACACAAATCCTGCTGCAGCCCAGGGAGAGGGAATGTATGAAGCTGAAAATGTGTGGTTAAGTGTTGGTGAAAGAGTTCTGTTCTCTGCAGGGAAAATCAGGCCACAAGCTGCTCTGTGTAAAAGCTTTGTGGACTGCAAGATCTGAGCCTTGGAGGGAGCCTGACCCGATGATGAGCTGCACACACTGCCCACGTTGTGCCTGAAAGGCCATTAGCAGCATCACTTTCTCAGCATTTTCCCCCCTCTTTTCACCTTGCCTCGAGCTGCTGCCTGTCAAGGCTGTGACCAGTATCCACAGCCCAGTGCTGTTTTTGACTGTACAAAGCACCAGCTCGAGCAAGAGGAGACAATTCAAGCAGAGAACAGGAGCTGCACTGAACCCCATAAAGGTCTGAAGTGTAAAGGGTCTCATTCCCGTTGCTGCAGGACCTGGGACAACCCTCTCATCTCTTCCCTGGTTACCCCTCCCTCTCCTTTCTTAGCCAATCTCGCTTTCCTGGGCCTCACTGGGGATTTTGGAAGACAATGAGTTTGCAAGAAAAACACCCAACCTGAACAGCTCTTCCAACCCCATCCTAGAGCCACCAGAGGAATAATTCTCACTCCTATAAAAACCTGAAGCGTTTTAGCATTACTGAACTGCTCAGTTCAGTGGCACCCACACTGCTGGCTGCTCTGCAGGGCACGAGGTGCCACCCAACAGCAGTGCTCCTGTGCTCCAGCCCACTCAGGTTGCTCTTGTGTTTCTCACTTTTCCCAAGCTACACACCCTCTGTCCCTGAAAAAAAGACAGTTTCTAAGAAAAACAAGGGCCAAGAACAGGCAGGGCAGGAAACGTGGAGAAAAACCTGTTTTATGCATTACTGCCCCCCGAGGCAAGGTTCCTCCACCCCAAAACTGTGACTCCCAAAGAAAATCCTGGGACCTGACTTGCAGAAAAAAAACCCCAAACATAACAATGTATTTCCTAACTCTGTGTATTCTGTGCACCAAATCCCTTACGTAGCAATTCTGAAACTAAGGGGGCTTTCTTGGGAGGTGCAGTGAGCAGGGTGGGATGTCACAGATGCTGCCATGCCAGCAGAGACTCCTAAAGGGAGCCACCTGAAGTCCCCTGCACTGCAGAGGTGCATCCCCAGCCACAACTCATGTCCTGACAACCACGGGGAGGTTTTCCAGGAAAGGCCAGGGTGAAGTCAGAAGGCCCAGCAGCAGCAAGACTTTGATCAAGATTAGCTGTTCCTTCATCACTAGATAAGCACAGAGGTGCCCTGGTTTACTGCACTGGCTGAAGTGCACTTTGTACTGTGGCTCAGGGCCGGCTTTATCAGAGGGAACACGAGGAGACCTGGCTGGAGCAGTGTCCTGAACACCCTCCCTGCCAGCAAAGCACCTGCTGCTGCTCAAACCACACGGCACAACCAGTGCCATAACCTGAGATTAAACTGCACTTCCATTAAAGGGAACAGAGGCAGCCAAATCACCTTCTTTTTTGGCCTACAACACATCTTTAATACTCATTTTGGTGCTGTGCCCCTTCATTTATGGACTCATTTTTCAGTGTTCTCACTGTTCCCCACTAAGTGAACAGCTCTGGGCCATCCTCTCAGGGAAGTCCTTGGGGTACCTGAGTGACAGATTTTAATATGTGCTATCTGCAGGGTGAGCTGTTGCAGCAAAGCGACAAAGAAATACTGAAAGCAATAAAAAAAAAAATGTACAGTTCAATAAAAATAAATAATTGAAACCAGAAAAGCCAGCCAGCTGCTCAGCACAGGCCAGACCCAGCTTGCACTGGAGCCACTGCTCAGTGCTGGGCACTCTGCAGTTGCTACCCTGAGATCAAGAACTACAGATTTCTGTTGCCCATATTTTTTTATGATTCTGGAAATTTCCTGCAGTCCGGTGGCGCAACTGGGATTCAGCACTTGCCACAGTCAAGCCAAGCACTGCTTGGCCACACTGTGCTCTTGACTCACAAGGTAAACAGCAGAGAATCATCAAATCATAGAATGGTTTGGGTTGGAAAGGACTTCAAAGATCATCTAATTCCAACCCCTCCACCACAGGCAAGGGATGCTTCTAAAAGCTCTGTCCTGACCACAGGCAGTATCAGCTGACAGCTAAATGGCATTTCATTAATGACCTCCAAAGTGATTAATTAATAGTACCAGGTCCTTTCCCTCTGCTTTGTAACAGAACCTCACAGCACAGGCAACGTGACAAGTGCACTCCCAAAAATCATCTGCACCTTCCAGAGACAAAGGAAGAGACGATGCGGGATGGCCAGAAGTGTCACCATCCTGTATGACCACATAACATCCCACAGGATCAGCTTGTTAAAGACAACAGGGCAGCAAACCCAGCTCTCGATGCAAAACACCAAGAAAGGCATGAGAAGGGGCAAGTGAGACACACAGGGGAGAAGAAACCAAACCAAAGTCGAGTCTCATCAAAACTGAAGATGCAGCACCAGCCACAACCAGAATAAACGAGGCCATGCAGCGTTTGCAATGGAAGATAAGGCAAAACAAATGCATCAGACTTTGCTTTTAAGGCAGAAGACGAGAAATTAATTTTAAAAAGCCAACACACAGAGCCACCCTGGGATCCAAAAGCCTCAGTCGCTGTGTTGGGCAGAGCCACGAGGAGTGTCCAAACATGAAAGACTCAAAGGGACAAAACCTGGTGTGACACGGGCATTAATTGGACCTCTGGGCATGGTGCAACTTGGTGACTGCTGACAACCCCTTCCCAAGGGATCTGCCCACGTGAATACCACACAAGCAGGGCCACCAGGGACAGCAGCTCCCCTTCAGCACCAACACCAGAATGGGACAGTCTGCAATCCCAACCTGTTGTTGCCATGGTGGGTCTCCCAGCCCCAAGCGTGATCCCAACTGGTTAGTTGGGATCACGGTTAGTTCATGTGGCACAGCCCGAGACACAGCACGAGGATTTCAACCCCAGGAGGCAACGGTATGATCTCCAAAAAGCACCCCAAGAACCCAACACCACAGACAATACAAAAGTGTAGATTACACACACTCAGCAAAACCAGCACTTTTATTGGAAACATCTTGCCAATTCAGTACGGGAACGGGGATACTTGTTTCCATGAAGCTGTCCTGGTGCTGCAGAGCACCCAGAGGGCTACTTTCCATGAGGAGGATGGGATTGTTCTGGATTGTCTCAACTGGAAGCAGATGGGGAAAAAAAACAAAACATAACAGAAGGACAAAGAACAACAGACATGCGGCCACAAAGTGTTAAACATACAAACAGTTACACCCCGGCACTTAACTATGAGTCTTCAATGAACAGACAACCTTCAAATAGAGTAAAAGAAACAAAACAGGGGTGACTTTCCAAACAGACTCACATCAGAGATTAACTGGGAGCAGAGGAGAACACAACAATGGCATTTCAACAACAAAAGGGAGTCCTCTTAACCCCCTTCTCCAATGAGCCAAATCCATAAATACCCAGCAGATCCAGAGAAATCTTTTTACTATGAGGGGAAAAAAACATGCAATGGGAGAATCAGACTCACAGCCTACATAGTGCAAAGCACAGAAGCAACCAGGGATGTCAGTTTGATTTTACTCTGCAAATTCATTGAAATGAAACAGGAATCAGCATTTGGTACAGATGGGAAAATGGGGGGGAAAAAAAACCAATCTAAGAAGATTTCTGAATTGTGGAATTTAAAAAAAAAGCTACCTGCATGAGTAGATGGGCATGAGCAGTGTTACAGAAGGTTTGGTACAGAACTAATTATTATGGAGCACCTGAATGTTACATGATCAACAGAACATACAGCTTAATTATAGCAGCAATTAACTTTTCTGGAGCGCCCTGCAGTGAACACAACTTCAGCAGTGGCTTGGTGAATCATGGTCAGTCCTTCTGGGTAATGTGCACATCACACTGAAATTTGGACTCTGATGGGAAGGAATAGCCTGTTCCTTTATGATAAGCAAATGAAGAGGCCTTGTCTTACAGGAAATGAATTTAAAGTTGGTTTTTGTCACTTTTATTCATTAAGGCAGAGCAGAGGCTCTTAAAATAACAAGGCTCAAACCTGGAGAAGGTTTTGCAATCGCTCTGCCCCTCTCCTAAGTTGAGCTAATTGCTGTTTAACTCTTCTCCACCATGTAACAAGTGTCTCTCCAAGCACAGCCAGCTCAGGGGTCCAGGCAGACACACCAAAATCCCTGTTGCTGCACAGAATGATGACCAGAACACAGGCTGTTCAGTGTCAGTGGGGCCTCTGCCTCTGTGTTCAGCGAGAACAGGAGCTTTGGAAGGTATTATTTAAGAGGAACAAAGTAAGATGTTCAGGCATCATTTTTTTAAGCAGCCCCTTGCAGCAGAATTCACCCAAAAAGCAAATTGCTTTTCAAGTTGCTCTAGATTCCCGGAGTGGTTGCAACTGGCCTGGGTACAAATGCAGTTGTGGGTGGATCCATTTTTGAGAAGTGTCGCAGCAAGATCTTTGCTAAATCTGACAAGTGAGTGGGGCCTGCAGAATGTACTTTATTCGCTTTATTAAACATGGGGTTTAGTTTGTGCCCATTTAACAAACCAGACCTCAGGATTCAGCAATTACAGCCTTCAGAGACACTGATACACAGAAGACAACTGCTTTTCATTTTCAATTTTAAAATGATGCATAGTATGACCAGAATTATTCAGCTCTAGACATAAGAGTCTTCTTCATTTAATCCTGCATGATTGAAGTATTAATCAAATGGAATGCACCCCCCAGAGCTTGGGGATAAACAACCACCAAACCCCAATCTTTCCAGCTGGTGGCTTTGTTTTTCTCCTCTGGTTTGTTGGCAGGATTTCTTGTGTGTTTGAAGTCTAGTTTTATAGTAGTGACTCTTAGTTGCAATTTAATTTAATCAGTCACAGACTAAGAATCTCTATCCAGGGAAATAATTATGGTGAATTGTTCTTGCAATTGTCCCAAAGTCCTGGCCCCTGCAGGGAACTAAAGCTTTAGGTGAAGAAAAAAGGTCAAATTTAGTTCTGCACAGTGCTGAGCTTCTCGAGAGCTCCTGGCAATGAGAGCCTGCACTTGAAATAGCAAGAGCCCATGAGAGTCCAGGCACAGAAGAGAGGTGAGGATGGCAGGAGATAGAATTTATTTTGCTGGACCAACTGCAAGAGCACTGATGAAATGGGAGCTGAGGCAGGGCATGGTCAAGAAGGGCATGAACACAAGAGTTTTGGACGTTATTACAGCTGCAGTGGGGGCAGAGGAGGCCACAGACAGCAGAGGAATTCTAGGTTTCCTAGGAAGACAAAGTGTCTCACTGGCAAGGTGGGAAGGGCAAGGCACTGTCACCAGCCCACTGACCTGCAGGAGCCTGTCCTATGAAAAAGCATAGGATGGAACCAAGGAAATCATCTCCTCATCTGTTTTCTTGGTGCCTTCCAGTCTTCACTGGCCCTCCAAGCACTGAAGGCCTAAACTCTGCCAAGTTAATCCTGTTTCATTCAGTCCCAGTCACAAGCACCAGCTTGGATGTAAAACAGGGACCTTCACAGACAGGTCACCTCACTGTGGCTCTCAGCAGCTGAAAGCCCTTGTGTGACAAAGGGCAAGAGGGACACAAGGCACTGATTTTGTTGGAAGAAAACTCCTCTTCTGGTAAACCAGGAACAAGGCTAATGCTACAGGGCCAATTGCTTTGATAACTTCATGTAAAATGTGGATACAGCCCTTTAAACAGCTAACATGGCCCCAGAGTGACTTACCCAAAACAGCAGAGTTGCCATCACCCAGTGGGAACCTCTGGTACCGGGGAATATTAAAGGGGGGCAAAAGGTAGAACTTCTTCTCCAGGAGAGGCTCGAGGCGTGAAGCAGATGGGTCTGCAGGGTGGAACAGGTTATAGACCTGCTGACAAGCTGGTCTGAGCTGAAAGACTAAAAAGATGGAGGGAAAAAAAAAAAGCCAACTCAAGTATCAAAAGATTATTAGTTAGAATATTGTAAATATTTGTCTGTAAAAAGGACAACTGTTGGGTTAAAGAAAGTGCTAATCAGTGCTTATTATCTCCCTCATCTCACAGTTTAGTCAACTGAAACAATTTATTCAGTACTTATAGACTCAAGAATTGTCCAGTATTTTTAATGTTTGCAAATACAATGCAAATAAACACTATAATCAGTACTGGCCAGAGCACACGGGGATCTGCTTCCTTACAGTGCATAAATATTACAGAGAAACGTTTGGGTTTAACCAAATTCCTGCACTTGAGCTCCACCAAGGGAGCTCAGCAGTTTGCACCAGAACTTACTGTCAAGAGCGGGAATTACAGTTTTTCGCAGTGCAAGAACCAGGCCCAAGGGAGAACCAAAGAGGAAGAAGTCTGTGATCTCAAATTCGAACTTCCCAATATTTCCTCCATCCAACATTGTGGAGCTACTCGATCTCCTGGAGCCGGGGTCGTTTCTCAGGACACTAGAATGTAAACTGGGACAAGAAAATGAAGTCAAAATTTCATTCATGCTGTGTTTTCGTAAGTAAAGCCTGGATCAGTGATTGATAGGGAATATAATTTCTGTCTCTTCAGTGAAGGAACTGTGCTAATCAACCCACAACCATCCCGTTCCACCGGCATCACTGTACAAAGCCAAGCTTCAAGTGGGTTCGTTTACACACACTGCCCTCAAAATGTTTCTCCTCTGAGGAGTCCAAATCTTGGTTGCTGCTAGTAGGACACTTGTTTGCAAGAGAAAATAACCAACAAGCTAAAATTACTAGCGTAGCAGGGAAAAAAGCGGGTTTACAGTGATTCACTCCATGCCACATGTTACTGCTGTGCTTTTCTGGCTGTTCCTTCACCTCAATATTAAGGAAAGCTGTGCTCACCCCTTTCTTCCTCGTGGAAGTAGTTGGACAAATGTTATTGGACTGGAAATAAAAAAAAATAAAAAAAAGAAAGAAGGGGAAAGAGAAGAAGAAGCATCAAAATCTGCAGGAGGATTTCTGATACCTTCGTGCATCAAGGTTGCACCACAGATTCCATGTGTGTGGATGGCACTCACTGGGAATGGGAATTTGGGGTAATTCACTCAGTGGCCATGTGGCAAATCATATTTATCCTGCAACCAGGACTCTCCCACTTCTCTTCTGCCCATGAGGCCACATCCGTCAAGTTATAACCAAACTACCTCTCAACCTCACCCAAACAACTCCAGGTAACTGAATTTAAAAACAGTAACTACATAAAACACATCCAGTTTCCCCTTCCCTGTCTCAGGTTTCAAATCTGTTGCAAAACTCCAACAGTATGTGATCCAGGCTGAGCAATAAGAGATTTAAATTCACATTTCCCTCGGACACTCAGAATAAGCACCAGGAGCTCTTAAGATGGATGTGGGAATCCACCCCCACGTTAGGGAGAGTTGCTCCTTTGCAATCAAGATGCGGAACTGTGAAATGACAGATGTGTAACACCAATAACCTCATTCACAAAGCAGTTTCTCAGACTCCTCTGTCACCACTCAAAAGCACTGAGCTGCGATTTCCTTTGCCCTCCAGGCTGTGCAGATTCCGATCCAACGGTAGCTCATTGTAATTAGAAGCAGAGAGTTGAAGACAGAGTAGCAGCAGTGCCCTAACGGGGCGTTTGCAAACATTTTAAAAAACATCAGAACAGGTTCTGTAAAATATGTAGCGTAAATGGATACCACAACAGTTGGGCTGGATAAGATGTTTACTGGCCCGGAATCAGGAGCAACACAAATCCAACAGTCTCCTGCCAGCTCTGTGGCCCCAAGTCAAAGCCCCAGGTGGTGACCAGCACTTGCCACGTCCTCACATGCAACAGCCCTTGCTCATCAAGGCCATTGCTGAGGGCAGGGACACCCCAGCTCTGCTGGGCTCACCAGAACTGGGCTGTTCCCTCGCCCCGGCACTGGAGTGATTGCTCACACACATCCTCTGGGACAGCCAGTCAGGCAACGAGCAGCTGGAAAAGCTCACACTTTCGGGAAGAAACGCAGGTTTCACCCAGACTTTGTTTTCCTGCTATGGCAAATAACGCATCATCCCAGAGACAGCTCCTCTGCCGAACGCCATTCCCAAGGGATGCCGAAGCGCCGTCTGCTCCTGCTGCGCTGTCATGTATCCTCTGGAGCTGCACACAGGCACATGCTCGGCTCTCCCGCTTCCCAACCACAGGGAGACGATAAGCTCACTTATGCCAGACGCCCGGATCATGGGAAGTCAAAACAGTGATGTCAAAAGCGAGAGGAACGGGGTGGGGGGTTACAGCAGCGACAGTGAAAATGAGCATGTTCCCGTTTCTGGGACGCAAACGAGCTTCCCTGAGATCACCCTGCCGAGATGCACAACGCTCAAACACGGCTGAAACAAACCACCTTCAGTGGAGCTTAAATTACTTGTGCTAACAAGACTGCAACGCAGCAAGTTTGCTGTGTGTGAGGAATGCAAAGTCACTTAGAACACGGTCAGGTTTGCAGAAGACAAGGCAACAGCACCAGGATTCCAACAAAGGCACAAAGGAAAGACTATTCTGATGGCAGGATGGGTACAAGGTGTCTTTGGTGTGTCCCACCTGGCTTCCCACAGCACGTCTTTGTGAGAAAGGGAAGAATGAGAGCACTTACAGCACTAAGCAATTTGGAGAATTCTCTCCTTTTGCTGTGAACTTGATAGTCTTTTCAGCAATCAAAAGAAATGAGAGCCAAGGGGAACTCGGAATCTATCATGCTCCAAACAACCTACAGTGCCCTGTTCTCCCTTTAAAAAGCAGCAGATGTACTGTGTGCATTAATTAAACAAGAGCTTATGGATTTCAGAAGCAAATCAACTCATTTACAATAATACAAGTACAGCACAGCCAGAAATAATATAGTTGCGCAGAAGGACTGAATTTAAAAATAAATGTGTGATTGTAATCTCCAGATGCTGCTCTGGCTTGCTGGGCATTATCCCAGAGAAGTGGGTAGGTCTGATACATGAATAAAAATGAGTGTCTTTGGCACAGGCTGGAATCTGCAGTGGGCACGGACAGAAAGGTCCTTGTGTGCCAGGCTGCCCGTCTGCCGAGCCCGTTAGGGAAACTTGGCTCTGTTCTGCCAATCTCCTGCCCACAGCCACGTCACATCAGGGCTTGGGTTTTGTACGGGAAAAATCATTCCCTGGTGACAGAGGCTGACGGGACGTTCTGCTGAGGAAGGTGCTGCTCTGTACGGACGGCTGTGAGCACAAGGTCCAGGGCTGGCGTGGGACGCGCAGGAGGGGATGAGGTGAATCTCTGCTCCCCAGCCTTCGCTGCACCAGGGAGAGAGCTCATACAGCAGAGCTTCAACCTGCCCTTTTCCCTGAGGGAATCCTGCTCCTGAGCTCTGGGAAGAGAGTAGTTTTTAACCCAAGGTCTAAAAGGAGATTTAAAAAGATTTAAATCTCTAAAGAAGGACAGATGCCCCAATCCATCAGCCCACTGAATACCGACAGCTCTTGCCAGGGACCCACAAGTACTTCATGTTGGGAGCAGGCACAACCCTTCAGAGAGGGAACACGAAGGATCAGCACAAAGCAATTTGGAAAATAAAACTGTGCAATCCATTATCCATGTCAGGCCCAGCACTTGTTCTAAAATAGGTGTAAAACTGCATCAAGACGCCAGCTCACTTCCATTAACTGAGCCCGTGCCCCTGGGGTCAATAACAAGGAGGAGAATGAGCACATTTTTGCACGACTCATATTTTCTCCTGTAACACAGGAGGCTGTTTTGAGAAGGTAAGACCAAGAGCCTGATTGCCTCTCATTAACCTGCTGGAAATAGCCAGGAAGCTTATTGTGGGTTTTGTAAATGCAGCTGTCTCTCCGAATATTGTATCTCTGTGCACCAACAACATTCACTTTGATGCCTTCTCTCTCCTATAAATCATTTACAAAAGGCCCCTGACATGGCAGGACAACACAAATCCCTGTGCTGAAACAGTGATTCCAAGTAGTGAAGGAGGGGGGAAAAATGCAGGAGAAACCTCCAGCTCAGCACAAGGAAAAAGGAGCAACCTTGAACAGCTGCAATGCAGGCAGTGTGTCTGCTGTGGGGGGACACTGCTTCCCAATTCCTGGGATGTGGGAGAGGAGGGATTAAGAGGGTATTTATTGCAGTTCCTACAGGCCTGCTGGAGGAAAAAGTCTGGGCTGTCCAGTTCCACAGGTCGAAGAAGATGATTCAGTCAGAAAAATCCTCTGGGTTTACAGAAGTAATCCCTGAGCGAGCGGTGGCCGTGGAAAGGCTGCTATTAAAATTCCATAGGTTATGTTAGGGGATACATTTCTGAGGGTCCATTTGAAGAAGCTTAGGAATGTGATATCAGGGGCGTCAACAGCTGAGTAACAAATTTAAAACACGTCCTTGGTGCAATGGAGCAGCCCTGGCAGGGGACAGAATAACTCAAAATCAGGCTTCAGAGACGCTTTAAAATTAATCCAGTGCTGGATTCCCAGTTCTGCTTCACCGACTCCGCTCGCACGATTTCTACATTTGCTTTATGACCTCCATCCCACACTCGCAGCACAGCAGAGAAGCAGCTCCCTGACAGCCTTGGCTGTCACACAACAGCACGAAGGGCTTCTTGCCATTGCTTTATGGATGCAGTAAAGAAGCTGGATTCTCTCAGTGCCACTCAGCAAGAAAGCTGTTAATTTTTTTTTGCATATACAACACACCGGAATCAATACCCCTCAAATCTAAATTATATGTTTTCCTCCACCTTGCTTATCTCAGGATGACAGAGCAACACTCAGGCTTCACACATGCAGCAGCCTCAGCTCCGGAATACTGCTGGTTCTGTTCCTTCCAAGTCTTAAATCTTACCTTGAGAGAAAGGCTTGATGCTGCTTTATCGTGTCCAGTTCATAGGTTGATGAATCACTCCTTTTCCGTGGCAGCTGCTTCTTTGGATCTTCTCCGTTGCTACGAGGAATATCAATGTTGCTCCTGCTGAGGTGTCTGCTGGCTTCCAGATTAGAGCCACTGGAACAATGGCTGTTGTTCACCGTTATTCCAGGAGACAGAAGGTCCGTATCCTGGGATGTGAAATATACGGATTTGGCACTCTTAACAGCTGAATCAGGAATAGACTCACACTGTAACCTTCTCTTTCCCCCCTCCTTTCCCCATCTACACCAAGATCCAGTTGAGGACAACACAGTACCTCAGGCCAAACCACCTTCTGAGGGTGCGGGTGTTGCTTCCCACCAGAGGGTGGAACATCCCCGTTCAGAGCCAACGCACCCAAACCGTGACACATATGCACACGTTTGCCATCGGTAAGGAATCGAGTCTTTGTTTTTTTGGGGGAAGATCCTTACTAAAAACAGGAGCCCTGGAGGTGCTGTGGCCAGCAGATCTGTCCCAGTAGCCACTGGGTGCCAGCATTACCTGGACACTCACAACGCTTCCTCGCCGGCTGCTGTTCTGGCTCTCGGACACGGTCTGATTGCTGTAGCATAAGGCATCAAATCCCAGGATTCCTCCAACACAGTCCCCTACCAAGCAGACCTGAGAAAGGCAACAAAAGCAGGAGAGGAGAGAGGGGAGAAATAAAAGGGAAATAAAAGAAAAGCACCCCTTGACTTCAGCTCCACGCTGACAGGTAAATGGATGGTGGATTACACCTACACAAGCTGGAGCAACAGACTGCCCAGTGCTTTCATCAGGAAAACTACTCATTCAATGAACATCCATCAGAGCCTGCAGACTCCCATTATCTCACACAGCTGATGTGTCCTGGCTGTCCCCACCAGCCAACTGGAATGAAGGGAGAGCAACACAGAGCCCTGATCCCAGGGCTTACTCCAGCCTCAGGAAACCAAAGCTGGATTCCTCCCTTCCCAGCTGTCTATGCTACCTCAGGGAAGCATCCCTGTGCTTTTGCCCATTAGTATCCTGAGGGGTAACACTGTCCTGCTTCCAAGGGTACTGAGCAGACAGGCACAGTAAAGCATCACTGGGAAGCAGAGGGCTGGCTGGGTCCTGGGTACAACACTGGCTGGGAAGAAGCTCAGGGTGGATAAATCACACCACAGCAGAGCAGTGTGACAGCCAGCCCAACGTCCCTGCCCTCGTGGGGCTGGAGAGTCCCTTTGCTCAGAGGTGGGAAGCTCAGTCATGGTCTTTTATGGGGTGCAGCAGCTGCACAGCCTCAAAAAAATACACCCGCTGCTGTGACAGCTCCAGCACGAGCTGCTGAAGGTCCATTCAGGACAGAAATGCCTAAACAGCCTTGGTTTGCAATGGAGAAGAGACCATGTGTTTAGTAACAAAAGTAGCATTCCTGCTTCAGAAAGGTGTGTCATGCTGAAAATTGATTAACTTCACAGCTTTGTAGCTCCATTTCTGAACACGAACTCAGACTTCGCTTTGAATCCCAAAGGTTCAAGACAGAACACAAGCAATAATCTTTCCCTCTCAGAAAGAAAGAAATGGAAAGCACAACACTTTCTTATTGCAGCTCAGCACTGTCATGTTTCCATCCCTCCTGAGAGATTAATGGCAAAAAGAGTTTCAAAAGGAAATTGCTTTTCTTGCTGTTCCCCTCACTGTGTTCACGAACAGCCCCTGGCTCACCTGGCCATTGAATGATGTGCCCTCCTGGGATCTGATGAACTCACTGTAGGCCTGGTTGGCTCTGACAATGACTGTGGCCACTGCTTCTTGGTACTGAGGGGAGGATGTTGCCAACAGAGGGAGTGCAGCAAGGGGAATGTGATCCTGGCTGTTGGACAGGCAGCCTTCATCATAACTGTATGGGCTGAGGCTGCAAAGGGCAAGAGACATTGGAAATACTCAGCCCAACATAAAAGGTGGGGAAAACAATTTGCAGACAGTACAGTCAGTGTTGTGGTTCATTAAAAAAAAAAAAGAAAAAAGCCTCAAGACAGAAAGGCTATTTATTCCTCTGTGAATGAGTGAGAGCTTAATAAATCTTTCCCTCCCATCAAACGTAAATCTTCAAGGACAACATACTTACACTGGCAGAACAACCCTCAGACAAGGAATTAAATCCTTAGTATTTATTGGATTAATTAGAATAAATCAATCTCAGAACTTGTGCTGCATGATTCCTGTATTCACTGCAGCACGGTATGAAATTGAGACTGAATGCCTCGCTGGTACATTAATAAGTGCATCCTCAAAGCATGGTCACAGCTTTCCATAACACACGCAGAACACTTCAGGGAAATGAATAAAACAAAACAAACCTTCCCCCCTCCCCACCCAAAAAAAAAGCACAAGAAAAAAAAAACCAAAAAACAAGAGTGAAATTGCAGATGTGTCACTCCATGACAAAGTAGCATCAGTTTACCTGGACACCAGGGAAAATGCTTCGGAGCAGATGGCTGGGCAGGGGACAAGCTTGATGGCAATGTGGCCAAGAGCAGCTGGGTAATGCACCCTCATCACTGTGTCAAACACTGTCGTGATGGTGTTGACATCCCCCTGCTTGGAGCTCTGGTCACCACTTCCTGAGTCCAGGATGTTCCCTCCGTGGAGCACCAGGAGGAGGACGTGGATTTTACTTGGCTGCATTAATGGCTGCACCGATTCATCCTGAGTGGGGATGGAAGAGAGCACAGGGAAAGGCTCATTTTGCAAAGACTTGTGCTTAATTTCTGGCAAAGGCCATTAAATACACCTGAATACAACACCTGAGGACCTGACTAGTCCTTCCAGGTCTCTTATCCTACACATGTCCACGCACAAATCCACACACAGCCTCAGTGCAACTGACTGTCTCAAGCAGAAGGAATGCTGGAAGCTTAAAAAAAAAATGCATAAAACTGTATCCAGGTAAAACACGGCAGGAGTAAAGACATTATTTGTGTGCATCAGGGTGGAAAAACACAGAACTAAGAGATAGGTGTTGCTTTCTGTGGGGTGCTGAGCTCAGCTGCAGCCCTTGGCAGCGGCACACAAAATTAACAAATGAGATCAAACAGGTCAGCAAGTGGCAAGTTACTGAGAAAAGTTGTAGGAAGACCAGTCATTGCACGTTTGCCTGCAACAGAAATTATCAATAAGACTTCACAGTTGCTTAAACTGGTGCAGAAGAGGAACTGGACAGGTTGCAGCTTGGGGGAAGGAGGGATCTGTATCCACAGTGGGTTCTCATTAAATGACCTGCCAGACCAGCTGTGACCCCAATCCTGATGCCCCAGGAGCAGGTACAAGAGCATCCATTTAACATAACACAGCAGAGCAGTAACTCTTTTTAATATCTATTTGCTACCAGGGCTTTCAGTGTTTACAGCTCCCATACAGACTCAAATCCTCCACCCCACACTGAGATATGTGCAAACACTCCTGTGCCTGACCCCTGTGCTCACAGGGACAGCACCTGAGAACATCCTGAGCAACTCCCTGATGAGGCAGAGAAATAGCCACTGGGAGGGGGTGTGGAAGGGGTGAAGAACAGCTGTATTTCCACTTGGTAGATTCTTCTAATTTTAGCATTTTTAGTCCCTTGTTGTCCTTCGAGCGGTGATTGAGTCCCTCACAGGCCCTGCTGGTGGGAGGAAAGCATGCCCAGGCACACATTAGCAACCTAACAACGAGCTTACATTTTTACCAGATAATGTTAAAGCATGTCTCAATACACAGCCCACCAGAAGGACTAAAATTCACATCCAAATCTGTAATAAAGATTTTCCAGACCTCCTGCATAAGAATGGCCATCAATTATTCAGTGCCATTCCACTGCTTTAATGCCTGCTCTTAAAACCTCCTCTGACTCGTTTTCGGTGCCTGCACAGTGAACTTTGTACCTGGCTGGAGGCACGGGAGGAGCTCTCCCAGCATCTCGGCACCTCTTCTGCTTCCAGACAAACTGTTTTAAGTGCTCATTCCAAAAAACAACATGAGTCACCAGGCTCAGGGCATGCAGAACTTTATCAGCACCTTTCCCCTTCAGTTCATTAACCTCTGCCCTTGAAGGGAACGGGGAACTGCTGATTAGTTTACGGGTGGAGGTGACTATTTAGAATTTTCCTTGTAAGATCTGGAGCCTCTTAAGATACCCTGAACCACCTTATGGTGAGGGAGCTCTTAACCTGAAAAATCACTGCAGTGGTGGCATAGGAATTTCATACCATTTTAGCAGACAGCCTGTGAACAACTACAAATAACTGTCTTTTTCATCTCACTTTGAAGCCTGTTCTTTTCCTAAAATGAAGGCAGAAACGGGAGGGGGTTGAGTTTGTACAGCCCTCTGAGGAAGACAAGTTCTCCACACTACCCTGAGCTCCAAGAGAAATTTTAGGGCTGTGACTTGTTTATCTTGAGGCAGCCAGAGCCACTGCCATCCCAGCCACCCGCTCTCCCCGTGGCCCTTGAGCTCTCAGTCTATTATGGAAAAGCCAAATCACCACGAACTTCGAGCCTGGCACTGAGAGTAATTTCAAAACCAGGCTCATGGTCTTTGAGAGACCACTTAGACATAACGTAGGCACTCTGCAAAGCAGCAACACCACCTCTGCAGCACTGACAGGGAGATGCTTCATGGGCAGGACAAGTACAGCTGCTCCTCGATGTCTCACCGAGACTCTGAATTACAGAAACCTAAATATGCAAGTCTAGAAAGCTGGGGTGGGTGGGAGTGTTGTTATTTATTATTTTACCCAAGCACTGACACAGGCTGGGCTGTAACTGGTTTCCAAACAAGACCCTGAGCAGCTCCACGTCGTCGTGGGCTGCAGCCGAGCGGTGTCCCCTTCCCCTTGGTGCTGCAGGAACATATTCTCCCACTCCCATTACCATCCAGCATTACCTCTACCCAGCAGTGCCTCAGGCTACACTTATCCTCACAGGATTAGTAGTTTTTTCCAGCTGGATACCTGATGCTGCCTGCAAACTACAGAGAATTGTCTACATGATGTTCAAAAGGTGGGTGAAATAGTCCCTTAAATCCGAAGCACGCGGGTGCCAGCGCGGCTCAGCGACACACGGAGACAAAATGTCACTCACAGAAAAGAGCTTTAAACGTTTACCCCCGTTTATCCCACACAGACATAACTCCAGCAACAAAGGATCTCATTCCAAGAAACCAAAGCACTTACTTCGATGATGCTGAGCCTCTCCACGCTGGAGCCAACGTGGTACTCTGCTGATGTCTCCTGGTACAAGTCACCTGGAAGCAGAGGTGTAAAATGTCAGTGCTGACACTCTTCCATAAAGACACTGTTTGTTCCAATGCCTCTCAGCCTCTTCTGCCTCACATCTCCTTCATTATTTCACCAAACTGCCCTCTCCCTCCCTCTTGCCTCCTTCCACCTGAGAAGCCTGGGCAATGCTGGGTCATTTATTTCCCAGCAGTTTCCCCTAACCTTAGTAAGAGCTGAAGACATTAGTGAGCTCTTCTCTCATTACAGAGATCCGGTATCGCTGCTTTATTAAGGATGGCAACAATGGGAAATCCCTGCACAGTTGTCAGAAATGACTGGCTTGTTGGAAAAGAAAAGGAATTGCTTGAACTGTGCTGGGGAGCAGAGATCTGATGTGTTCCTCTGTCTGCGCCTACACAGACTGACTTTGTACCAGTGTCATCTTCCACCGTGCTGCCACATGAATCGCTCTGGCTGAGGAGCTGCAGCTTCCTTTCACCATTTCATAATGATGAGCAGAAAATAAAACCGAGGCAGATACCGTCAAGAACAAAGGATGGAGCAAAAGGAAAGAAGAGTCAGGAGAAATTCAAGTCATTCGAGACAGAGCTGTAATATTTCATCATTATAGGAGAGAATCCTGACTGTCACACAAAGGAGCCAACGAGGAAAATAAGAGAGAATCAAGAGCTATCCCAGCTCCCACCGAGCAATTCTTTTTCAGCAGCACTGGGCAGTCATTTTTATGCTCTGTCTCCGCTTTTGTGAGATGAGGATAACAAGTTTTACCTTGCTCAGGATGTGGCTGTAACAATCGCCTGGAAACACTGTAAAATAGCACATGCAGTTTGGACTTAAAAAAAATTACCCTGGACATCATCGCATTCGGGGGTTTCAATTTTATCCATCAGATCGTTGGAACTCCATTTGGTTATTTCTTTCGGGAATATTTCCTCGTTGTCAGACAAGTCCTCTTTAAAAAACAGATTTTTTGAGAGTCACACACACAAAAATATGTACACAGACAAGAGCACAGAACAGAGTTTTAAATTAAACTAAAGCCCCATAGCTCTATGTTATCTATAAACATTTGGATGGCTTAAGTCATAATAAACCACAACACTTTACCAGCTTTTGTTACATAGAAACCAAATCATCTTTTGAAAAGTAAACAAAATGATTTAGTTGCATGTTTCTAACAAACAAAACTCCTAAAGCACGGACAAAATTACATGGGTTTTTAGTGCTACCACCTCGGGCACCAAGCTTGACTTATGTGATCACATTGAGTACACATATCTGCCATTTCCCTCCTACTTCAGGATCTTCTCAATCCCCTGGCTCAGTTCAACTGCAGCTGATAAAAAATAAGGGTCCTAAAAATATTATGTTCCCAGAAGTGTAATTAAAATGACCATGTAATACAAAGGAGACACTCTCTCTTTTCCTTTTTTTCCATTGAGGATGTATCTCTTACTGTTATAAAGGTTAAGTGCTTTCTAATTTATTTATTGTTCTGTGCTTAGTATTTCTTTCCTGAAAATTTTGAGCTTGTAAATTTAATAAAGAGTTATAAATGTAATAACAGCAGTAATTACAGATGTCTTGCAGATCTAAAAGCTGTAATCTTCAGAGTCCCAGACTAGGATTTCCCCTTTCTTACTGCTGTACACTTAGTAAAATAATTAGTTGGAAAAATCCTACAATGGGGAACCAAAAGATTATGAAATATACTCATCTTTTCAGCAAATCTGAGGAATAGCTTAAAAACCCAATTATATGAAGGGGACTTAATGCAGATCCAAGCAAAGGCCGATTATTTTTAGGAGTTTCTATTTCAACTTTGACCATAAAAAGAGATCAACCTGGAAATTTTGCATCAGCATGCCATTTCCTTTTTCAGCCATGGAAAAAAATCTGAGTAAATCCCAATTCCCCTGCACAAGGGATTGTGGAGCTACCTGTCCAGAGCAACTGGAAAGCAAGTGCTTTCTCACGTGCTGGCAGAGAATTAAGAGGACAATTGTACTCAAAGCTCCTCCAGTAACTTCATCTAAATATTAAACTCAATTCCTTGAGAGGTTTAATTATAGCCCTTACTGCTGCTCAAGTGATCCCTGAATGGGATATTACTCCCATTATTAGCATTTATTACAGGATAGATATTTGATATTACTGCACTTGTCACTATCTTTACCAGAGTGCGCCAGTGAATGAGGATGAGTGGGAAGCTGGAGACAAGGAATCTTCTCGGGCTCGGGTTACGCCCACTGCACTGTGAGGAAATGTGTGTATGGGAAGCACTTCAGAGGAACCCTGCTCGGTGTTGACTCACATCCTGATCCGTGCCAGTTCCCATGGCACCGACCCCGCAGGATGAGCCGCAAGCGGAGCTTCGTCCCCGTTCTCAGACCCGGAGCTGGGACGTGTCATCTGCAGGCCAAGGGGCACCAAGGGATCCCCCCCAGGGACAGGGCTGTGTTCAACTGCACACACATCAATAGGCTTTGACTCCTACACCAAAATCCCACCAGATTTGGGCACAGTTTTCAGCCCAGCTGCGGGGACTGCAGAGGACAAACTGTACGTACACCGAGACTCGCTGTTGCAGGAGAGGAGCTGCTTCTACTCTTAGTAAGCTCGTAGAATTATTGCAACAGAGGTGCACAAGGCTCATTTTTGTTAATTCCCCCTCCCAGGCCTGTTAGGAGCATGCCAGGGATTCCCTGGGGCGCTGGATCCCAGGCCGAGCCATCTCCATCTCAATTCTATTACTGAGTAATCAAAGAGGCAAAAAGCAGTGGATAGCAAGGATGCCGTTTCCATGACTCACTCCTCTTCTCCTGCACGTATATTGCTACAATAAATCCCTTACATACTTTGTGGAAATGCTACATAAGTTAATAAATAGAGAGGGCCCTTCTCCTTCCAGGCAAGAGACACACGTTCATCCCCTGACTTACACGTGTCCCAACCATTTCAGCTGCTACTGTACAAGTCACTACACTAACATGCCACTGCCCACCCCAGAATTTGAGACCCGTGCCTAAAGACTGACGGGAGAGCTCTTCTGGAACACAATACTATTGATTTTTGGAGACTGAACTTTAGCTGAACACCAGCAAAATTGAGCTTTACAAAACTGGGGCGTCATCTTCTAACAACTGCATTTCACAGAAAGGTCACCAACTTCATCAGCACATATTGCACATCTCACTTCCATCAGACAAGCTGGGAGAAGAGTCCATCTGTCGTCAGTAGAGATGGAGCCCTTCACGCTTAAATTTGCATTAAGTACAATACACAAGAAGAGTGCAGGGGCACAAAGCTCCTCCACACACATGTTACAGATTAAAAAAAAACCCACAGCTTTCTCTCAATACAGATAATCAAAATTACTTTGAGGATTCTGGTATCGACACTGATTAATTTTGGCACCTGAAATACCTCGCTGCATTCACTATTGTATTTCTTGGAACATGAGAATAAGGAGTTAATAAAGGCAAATTTGGGTTTCTTCAGGTCCAGACAGGATGATTACTCATACCTCTTACTGATTAAAAACAAATTAGAAAAATAATCAGTCACAGTGAATCATTAGGACACACCCACAGTGCAGTTACTACCATGGATTTTACCCACACTCATTTGCACAACATAAAATACAGCTCCAAAGGCTACGACTGTTCAAGATCCCCTCAAACACATCAGAATCCCAAATGTTGCTGTGTTAAATGTAAGAGTTTGCTGGGTGATGCTGGAAGAAGCTGCACAGTGTCGTGGTGAGAAAGGAAAAGACTTCAAAGCAGAAAGTCTCGCTTCCTTCCCTGCTCACCCCCCACCCTCGTGCCTTCCGCTCCCTTACCCCACCATTTCAGGGGAGAAGCGACGGTGACTGAGGCTCCACGTACCATGTGCATCAAAGAATTCATCATCTGAGCTGTCATCTGAATCCCTGGCAATGCTCTGCATCCTCCACTCGGAGATACTATGGCGCGAGGGACTTGCTGGAAAAAACAGGAAAGCCTGATGCGAGACGCTACAGCGGCAACGCGGAGAGTTCCCAACATGATCTTTGCTGGAGGGAGAATCGCGTGTTCTCTATGAAAATTCCCTGCTGCAATATTAAAAACCCCAAACCCCGATGATGCTGGTGTGATGTCAGTGTACCGCTTTACAGATCCTGCCTGTTTACTGTTGTTAGAACCTGCTAGCAAGATGCTACATTAAAGCAAGCTGCTGCTTGGATCACTCTTCTGCTATTTTGAATGGCAGCTATTTATAATTGTTAGTAGGACGTGCAAAATCAGCTGGGTTTTAAAGTTTGCAATTAGGGAAGGAAGCAGGCTGATTGGAGGCTTTCTCCGTGCCTCTCATCAGCACGCAGACTGTGCCTCTGCTTCGCTAACTTTCGGGTGGGTTGCTCAGCAGAGCAGCCTGGAGAGAAATAATCTGTTTTCTGGAAGGAAATTGCTTCCACACAAATTGGATTAGAGATCTATTTAAACTTTAAACTTGAATGATTTAAACAACATGCCATCCAACTACTTCATCGGGAGCTGTTGGAGCATGGTCCTGACAGAGCAAGGAGAAACCCAACAGTCCATTGGGTGCTGTTTGCCCTCCCGTTCTCACACCTACCTGCTCCCTTTCACCTTCCCCTCCAGAGTTCCCTGTGCTAAATATAATCATATTATTGCGCTTTTATTTTTTTTCAGATATAATTTAGCAACAATCCAGCCTGAGCTCTTCTGGGCTGAGCTTGTCATAGATCGGCCGCCTGCTGAAGGGAGCACTGTCCAGAGAACGATGAGAGAGAGGGTTTCTCCCCTCGTGCCTGTCACACAGCACACACAGAGCCCTTGCAGCAGCCACCTTACCCAGCAAAAACCTGAGGAGACTGACAAATTCTCATTTAGCATATTCAAGACGCAGAAAGGCTCCGGTGGCTGTGACAGCTGCACGAGCCCTTTCACGCTATTGTTCCAACAGCGTTAAATATACAACTAAAATTCTTCTAATTCTTTTTTGTCTGGTTGTCAGATGGAAAGAGGAGGGAGACCCTGTGCAGAGTCATCTGACTGCAGCTCAGCAGCCCCCAGCACCCACCACCCACCCCTCGGGGAGCAGCGAGGAGGAGGCTGGCAGAGCAGAGCTAATTCACGCCGGAGTGACGTCAAGGCACTCGCATAATAGTTGCTAAAAATAGAGCATGTAATAACATATGGAATGGTGACAAGGGTCCTGCTGTCAGAGGTCTCACTCGGGTGGTAGGGAAAGGACTGAGATCTTCGGGAGAAAAGGCGTTTTTTTGCAGCTGGAGGTGGCGGCACGTCGCGACAGCCCTCCTTGCTTCCATATGGTAATATAGTGCCAGCATGGAGGATGATTAAAATATCTGCATGACGTACTTCCCAGCACATCACAATTAATTTCTTTCATTACTTTTTCCTGTAAAAGCTGAGACATTCTGCAGTCAAAAAAGAAATTCATGCTTTGCTCCCACTGAAAAGCTTCGAGTGAAATCCTGAGAGGTCTGAAAACTCCAGCTCCCAGTGAACACGGCAGCAGCGGAAGAGGGGGTTTGTACAAAGAGCATAATGGGAGATGGGTGCATCAATATCAAATCCTGGTGCAGGCAAAGTAGCCAGCATTTTTATCTTTATGCAGTGATTTATGAAGCATCTGGTAGGTTCTTCCCTGGGGCTCACTCGAGTGAGTCATCGCAAGGTAAAACTACTGCTCCTCTCTCATTCACCCCGTGATGAAATCAGTGATGGAGTGGGAAATAAAAATGGAGACTCAACTCACAATATTTAGTGCATATGAGAGATGGAGAAGCTTCACTCACCCAAATGTTCCCTTCCACAGTCACTGGAAGAAATTCTGCCCCTTGGGGCTTTCAGAAAAATCAAGACTTTTGTTTTTCCCTCTTGCAGGGAGAGCTGCTATAACTCTGCTAACCAGCTGTGCCTGACTAAAAGGAGAGGGAATTGCTGAGGGTTCAAACCTTCTGGCTGTAACTCCCTGGGGATTCACCCCTTTGTACAGAACGGTCTGAGGAAGGGAAGAGTTCAGTACAGCAAAACAAGGTGACTGCCAAGGGAGAGGGGAGGGACAAAATCCAGGGCTCAAAGCTGAGTCCTTGCAGGGCATCCACAGGGGAGCTTTAACATCAGAATCCTGAAATTTCCCTGAATGGTGTTTCAAAGGGCATATAACTGTGATCCGTGGTCCCACCTAATCCCAAGGTGAGGTGTCATCTCCAAACAGCTACTGCACATCATCACCAGAGGAAAGCAGCAGCCCCCACCCATCTTTTGGGGTTCCTGCCTCAGTCTCCCCAGTAGCTGAAGAGGTGCTTTGCTGTGGGAGCTACACTGCAGCACCCACGGAGCCCAACCCCCTTCTTAAGTGAACCAATAACCCTGGCCAAGGAGCACAGGTGCCTGCAGACAAGCAGATATCCAGGAGGGAGCACCACTGAAGGGTCTTGTGGCTCATGGGCAGCAAGAACTCTCTCTCTCTCTGTGCTGCTGGCTTGTCTTCTGATACTCTGCACTGCCAGCCAGCTCCTGCCTGCTCCTCTGTGCTGTTTTCATAGTTTCTCTGCTTTTGACACTGGCAAGAACTCTGCCACGTGACACTGAGTCACAGTTACGGGATGCCATTCTCAGACCCGAAACAAGCCACCTGAGAAGACTGAGCGTGTGACACCAGCAGAGAAGGCCTCTGAGTTACCAGCACCCCCAGGAGAAATACACACTGTCCCAAAGGTACCTGACACAGGGAGACACGGTCTCACCTCCCCAAAGCCCAACCTTCCCGCAGTTCAGAAGAGCAAGTCATCTTACCTCCCCTCTTTGAAGACCGTGAGGACTTGGAAGAGGTTGACCACTGCTTGGTGAGCGACCTCCCAGAGGCTGGTTCGCTGTTGGCAGCGGAATCCTCCGTGTCAGCAGGTGAAACCGTGTTGGCTTCCACTTCCTTCTCCCCAGGGGTGTCCTTGACGCCGTGCTGCTCGGGGTCACTTTCGCTGCAGAACTGGGCCATCTTCTGAGCCAGCATCAGCTGGGCCTCCTTCTCCAGCCGCCGGATGTCCTCGATGGTGAGCCCGTACCACTCGTCCTGCCAGCACCACGCCTGGCGGTGGGCTCGCACCATCACCTTCCGCAGGCCTGCAAAGCCAAACGCCCCCGTCACCAGGGCTGCAAACCCCAGGGTTCAATGTGCTCCCTTCCCAAAACCTCGGGACGCCGTGGCCAGGATATTGCAGTGACATCAAACCCACAGCGCTGCAGTGAAGGACCCTCACACTGTCAGGGTGGCAAACTGGTCACTTCGTGTGCTTTGCCTCCTAAATTCTTGCTGACCAACCATGCCCTGAGAAACCAGCCAAGTTCTTCCGTGACTGTTTTTAACTAGGGAAGGGATTTCCTAATTTTGGATGAAGGACTTTGTCCTCCTGTGAGTGCCTGCTCTACCGAGGGGGAAACCACACACAGACCGTAATTGCAGCCCCCTGAATTTCTGGCAACTTGTAACATTTAGATCCAACCTTTAAAGGCAAGTATGTTTCCAGGAAAAAAAAAACACAAAACAAACCAACATCAACAACAAAAACCCACTGATTGTGTGTTCTTTTTTTTTAATCCAGAAGAGTTTCGAGTCATTCCTTGATGAACACTACGCAGCCCACCCCAATTGTTACACGACTGAAGCACATCCCACACCAGCAGTGCTGAGCCTAAAACCTTCCCTTTCCTTGGAAACCTGGTTTCTGCACCTGATTTCTATATATCAGTGAAACAGCATTACAAATATGAGCTTCTGAGATAATGGGATAGAAAGCAAAGTAAGGGAGAGAATAAAGATGCTTTATTTTGCATATACCATCTGTCTTCTAAGAGAAACAGAGCGGCCAAAGCCAATTTAAAATATTTCAATGTATCACACATCTGAAAGGAAGAAATGCCTCAGTATCAACACACAATGCACCAGACAACAGATACTTTCCTCAAGACTTAGACTCACTGGTAAACATCATAATACCACTGAGACTTTTAAAACATTATAGTCACTTAGGATTTTCACCAATATTAGTCCCTAAAAGCTCACGACAGGTCAAAGCTCCAAACTGTTATTTATTGTAGCACACGGCAGTGATGGTGCTTTAAAAGCTTCTGTAAATACTGACCAACTGATCTTCAGGAGCCCTTCTGAAAATAAATAGTCAATTGGTATTGTTCCCCCCTTTAATTACTGGGAAACTGAGGCAGAGATGGGCTGAAGGACATGCCAAAAGCAGCAGTGGGATTTGCTGTCAGTGGGATTACACTATTACAATCACCTTGGGCTACCTTGAAACCATTTAGGTTTTGGGAGCTGCAGATCAAGCTCCCTAAGCACCACCCTGAGGAAACACTTCTGTCTTAAGCCACCCTCCACCTCCAGGAGCATGGCCAAAATGGGATGGAACCACTTCGTGTAGGGTTTCTGAGGTGTTTCCAGCAACATCTGCTTCACTATTGTACAAAAAAACTTAGATCTCATTACTGTCACAGTTTCTATGATATTCAGCCTAAATATGCCTTTTGGGGTTTGTTTCTGTTTGTGTTCTTGTTTGGGTTTTTTGTTTGATTGATTTTTTTAAACAAACAAGAAGTGTATTTTTATATGTTTATCTCCTCCAAGGTCTGAGCACCTCATTGTCTGCTCTGCTCTTCGGTCAGTTCTGAAAGCCACCAGCCCTCCCAAGCCAAGCTATCAGGAGGAAATGGCTTCTGAGATCAGCACTAATGTCATGGACCAGCGAAACCTGAACTTCATTTGCACAGTAAGATTAAATTTATCAATATTTGATGCATTTCTCTGCCTGACTTTCAAGAGGGAGCTCCCTGTGGGAGAGGGAAGTATGAGCCGGCAGACTGCGACCTTGTGGGGGCAGAACAAGCAACTTAATTGTGTTCAGACTTAGTCGAGATTCAGAGTTATTTCCCATATCAGATTACTTTTTGCAGAACTACAGGAGGATGTTTTAGCCTCTTCACCTCCTGTTATGACTGACAACCAGCAGAGCTTGACGAAGATTAAACTCCCATCACACCCACACTGAGAGCCAAGGAAACGCTTCTCTCCCTCTAATTCAGTCCCCAACACCACAACCATCCTTTGGATTTCCACATCCAAAATGTCCCCTTCTGCTCTGCTTGGAACAGCTGGAAAACAGACTGTGATCAGACACAGAAGTGAACGTCCCCCTTGCTCTCATCCCAAGGTTTCCTCCGTTCAAGGGCTCAGCAGGCTCCGCTCACGCTCCCGGATTCAGCCTTGATCTATCAGTGCACCAACTCCTCAGAAATTCTCTGTGTAGAGGCACGGATGCCACCGACCACATACCTGTGTTTTAATGGACTAACATCACAGGGAACATGAAAACCACTTGGGGGTAAAGAAAAAGTCTCCTGAAGTTCCCTCTCTGCCTCCTCAGATCTCAAAAAATCGCCTGTACTGCTTCCTGCCAACCCCCAGACCTCCCCGTGTGCCCTGCTCACACTGCTTTGATTAGACATCCCAAATCATCCTTCCTTAAAACCTTGTTCCTTTGAAAACAGGATGGCACGACAGGGCTTCACAGCGGTTGTGTCTCTACCCCTCCAGGTTAGTTATGAAGTCAAAAAGACAGATTACTTCCCCAGCCTCTGGCCTTGAGTGGGACGGGCCATTTCTCTTCCCCAAACACAGGGAGAAAACCTGGAGGAGAATGAGGTCGTGCAGGTACAAAAGAAATGGAAAAATAAAAAGGCAAGGCTTGGAGAGAAAGTCTTCCGTGTTAGGGGAGAGAAGTTGAGCAGCTCCTCCGTGCACAGCAGTGAGAATATCACTGATTTCCCGTCCAGCCTCAGCTGCAGCCTTCCAGCAGGCAGGAGGGACACGGGGGATGCACCGAGGGCCCCACACAGCTACAGGAGTTCAGGAACCAGCTACTAATGACTGACCTAACTCGTCCAGACACTGCTTCCCTCCCTGTGCAATGGAAAAAATCAAGTCCTGGAGAATTTTTGCATTTTTGTAGCTTTTGTTTAAAGAAAACACCACCCAAACAAACAAGAAAACCACACATGCACAAATATTCATATGCAGATTGATTTCGGAGTACCCGTCACTGTACATTGATTTAATTATAACATTTCCCACTGCTCTGTGGAGGAAGATCATCTGTGAAGAGTTGAGGAGGGTGCAAACATGTAAATCACTTGGCTTTCAGCTCACCACCTCAGAAGCTGGTTGCAAACATGAGGTGTTGACTCTTGTAAATGATTTGTGGTGTTGAACTTCGTCATATAAAAGGGAAGTGCAAATGACCGTGAGACAAGCCAGGACAGAGAGGAGCCTTCATCTGAATTTAAAAAGCTTTGGTCTGTAGTTCTGGGTTTGCTTTTCAACATGAAGTAAAAATAGTAAATGGAACAAAAACTCAATGCAAAAAAACCCTCAAATAAATCAGAAAACCCACCAGCAAATCCTGCTCCAAACCACCTCGATATCCATATAAAGCAACTGTTCAGATATCCATTGATTCTGTACCCAGTGGCAACATCCCAAAGCGTTTTATAACACACTTTCACAGTTTCCTGGCAGCAAATAAAGGATGCCTGATTTTCCCTGTGCAACACCATTTCCCTGACAGTCACAACAGATCCCACAACCTTGTCAGTAGGTCCTGGTTGTCCCATCAAAGGCCACCTGCAGTTACCTCTTTGCTTCCCTGCCCTCTCTTGCTCAGACCCATCACAAAGAACAGCCTGTGGTCACATCCACATTATTCCAACTGCAACCTGCCTCCCCTTGGAAAGATAAAACTCTGCCTTTGGGCTCCAACAGGCAGTGGGTGAACTAAGTCATTGGAGTGCTTTGGTGAAGCAGAAGTTCTGCAAAAGTGCTTTCTAAAACCACTTCATCACTGTGCAGCAATTGGGGCATATTTAGCCTAAGACACAGTGGCTTTGACAAAGCTCCAGTTACTGGGATGGAACACACTTTGCCACAGTATATAATTAATAACCCATACACAGTCAACACACTTGTTTAACAACAAAGGACTCAGAGCCCACGTGCACCATTAGGAAGCAAGTGGGAGCAGAACATTATGCAGTGCCAGTCCAATTAAACTTAAAATCTATGGGAAAGGAGTAAAAAAGCATACAAATATTACAGCCAAGTAGACTAATAGCCCACAATCACAATTTTAGTCTGTGTCTCAGGCTGTCAAAGCACTGAGTAACTGTCCAATTAGTCAGAGGAAAGAATGGCTGTTGCGCTCAGTGCGACTGAGAACGTTTCAACACCATCCCCCAGAGTTACTCCCCCTGTGCTCAGCAGCCTTTCCACATTGTACAATCCATCCATCACTTACCTCAGACCTGTTCTTTTTTCAACCCATTCTCTAATTTTAGTTTGTACCACTAAGTACTGCTCCCCTCCTCGGGCAGGGTTTGCATCCTGGTGTTTGTTTCTGCCTCTGTTCTCTTGCCGACTTGGTGGCCCCACACAGAGCTGGCTGATTCTCCAAGAAATAAATTTGCAGGGCTTGGAAACAGAGGAACCAGCAGGAAAATGCCAAGGAAGGAGGGGCTGACCCACCAGAACACCTCTGGCTCCTGGGAGCTTGGTCAACCATCAGCTGTACAACGCACAAAGGTCTCCATCTGCTTTTGGTCATCAGCTGAAAGCCCCAAACTGGGGTCAGCACCTAAGCCTGGTCAGTCCTGTTGTAGCCACATCCTTCCAACTTAAACATCCTCATACCTTGCTGGCTGTGGTACAAACGCTGTGGCACTTTGCCCACTCACTAATGGCTTCCCCACAGCTCTCCCAGGGCAGAGGAGGCCACGCAGCTCCTGTAGGTACCCAAAGCTTTTGCTTTCACTTTTCACTCACTCTACTTTGTCTTGCCTTATGGGCTTTTCTGATTTTATGCATCTTAACCACTTTGAAAAACAGTATTTGCCATCATTATAACAGAGTGGAAAAGCTTTTGAAAGGCAGACAATGAGCTGGCTCTGCTCTCTGCAAAACCTCAATCAAGAGGGAAATGGCAGGCAATCTTTCACAGAATACAAAAGCAATGTTTCTAAGGGACCACAGTTTAATCTATGCCAAACACCTCTGAACAACTGGAAGAGTCACGTGCTGCTTTTCCATTTAACAGATACAATGGAGTTGTTATTCTGCCCCCGTGTTTTCCAGCATACACTAAATTAACCCGTGTCACCGAAACGCCGAGGGAGCTCATTGCAGAGAGGCACTTGTAATGCAGCCTACAGCAGGTACAACTTCCATCTGTGGGTAAAGGAAAAGCAAAGGAGCTTCAAGAAAACAACCTGTGAGCATTCAGAGAGAGGTGCACACTGTTCTGCACTGCTCTATCAGTGTTTTCCACATTAGCTCTCAGGAGCACGGTACGACTGTAAAGAGCTATAAAATTAACTTATGTTACACTTCATGGAAAATTTGCTTATCAGAAGGAGAGTGGTAGAGGTCACGCAGGAGGATTTACTGTGCACAGAAAGCAGCTACCATCCTCTACACAGCCCTTCCTTGGCCTTCTCTTTGCCAGAGCACAGCCGTAGCTCTGCCCTCCTTTTTTTTTTTATTTGGTTTCTTTTTTTTCAAGATGGAAATGCTTCTTTAACACACTCTTCAGAAGGTTTTTCACCTGGCCATAGATCCTGTCATTTGTGGCCAGGCTCAGAAATTGTATCAGCTGTGTTACAGATTTTCTGCAAAGAACAAATTACTGCCAGCACTGCCACCACTCAGTTACTACACAACCAATTCCTCCCTAAAAGCCCTGACCTAAGAATGATGGATCCTTCAAAGCAACACATTTACTCACAGCTCAGAGCTGTCAGTGACCCACCACAGGTAACAGCACAGTGATGTGCAGGGCCCTGAACATCCCAGAGATGTCTGGCCACGCAGAGATCCCCCAGCCCTGTCACAAGGCAGGTAGAAACTAGGGGTGCTCCAGGGAGTGGTTTTCTGGAACCACTCAGGTCTCAGGAGTGAAGCTTATTTCTTCAGGCAGCCCTTCAGGAGGGATTTTGGTCACAGCAAAGAAAACTGGCAGATTCTGAAAATGATCTGGCAAGTTTAACAGACAAATCGTTATCTAAAAAAAAAAAAGAGAGAATGCAAGATCTTGCCTACACAAGACTTGAAGCTCTTTCAGTGGGTACACGTGCTTTGGGTTTGTACATACCACGATTATAAGGGACAGAATAACAGGGGTTTTTTTCTGAGCTGACACACAGAGCCATCAGATGTGAGGCTCTCACAGACATGTCTCGAGATATGATGCATTGCACACACCTCACCTCTGTGTTCTGATTCAGAAACAACATCAAGGAGCTGACAGTGAACTCTGCAGGACTACAAATGCTCACCAACATCGTGGATAAACCGCTCGATCTTCGACTGCATCCCCCAGTATCTGAACTCCACTTTACACAGTTTGTATGCACACATGATGGGGTATTTCCCGGGGTTGTTCTTGTACTCTTGAATCCAGTCTTCTGAGAGGGGCCCTCTTTTAGTCTTCACTGATTTATACAGCTTTGGATCCTCCTCAGCTTTGTATTCATGTGGAGGGATAGGATCCTTAACAATATCAATAGGATCTATAGAAAGAGAATGGGAACAGTAAGACCTTTTCTACTCCTGAACAAAAGAAGAAAACATCATTTCTCACGAGTTATCTCTGTTTTACCAAATACCAGAAGCATTACAGCAATTGAGTTTCTTTTTACTTACACTTAAACAACTGATATTTTAATTGTTTATACACTGCTGCTGGGCAGAGATCAGCTCTGCCAGAGGAACGAGCACACACAGTTCCTGCAAACAGAGGCTCTGCTCCAAATAGATGTTTCTGCCCACAGTGGCTGCAGATCCACTCTGGCAGCTCTGCACACTCCGTCTTTCCAGCTCCATAAAGATCTGTTGCACATTCCATCTTTTCAGCTTTTCTAGTATCACTCACAGTGCTCCAGCTGTCTCATCCAAGACAGATAAATACACCTGCCCTGCTATGGAACAGGCACTACCCACGGAATATCCATCAAATGAGGGAACTGGGAACTCCTCACCTGCTATTCTTAGACCAGGTGTACTGAGGAAGGCAGAAAGCTGAAGTCCTCATTATCAATCCAACAATGGAAAAGTGGAAACTGGGAGTGCAGTGAATGAACGTATTTTAACGATCTGCAACCCCCACCCAAGAGCTCAGCAGAAGCATCTGAAGTTTGGATTGAAGGGCAGGATCGCACTTCCCAAGGAATGACAGCTCTGCTGACACCTCTCAGGGAGGCAGCACGACTCGAGCCTGTTTGTTCAGCACTGCAAGCCTGATCAGACAGGCTCAGGAATGGGGCCAGTCTACAAAACAGAGGAGTTTAAATCCCGTAACACTCCAGTGAAACTGCTCAGGGTTATGGCCCCGTCCCACCACGGCTCCAGCAGCTCCGCAGCCTCAGGATGTCCCTTCCCAGGGCTGCCAGGACTCAGCTCCAGCTTAACACTTCTCCAGCCTCAGCAGTTCCAGAGCAAGGGATGTTTCCAGCCCAGGGACGCTCCAGTCCTGCGTGGCTGTCACTGCCAGCACTCTCTGTCACACAGCCGAGTCTCCGGAAAACGCCAGGGGCATGGACCAGGATGGAATGGCAGGACAGAGGAATTGCTACAACACTTGTCATCCTCTGCCTTTTTATGATGTTGATTTTTCCCCTTTTCTCATAAAATCTTTATGTTAACTCAATCTTCTAAATCCAGCTCAGAAGCTGAGTAATAACCTGCATGAGGACAAGACTAAAAGGAGAGGGAGCAAAAATGAAATGCACCTTCCTGCTTCAAAAGTGCAGATAGGAATCATTTCCATATCCACAAGGGAGCCTCACAAGTATACAGCAATATTTTTACAATTATACAGCAATATTTTCCTCTTCTCTGGTTATTTCTACTTATTGCCCCCAAATTTATTAGATGTCTTACTCTCTGGAGCTGCATAAATAAGATGAAAAATTGAAGCTGATGCATTTACAGACAGGGGATTCAAATTATTTCCATGTGATTTACGTCAAGCCTAGAAGAGAACCCAGGTGTCCTCACTTTACTTGACGTAACCCCATCCACAATGACACCACGGGGGTGCAGGTTTGTGTTCAGCAGGGATGGCAAGGCAGACAGGACACACCAAGCCAAAAAACCAAAACAAACAAAAAAAGGCAAAACGAAAGAAAAAGTAAAGGAAAAAGGTTGTTTACCTAAAATAGTTTGCCTTTTTTCTGCAGGAGAAAGGTTGAACACGTTGCTATGGTCTCCTGGATCAGTTTTGTAGTACGTCTCAATATCAATAGAGAACTTCTCCACGAAAGGACACGTGTACCTGAAAGCCAGAACAACAGCTTAGAGCAAATCAGCCTCAAATCCCAGCCAGACTTCACTCATGTTTTACCTCAGCTATGCCTAAAATACCGACTGGACAGATTAAAGAGATTGTTCTTTAATAACTCCTTAAGACCAGAGCTCATCGGTTTTCAGCAAGGAGATAAATTTTGGGCCCACTATACTAAAAAGTGATGTTATGAAACACATACTAATACAAGGACACCCTGGAAATGCTCCTGTGCAAGGAGAAAAGCAGAGCTCCTGTCTGAAATCTATGGCAGAATAAAATACAGGCTGGTTCTGTGCAGCACAGGTTTCCTGGTCAACTGATTGACACATGGGCATTTCAAGGGAAGAGATAAAAACTGACTGGACGTGGACTTTAATCACTTGAAAGTCAGGCAGCTCCACTATACTCAGTCACTGGCAATGGCCCAATGGCAAAGCCTGACTCCCCACCTTTCCCAGGACCAATGTCACTCGGAGAGACCAGCTAGAACAGAACCGGGAAACTTTTCCAGGCTTTTTGATAAAAATATCCCTTAAAGCCCTTTTATTATGAAAGATGACAGCAATATCAGACTTGTAATCTGGCAAAGTGCAAATGCTCTAAACCAGAGCAACTGGCATAAAGGCTGTTTTGTCCAGGGTATCTGAAGTCCTCCCAGACAAAATCAGCTGAAACGAGGAGGCCCCAGAGGGCTCCACAGAGGCTCTGGCTCTCTTCCCTCCTCAGGGTGAAAACCACAGGATGTAGGTTTCTTAGTTTCTAGTTAAATGGCAGAAAGACGGTTCTCACAAAAGAAGCACCAGATTTATTTATATATTTATGAATATTTTTTTCTTCCCCTGTAGAACAAACGAATCCCGTCTTCCTTGACAGCACGCAGCGTGACATCTGTCCCAGCACCGGCTACATTTATAACTTCCCTGAGCTAGCAGATACCTGCAACGTTGAGCAGAACACACAGTGCAGGATGCAAGACTAAATAAAAACCATTCAAGATTTCCCATGCTTTGATGGACAAAACAGCTCAACATTTCAGAGCAACGAGCCACAAATTCTCCAGTAACGTCCGCAGCCAGCCCAGGCGACGCTCGCGCTCCCGAGACGAAGCACTGCCGAAGAATTTCAGGACTTGACCCCGGTTTTTCTAGAGAATGTGACTGGGGAGGGAGGAGTGGCACAGTTTTACCTTGTCCTTGTGTAAGGATAAGCGTTCCACGACTCCTCTTCGACTCGCAGAGCTGCCTTGGGCAGTATGGAGCGGAACCAGCTGGGGATGTGCATCCCGATGTGATACACCTTGTGAGTGTACTGCCCGTTGCCTCCTGGCCCATCCACGTAGGGCCTGTTCTCCAGGATCTCCACCCCGCTGCCTTCCCCACATGTCTCCTCTCTGCTCTTTTTCTGGAAGGGAAAAGTCTCACACGGTTAATCTTTCCAGGTTGTTGTAACCGCCAGGCTCTCAACGCACATGGACCCTGGGGATGGTTTCTAGGACCCCTCTGAAACAGAGAACTGTAGCAGCACCCTGGCACTAAGGTTGCCAAACCTAGAGATTATAAAGGAAAAATTTACAGACTCATCTGGCCAACACAAAAACAGAGAGCTGATTTATTAGAAATCCTGTGAAGATTTGGATACTAAGTTTGAATGGAGATCTACTGACACCTCAGTTCCTGCTCCTGCAACAGATTTACACATCACACCCCAAAACCTGGCTCCAGCTGTGAATCACCCAACAGCACAGAAATCTCTTCCATCAGCAGATGGCACAGCAAAAGGGAGTTTGTTCAGCCTGGCACGTTGCTGTGGTGGTGTATCAGCACGAAGAATCGTACACGCACTTGGCACAGCATCATCTCAGGCCGGACACGAGGAGGAACTTCTCTACTCAAAGGGTGGTCAGACACTGGGAGGGGCTGCCCAGGGAGGTGGTGGAGTCCCCATCCCTGGAGGTGTTCAAGAAGGGGCTGGATGTGGCACTCAGTGCTCTGGATCTGGTTGATGAGGGGGTGATCGGTCACAGGTTGGACTCGATATCTTGGAGGTCTTTCCCAACCTAAAGGACTGGATGATCACAGTGCTAAAGATCATTCCATGACCTAATCCCACAGGATCTGGGGGCTTGTTGCATGAGATCTCGCCTGGCAGCAGCTCTCCAAGAAGAGACTATGCTCTGCTAATTAAGATATTTAGAAGAAACAACCCAAGTTTGCCAGAATGCACACTGCACCCCTTGGCAGCCTCCGGATTTTGGCTTATTTGTGGGATTGTCCTTCACTGAGAAACCTGGCAAAAATTCCTTCAACTAAAAAAAAAAAAAACCAACTCATTTCAGTGCTTCTAAGAAGAGCTAGAGGCAAACCAAATATTTATTGATTTCTAACACACTTCAGCAGACTGGATGATGTATAACCTGCATCATTTCCAAACAACAGATTCATACTGTTAGCATTTTGAGTTCATTGTTTGTATTCGAGAGCACAGTACTTTGAAAATTAAGGGGGGAAAAAAAGGAATTTTATACCAAGAATCAACCATGAAACGTAACACAATAACGACTTCTCATTTCTGGCACACAAACAATTCAAAGGATAACACGGTTTAACAGAAAATTATTAATAAGATGCAAGAGATCAGCTTCTCATCTTTTGAGAACAAGATGATAAGCCAACAGAGCTATTTAGAAGTAAATAGCTCTGGTTTTAAAGAGCTTTCAAGTGATATAAAATTTAAACAGCCATAACCAAGAAACCTAAACAACTGACAATCTAAAGAGTAAGTTTTTTCTCAGTCTCCAAACTGCAATAGAAAAAAAATATAAAAACAGAAAAGTACTTTTTTTACAGTTTGTTTCTAACACTCAGCTGGCAGTTCATTAAAGCACACATCCTCTTCAAACAAATTACTGACTTTCAGTTCTTATATAAGCACTGACCAAGTCCTGTACAAATATTTATGACAATAACATTAAATAATCTTGATGACCCCAAAATCTAGTTAATTCAAAGGTCTTGGAAAAGGCAGTAGCCCAGCCAGCACAGTGAATGTGTCAGAATAACAGTGCAGCATCTGCTCTGAACAGTTCATACAAATTATGGAGATCTAGAGTTTTATTATGTGGCAGAAGCACGTGGAAATCGTAAGCAAAGGGAAGATGGGTTCTCTTCATGCCAACTTATCACAGTAGGACTGGACATCAGATAGATTTAAAACTCCATTCTAGAGCCCAGTCTATTCTGCAAGTCCTCATTTGGGACCAAAACATCCACACTCAGAGCCAGCACTGACATTCTCCACTTGGCTACTCAGCCGGTTTCAACAAAAATCTCTCTGCACGAGGATGAGCTGCCTGGTTCCCATCCTACAGCTGGAACCCTGCTGACCAGCCACACCAGCCAGTTGGGTTTTTTTTACATGAACACTTCCCTAAGGAGCTTTTCCACATGGTAACACTGAGGTTCTCAGCCAGAGCTGCCTGATGATGGGAGATGTGAGGGTGGCACCGTGTTCTGGCCCCAACACTTTGTGAGGAGACAGAGAAGGCAAAAACGCAAGTCCACTGAAACTCTGTGAAAGTCAGAGCATATCTCACTTCTGATTCCTGATTTTATTCACTTCTGTGCACCTGCAACAGACTGCAAACCCTATTCTGAGAGCAGGGCGTGCTTCCTCCTTCAGCCTTTCCAGGTGACGACCTCCAGCCCACAGCCTCTGCCACCCAGTTCCAAACCTTAAGCAAATTTTGGCCCTACACATTCCTCCTACTTGTCACTTTATCCACAGAAGATATGACAAGGGCAGCAAGAACATTTTCTTAGATGAATGTGAAATAAGAGCTGCAGCTCTGCTGACAAAAAAAAAATTAAACCAAAGATTATAAGCCAAACTATCTTTAGAGCCAGGACTTTTGAGTCAGGCCAAATTTATACTCAAAACACAACACATTGCTGGGAAGGATAGTATGATCACAGAGAAACTCCACACAATAAACCCACACAAAAGGCTGCTTCCCAGCCCTTCACACCCTCATACTTACCAGTTGGCTCGTTGAGAAGGCAACAAGTGAGGTAAGGAAGAGCCAAAAGGGTCAGGGTAGATGATGAACAGTACAGTCACTGACCGGTCACTAAAAGATTTCTTTCTCATATAATAAAAATAAAGACATCAGCCACATGCACTTGAGAGACCAGGATGATACTCTGGGTGTAAGTGGTGCTGTGAAAGTGAAGCACGTCTGGGAGTGAAGAGCAATTTGCTCTTCAGCCATAAAGCCTTTTCATGCCTATTGTGACTGAGCCACAGCCTGGAGGGGGCTTGTTACAAGAAGTGGTCTGTAAACAACAATTAAAAAATAACCATTGATTAGGAAAGCATTTGGTGTGAGGAGTGTCTGGCAAGGCCTCTCCAAAGAATATCTGCTGGGGAGGGGCAGATGTGCAGGCATTTTAGGGTCAGTCTCCCAGGTTTCAACCTCATAGACCCATGTCCCTGTGAGAAGTAGAGACTTTATTTAGCAGCTTACCTGTGTCATTACTACTCACTACTAACTGACACAGCATCTTCCCTCTAAATACCTGAGGAATGGTCCCCAATGAAATCAAAGAATAGCTGACAGCCTTAATATGCAGGTTATCTAAGCCATAATCACAGTAAACCATCTTATATTGTATTACAACAGGAAATCCAGTCATCCCTTTAGAAGTCCCTCTCTTGTGCTGATGACACTCCATGGTCTGCACGGCCCCATCAATAGCTTTTCAGGACAGATGGTGACACAGATCCCTTCTAGCTAAAGTAATAGCATTAAATTACTCATAACAGGGAACCCAGGGAAGCAGATGCACCATGATTAGCAAGAATGCCAGTTACTTAAAGGCTTCTATTAAAATAAATCTCTTGGCACAGCAGCATAGCATGGGACACAGCACATGACCTCAGCACAGCAATCACAGATGAATAATTCCCATGAATGTCCTTTAACCACTGGGCAAGCCTAACCCCATTTATCATCTGCCCTTCACAACAGGAGAAAAGCAGTTGGAAACAAAGCCTTCCACGAGCAAAGGCAGGCTGGGCAGTTCTCAGATCTTCCACCTCCTTTCCCAGTCAGAAATGTGTCTCCCCACCAGTGTCCATCCTGCAAAGCCTTAGTCCAGCAAAGCACCTGGCACAGCCGAGTGGATGTTGTTCTAGTGGGACACAGCTCCCTAAAGGAATGATGATGGATGGCAACAGAAACCCGCACAACCTGAGGAGTCTCACCACAGCTGGAGGAACAGCACTGACACCAGAATGCCCAATGCTGGTGAAACAGCCAGGATGTGGCTTACTGGATCAGCTGGAGAAATACAGAAGTTAGCCTGGGTAAGCTAAGCTTGGCTTGCAGTGTTTTGCTTTTGGTGAATTAGAAGAAAAATCAGACCCACAAACCAACTCAGAAGAACATTATCCTAAACCAGAATTCTTCTCCTTGTGTTCCAGCCCAGGCTGCACGTGGGCTCAGGTGCCATAAGCAGGGAATCTCTGCAAAGCCAACAGCAGCACTGCAAACAGCTCAGGGGTTTATTTTCTCCTGAAGTTGTCCTTTTTTTATTGGAACTTACTCCTTTGAGCACTGCAATGATACTGCAGAGAACAGTAAAGACAATAAGTGATCCAGGCATTGTTCTAGCTTTCAAAAACAGATTATAGCAATAATCCTACCTTGTTTACCACTGATTATTGTTTACAGTACAACCTCCCAATCTAAATAAGTGAGATAGTGGTTACAAAAGGCTGAGATGCTTTAGCTTCCCCCCGAAGTTCTTCCATCCCCACAGCAATGCAGTCACACAGCGGCCGACTGAGGGCCCACGAGAGTTTTGATTTGAGATTACTCCAGTTATGGAGACTGACAGCACTTGACAGACCTATCATCCACAGATAATGAAGACACAAATCATTGTCTGGAAACAATAACCAGAAGATTTTTTCTGAGGTGTTTTATCCTCCAGCTCCCAGTTGGAAACAGAGTATTTTGACAGTCCAGACAAATTCTTCTGGGAGAATGCATTAAAATAACACTGAACTCTTGGGATTTTTTTAGCCCACTTAGACACAGATATGGACACAAGAAGTTTTCCAGCCAGCTGATGGTTTCACTTAACAATGACAGCAATGACATCTATGTAACCACACAACAAGAACATGACAGCAAATATCCCCAGAGGATCCCTAACACACTTGCTCATATTGTGGCAAGGGAGGCTGAGAAAACATTCCCTGTAACCAATTACTATTTTTTTTGGTCATTGTTTTGGATGCTAAGGCTACCACAAATCCCAATTAAGTGTCCAGAAACAGATCTGTCCTTTGGGAACCAAAGCCTGAAGTGCCTCACACAATGACCAGACCACAGAGATGTCTGAAGCTGCTTGGGAAGGAGGACTCCTGCCATCACTGGACAGCTTGGAAGACCTGGTTTCACTAATCACACCTATTCTGTTTTTGAAATAAAATACGAAGTCACTTAAGGTATAAAGGACTGAGTAACAAAATTTGGGCTGGGAGAGGAACAAGCTCCTTGTTTTCAATCACTTCCCTACGCCAAGGGGAAAATACTTCCAGCTATCTCCAGCTGGACGTTATTTAGGCTGAGGGATATTTCACTCTGATTTTCCAAAGTGTTGCCTTCTTCCCATCACCCACAGCCTTCCTCGATGTGCACCTAAAACCAGAAAGCCAACGACAGAGACCCTGGGAAATACCAAAAGGTCCTGGAATTAATATAATATATACCTGATGTATTCTCACCCAATTTTCCCAGCACAGCATTTCTGCACATGGATAACGTGTCCAGCGAGGATGTTCATGCTCATGGGGGTATCTGCCCTGCCCTCAGCTGTCTCTTGCTGTGTATGACTCAGCTCTGGGTTCTGTTAACCACTCCTTTCGGAGCATTTGAGCTGACATCTAATTCATTACGAGCAATCTGCTTTCACCACCACCAACCTTCTGCCTGCTGATGCAGATATCTGATAGACCAGGCCCCATTCATGGGCAGGATTTACTGCAGGTAATCAAAAACCAGGTCTTTGATGTTGGTTTACCCTAAAAGTACAGTAGGGTCATAATTCCCAAGTTGGTTTTTGTTGTTGGTTTTTTTTCCTTTTCTTTTTAAAACTTGTGTCAAAGACCTGAAACACTCAGTAAAAACCAGATCACCAAAACCAAGGTGATACCTAAGCAAAAACTGCTGTTCAGAGTGAACAAAGGGAACAAGAAGATGGTACTGTTCTACTCTTACAGAAGCCAAGATGCAGAACTTCCCATCACACCAAAACCAACATAGTTTTATCAGTGCACAACACGTTCTAAGAGCAAACAGGAAGCGAATTAAATTAAAAATAAAAATCACCCTTACTGTTATTAATGCAGGAGAGTGCTGAAGTGGAACGGCACACACAACTTCTTGCTGTCAAAGGTTTTTGTGCCCCAGTCAGAACAGCTGAGTCCTCTCACATTAAAGTTGATGGAATCAACATGAGAGCACCATTTTGAAGAAGGAGAAAAATAACCTTAAGACACAGAGCTGCTGGCAGGGCTACAATCTAGTAACCAGATCTTCCAAACCCCATTTCAGCATCCTAACCATGATGCAAGTCTTTTTCACTGGGCTTGAGTAGGGACCTTTACCAAAATCCAGGAGAACAGCCCTCAAACAGGGAAGCTTCTCTACTCTGTTTTGCAGTAGTCAAGCACAGCCTTAGTGGTTATATTGGAAAGACAATCTTAAGGGTAGGCAGGAGCTTACCTTTAATAATGGGAACACTGCTGCCCCAGGAACGGGTTTAATTAGTACTTTTGAGTACTGCAAATCAGAAACAATCAGAAACAATCCACACCAAGTCAGACCGACAGTCCTCCCACAACAAAACTGCCGGAGAACAGCAAGGGACTTGAGTTTTGCTCTTGTTACTCAAAGCCAGGCTTGCTCCACCTCACTGTGCACAGTTAAGCTCACGGGAAACCAACTCCAAGGCCTCCCACCAGCAAGGCTATTCCTGCCCTTTCAGCAGTTGTGGCCACCACAGGACCACGTGTTTGTTCCCACCACCTTACGCGTGCAGGCAACTTTAGACTGCGACATCTGTTTCCATGGCAATGGGGCTGCATCAGCCATCCCCGGGTTTAGTTCAGGCCATCCTCACCCAGGCTCCAGCTCTGCACACCAGCAGCACACCAGTGATGTCACCAGTATCCATGGTGCCCACAGCTGAGCTGTCCCTGTGCCCTTTGTGCTCTCACATCCTTCATGGGTGACAATTACTTTAATCCAATTACTGCTGTTAAAAAAAAAAAAAATACATGAAGGGCCAGTGTCAATACTTATTTAGGGAAGGAAGGTTTGTTTGAGTCAACAAGATAACGATCAGAACATGAGGCTTTACAGTAGCACTTTGACTCCGAGGCTCATGGCATCGAACACGTAGGAATGACCCGACACTCTGGGGAAAGAGGAAAGAAATCTGTTCCTCATCCATGGTTTCATTAACAAAGGGAAAAGAGCAGCTGTTTTAAACATCTCCCTTCTAGGTTTGATCAGTGGCTGGGCAATGTGCAGTGCTTCATTCCATGCAGGCACTCTCCTGTCCCCCGAACGCTGATGCTTCACCAGCCAAGCACCGTTCTGAGAGTAACCACAAAGGAATTATCATCTGTCTTCACACAGCACTCATCAGCTGCAATTCCCAGGAAATGTCCCCTTTGGTTCCTTCCCAGCTCTGCAGGGAGCTGCCATCTGATCACTCCAGCCTGCAGCAGGGATATATCATGGAGGGGGAGTTTCCCTCAAGCTTACCAAGCAAGAATTGGGATTATCACCCAGGAATTGCCAGCCTGTCGTCCCGTGCTTCAGTAACTGCATAACACTGCCTCCAAGGAGAAATCAGGCACACAAGGAGAAGAGAATGTCACCAGGAGGCTCTTCTTGCCAGAGAGAGGCACATGCAGAGCTGCAGAAGCAAAGCTGGGCATGCAGAAGGCCCTGCAGAAGGAACCACTCTCACCCCAGAGAGTGCACGTGACCTGTGCTGCATCTGCAGCTCCACCACTCTTGGCTGCTTTTCTTGCAATGTAAAATGTATCTCTTTTTAAAAAGCCCTAAAAGTTAAAGGCAGCAGCAGAGTCCCACAAGATGGAGCAGAAACACGCACAGCATCCATTTGTACCAGTGTTGTAGGAACTGCATTATTTAGAATCGGGGCCAGATATTAATGAAGCTGCTCGTACAAAAACAGGATATTTCGGGGACAATCAATTGTGCAGGATCATAAATAATTTACAGCATTAAGAGAACCGTTCTCATCGCCACTCATTAATCACTTCACCTTACAAAGATGCCCAGTCATACTCCTTCAGAGTCAGGGCTGGATGTGCCAGAGGCACATGAATTAGGAATCACTTGATTATGGAGATACCTCAAACTTGTTTATGCCATATGCTCAATCTTTCAAAATGTCTTCTACACTTCCAGCTCAGTATTTCATCTACTTTAAGTATTTCCTTCTGTGTCTTTAAACTGATTTTTCACTGTATTAACTGTTCCACAGACACTGTGAATTACTGTGCCTGCTTTAGAGGGAGGCAAAGCGAGTTGCCCATTAGTGTGTTGTGAGTCAGAGGCAGAATTTCAACTCGGGGTGTTTTGGATCAATTCTAATCCTCTGACTACATCCCTTAGATTTTAGGAACACAGTGCAATTGTTCACTAACAATAGGTTGTATCCTAAAGCACCAGAGGACTGGCTTAAAGAAATCCCCATAGTTTTCTTAACACTTAATTCATTACTTGCCTTTGGGTATTTGAAAAAGTGAGAACCTAATCTCAGTCAACAGTCAAGATTTTGTCCACACATCAGAAGCCTTTTTCCATAAGGATAAAAAAAATAAAGGAGGAAAAAGGATTTTTGACAGCCAACAAGCTCAGTAGGATTAGCAGTGCTGCATCCTGTATTAAAACCAGTGCAAACCTGAAGTTTAAAATAACGTTTGTGTTATAAACCTTATCTCAGCTTCATTCACTTTTGTTAAGAGAAAGAGAGCACACGGGAACTGTCAAGGCAACAGGACGTTCACTGCCCTAACATCTCCCTTTTTTTGGAATGTAGAAAAGGTGTTCTCTATTTTCTGTATGTTTTCCCCCCAGTGAAAACTTGTACGGGTGTCACTGCCACCTGTGCAAATGAGACCCCAGATCTGGTACCACTGAATGTACCTGTACCTACCACCTTTGTTCTCAAAGCTAAACATCTGCAAGTGTGTTATCCTCCTCTTCCAGAAGGATGTAAGTCTCATGACCACAAAGAAAAGCTTATGAAAACCAGAAGAAGAAGAAAAAAAACATAGAAGCCACAAGTTTTTTAATGCTGCAGCACAGAAACTGGGGGGGAAGCTTCAAACCAGGCTTTGCTTTTAGACTTGTGAGTCTTCCAGGTTCTCTGGGGCTGTCAGCAGTGTCACCTGCTTTAAAATTAAAGCATCTACATGTCTGTCCAGATGGTAAAGGCATCTGCATGTGAAAGAAAAATAATCAGCCACCCACTTCTTCAGCGTCCAGAGATGAAGGGTTAGTTTGCTTTCCCTCACTCAATCAATCCTTCACCATCTGCTGAGCCTGCCCGTGGCTGCCAAGTGGAGCGGAGGGTTTAAGGGACACGACTTCTGCACCTGGGTATCAGGCCAGGCCCCTGGGATTATCACCACCAAGCAGGTTTTTAAGTCTGTTCTCAAAGGTGCTTCCAGAGAGCTGCACGGAAATAAAGGAGAAAACAGGACGGTGCAGGGGTGTGAGAGTGAGGTGATGGACAAACCATGATCTTTTGGAAAGGAGGAAAGCGATGGAAAATAGGATTCCCCATCAGCAGTCTGGACAGGAGAGTACAGCACATTGCAGATGCTTGGAATGCACTCGGATTTTTCAGGGAAGGCAATAAACGCAAAGCCCTGGAGGACTGTAGAAGAAAGCTCATGTTAACAGATGAGAGGAGCCCTCAGCTCCCAGAATCCTGCCTGAGTCCAGAAGGCAGGAACAGATGGGTTATCTTTCATGGATTGCCTCAAACAGGGGCCGGAGGCTTTCCCCACTCACAGACCCTCAAACTGATGAACAACAAAGCATTAACTTTATTAACTGGGAAGGGTGACACCACATCCTAAAATGAATCCCATCCTCAAAAGGTAATCACTGCATCCAGAATATTTTTAAAGCACACTTTGGAGGAAGGTCACAAATACTCAGAGAAATGCACGTGGCCAAAATGAGGACCAGAGTTATTTACAGCAGACAAGTAAGCTATGCACACTGATATAAAAATAAGTTTTAATAACAAGAGGAATTCTCTTGTCTTATGAAAGGATCAGAAGGGCAATGGTCTCTCAGAATCTCATGGCATATGGAACCACAGTAACGAATGTTATTAAGATGATAAATGGCCTGACCTTTGGCTAATAAGATCTTGATCTTTCTGACAAATGCATTCAGATCTCGTATTCCAGGCTTTTATAAAACAGAGACTTAACATGTGCATTGTTTCTGGAGCGAGGGGGAGGTGCACAGAAAGGAAGGTTCCCTGAACACACAAGAAAAGGATGCCAGTGTTCCGGGAAAGGAGAGCTGCTGAGAGAAAAACATGCAGGCCTCTCAGAAGAGCAATAATGAAGAGATCCTTTAATAAGATCTCCCTGGTGTGTAACACAGATGATCCTGCCCCTTTGTGCCCAACAGGCTTCACCTCCCAGACACTGAAACAGCCCACACGCCTTTGAGGTGACGTGTCTGAGAAGACACCCAGGACAGAGTCCCTGGCTCAAAACTTCTGCAGGAAGAAAGAAATCCCTACAGGTGGTTACAGTTATCCCCTCCATAAAGGGTTTGTGCTTCATGAAACTCATTCCAGTGCTCAACTCCAGTTCTTCTCTGCTTAGGACAGGAGGCTGCAGCTTCACCACACCAAACCACAGCTCTCCCAGTCCCAAGGACAACTCTCCAGGTCAGGTTTATCAAGAACTCTCTCACCCTTGGAAGCAGGACAGGCTTTTAAATGTGCATACAGATTTTAGGAAAAAGTTACACCAAAAGAGGTACAAAGAGTGATTTTACCGTTTTGAAATATTTTGCCTGTTTTTTGCACAAGAATAAAAAAACCAGGTCACAGGAGGAAGGAAGATCACTGGTTCTGAGCTCAGGTATAAAAATTAGCATGTTTTAATTTGGACATCAAAAGAGATAAAAATGCAGCAATGATGCAAGAAGGCCCTTGTGCCTATGGAAAAGCTAAAACCCAACTGCTCTGCAGCCAACACAGCAAGGGCTCCCAACCTGGAGACGCTGACAACGGTGTGCGAGAGGTGGATACTGAGAGTCCAAAATTTAATAGAGAAAAAACAATTCAGTTCAGATCTGCTAGGCTTCAAGCAAGTCAAGGGTACATTAAGCCCTTGCTGTAATGTAAAATTAACTTATTTAGGGAAGAATTTAAGTGCTGCTTAAAGTACTGAAACCACCGGCTCTGTAGATAATATTTCAGAAGCCAGCAGAAAGCAACTTATGAGACTTTTTACTCTCTGACCTCAATCAACAACAAAAAATCAAATTAAAAAGTAAAACAGCAGGCCACTCACCTCAGTTTTCACAGCTCTATACACCAGCCTGGAGAATTTGAGGAATAAGAGGAATTACAGAGCAACACGGGCACACACACAGTGATTTATTGCATGTCTCGCCTGCCCAATGGTGCAGAGAACCAAGAGAGAGGCCGGGTTATCCACTGCACAATTTTAATTCTCCCATCCAGTAAACACAGCAAACATGAGCACAGCCTGTTCCCATTTAATGGAAGAATCCTTTGCTGCTCAGGAATGATGCTGCTTAACATCAAATCTGGTGGAAATTTTTGTTAAGACTTCTAAGAAGAAGGAGGGATTGTTCTCTCGTGAAAGGAGATGATAGACCTTTCCACTGCAAAGCAAAACCCTCCATGAACATGCCTCTGAAAAGTGAGCACAGCTTGAGTGTGAACACACTTTGAGGCACCACTTCCACCAGAAGGGCTCAGGTGAGAAGGGCCTTTTGGAAAACTTCCACTTGGATGATGCTGAAATCCAGGAAAATTTACACCTGGACCAAAAAAACTAGAGAGCTTTATACCAAGAGGTTTGGAGTTTAATGGGAATCTTCACTCATGAGCTCAGAGTTAAACAAGTGATCAACCTCAAACATGTGCTTGAGGCTCCCCCAAGCCCTTGAGGAGTAACTGTGACATCTTTTACACTGCTGGAGAAGTGCTCCTTCCAGGCCCAGGCTGCCTGGTGTCTCCAGCAATAGCACCCCCAATACTGTACCCAACAAATGTCTTTGAAATGAACCTTTTGCTTTCAAGAACTGCTCCTCTCCCCAGGAACTACCTTAAATCATTCTGTTCTGCGTTTCAGCCAAAGATTTTTAAGAAATGCCTCTTCGCTGCTGTTTTATACAGATATTTCAGCTTGTTCCCCTAAGGGGGTTCAACAAACAGAACTTCCTTCTCCTGTGGCCTCTTCAGTCGCTTCGGAGGAAAAATAAAAGAGAAAGACACGAAGCATTTTCTCATCCTCTGAAAAGGGCGGAAGCCCCGCTCCTCACTGCTCCCTCCCCAGTGCCTGTCTCAGAGACAAACCCTCCACTTTTAAATCACACTGAAGAGAAAGGACATTCAACATCCTGGTCTAGAAAAAGCTCCCTTTGGGACCGGCAGGGATCTTTCCACCGATTTCAGGAACAACTGAAGCAAATTGCTACCGAACTCCAAACTCTACCCTAAGTGGGCTTTCTGGTTTTGTTACTGCTTTTTGTTTCTTCCAAATTTGAGCTGAAATTAGTGTTCTCCAGGAAAAGCACAGCTAACTTTTCTTCTTGTACTACTTACATGAGTAACACAGTAAAGTCACTTGCTTGTCATGCACTTCTCCAGCTCCATTGGACCTTGGGCTCCAGGCCGTGTTTCCAGCTCAGCTCCCTCCTCCAGGTAAGTGGGAGGAGATCAGAGGCCTGACTTGCACCAGAAGTTGCACCTGATCTAGGAGCAACCCTTATTTTGCTGCTTATCAGTGCAGTAGAAAATCAGAGCAGGGCTGGATGGCAATTTGGAGCTGTAGTTCCTCAAGTGTTTTCCTGGGCTGGTGAACTTCCCCTTGCATGAAACCCTAATGGCTTATCATGTCCTTCTGACATTCAGACATGGCCAAAATCACTGTCAAGTAACAGAGCAGAACCCAGTGTTCTGCTGTAACAAAATAAAAACAAGCAATTTAACTCCTGAAATCAAAAAGCAAATTCATCACCCCAGAGACGCTCCCCAGTTAAGGATTCATCCTCTGTTAAATCAGATGGGCGGCTCCTCCCTAATCAAATCACTTTCCCCTCGCTCCACTGCCCCTGACAAGTTCTGCACAGCCAACACTCTGCTGCCATCCACCAGCTCTTCATTCAAAGCAGCTGAGCCAGATTAGGAAGACAAAGTTGCTAACAAATTAATTACACCGATAATCAAAGCAGCTACAGCGTCAGGAAGAGGTACAGAAAAATGAAGCCCCCTAAGAGAAGTGTTTACTTGCTTATGCCAACATTTAACACTTGGGTTAAACACACAAAGACAAGCTATTTGTGTCAGAAAAAGGAATTTGACCATTATGACCAGAAAACACCCAATATGCACTGTTGTAACAGTCAAATCCAAGTGCCTGAATCCTTAAGGAACACAGCTGGATGGCTGAGAGAGAAACAGGGAAGTTGTGCTTTTGCTTTGGGGTTTGCCTTTTTTCCTTAACTCATTTCAGGTTTTAAGCCAAAGCAGATTTTTTTTTTAGCATCGCTTCGAAAAGCAGAGTTCTCCTGCAAACTCAATATTATTTGTGTTCTCTGCTGGATGAGCAAAATTAAATTTTATTTAAAGCGTGGGACAATGAAATAACACTTCATATTAATTTCCTTTTAAAACTGCTCCTGGTTGGATTTCAAACACTGGGAGAATATGGGCACAGAGGATTTCAGTTACAACCCCCCAACATTTTAATTAACTGCTTTATCGAAGAGTGGGACTTCAACAAAAATTCCCCTCAGTATTCAGAAGCCTGTTAAAAATAATCTACATTTTATGCCTAAACTGATTAGTATCTGTTTCACGGTGGTATGTGAGCACAGAAATGCCACATCTAGATTTTTCCCGCTCTATATTCCAAATCATGCCTTTGGTTTACTCTCTCAAATCTATATTAGACTGTTCCTTCCCAAGAAAAGAACACAATCCTTCGGTTTGCAGCTGGAATTGGCATGACCAGTAACCAGGGCCCGCCTGGGAAGCCGTGGCTGCTTCCACAGGGTCAAACAAAGGTTCTCTGATTTCAGAGGAAGCAAGTCATCAGCTGAAGTTTAGGGCTTTCCCCACTTCTCCTTCGGAAGCACACAGCAAACCTCAAATTTCAAACAAGGAATTCTGCAGCGAGACTTCCCCATCCCACACGTGGCCCCATGTCAGCCTCTGCTCCCCAGAATGCCACTGACCTGTATCATGTACAGCTGGGCGATCCGATATTCCTCCACGCTCATCGGGAGAGGGATCCGATATTCCTTTATGAGCATTTTGGACACAGAAACCTTTCGTCCGCTCAGAAACACAGTCCAGAAGCTTTTAGTGAAGGCTCCCTAAATAACAGCAAGGAAATGCATCGAGGATCCCTGAAAGAGAGAGAGAAAAGAGGATAAAGGAAGAGAGAAGTGGTTATTTTCCATTTTTAGTGCAGAATATCCTCTTAGAAAAAAAAACAAAAACAAGAGACAAACATTAATTTTTGTAATAGCTGTGAGCCTACCAGCAGAGAGAAGAATCCCTGGAGCGCTACCAGACCCTTGGTATCAAATTGAACAGAATCTTTGAGAAGAATTTTCGTTTGCTTCAGGGGATACCATCAAAGCTATTACCCTCCTGACCTTTGCCACTGCATCAATCAGACTTTCATATGCAGCAGCACCTCCATGGAAGAGATGTGACAAAGGCTCCAAATGAATAGCCAGACCTTCTGCTGCCAGACAATAAAGTCTCTCTCCAGTGTCAGCAACACACCAGAGACACATCCGCTCAAAGGCATCAGGTTTTATCCTCTAGATTCTTTTAGCAGCAAGAAAAGGCAGTAATTAGACTTGCTCAGGCCTCAGTAGCACCATGACGAAGGAAGTCATTTGGGTTCTAACAATAGAGACACCAGAAATGTACTTTTCTTCCCTGCTTTACTCTGAATTATTGTCTTGGAAGAATCCCTTCTCGTGCACCTCCAAACCCAGGCAAAGATCCTCCTGCCACTGGTGTCAACGCCAGGCTCATTTTTACACTCCCCACTGCATGAGAATACAGTCAAACTGCAACACAAAATAACCCCATCACACCCCACCTCAAGGCAATTTAACAGAATTACTGCTGAACAATCCAGGGAATACAGCATTTACTACACCACAGAGCAAAGCAGGATCTTCTCAAATCTTTTCAGGACTCTCTACGGGCTGTGGATAAAGCCAATAACATCATGGAACGAAGGGGGTGGGGGGAAGGATGACGGTGAGGAAAAGAGGACACCAGAAGCAAAGTGTCTGTTGTCAGGCCTATCAGGCCAAGTCAGCCTCAGCAGGATCTGGTGACCACTCTCACAGCACACAGAGCATTTGCTTGGTTCCTTCTCATCACCAAAATCCACCTGTCTGCTGTGCCTGCTTAGTGGAAGTCTTCAGACAGAGCTCCTGGAGCAAAACCAGCCCCAAACTCTACAACTGGTGAAAAAACCCAACAGAATAAACCCAACCAATTGATCCAGTGGATTAAACCATGACGTGGAAACCAGGAAGCCACGGCACTATCAACAGCCCTTACAGCCAGTCAGTGTTTGCACAACACTCCACCAACCTTTTACGAGGTTTAGAGAGGTTGAAACGCGTGCCCACGGTCACAGGGCAAGTGGGGACAAACCCCCGTGTTTGTAACCCAGGTTTCCTGGGTGTCCCTGGTGAGGACACGTGGGGACACTGCCCACAGCACCCCAGGCAAGGCTCTCCTGACCCAGGCCTGTGCCACGGTGCTCCCAGCTCGCTCCCCTTTGATTGCCACAGTCCTCATTTGGCGCTGGAGCAAATCCATCCCGCACCGACTCGTCTGGTGCTGCGTCATCTAAACAATTTAGTCTCAAATTCAATTCTCTGTTGCATTTCAGTGCTGTCTGAGCAATCTGCGCATGTGGAGGGTGGGGGGCACAAAAAACTCTTTGCCGTGGCAAACCCTGAAGAGAATAATTCCGGGAAGACTGCGCTTCCCAACGTTGCTGTGCCTATGTGCATCCACAGGCACGTGCAGGATTTCCTCCATCAAACTAATCCTCCAGAACAGGTGGAGATAATCTCATTAAGTGGGTTTTAATTAGTGTCATGGCAAAGAACAACAGTTACCACCAGAGGAGGGATCTAAAGCACCAGCTCTGCAATGGGACAACAGAAAAATCCCAACTTTCTGAGCTAATGGCACTGGGAGACTCAGCTACACGTCTGGAGTAGTTTGTTATGCTTTAGAGATCTTTGAAAATTAGATTTAAAAGCTTCTCCCCCTGTTCCCCAAATGCTCTGAGAGTGATTCTGCTCCACCATCAGGACATCAGTCACGTCTGCCTCTGCTGCTTGCTAAAAACAGGATATTTCTATCGATTGGAAGAGATGAATAAAACAAAAAATAGAACCTAAAAAGCAATAAAAGGGCAGGAAACCAGTACCAAGATGGAAAAAATGTGTTTATAATGAAGTGCCAGTCAGGTAATAATTCAGATGGCTGAGACACAAGAAGGTTTATTTTATTACAGACTAAAAATCGCAACGTTTTGGCCCCAAGCAGGCACAGCAGCAGCCTCACAGTGCCCAGCGTGTCTGGTCACAGCAGTGGCTCCTGCTCAGCTTTTACAGGAGCTGAGGATTTGCTGAGATCTTCCCCTGCAGGTTTATTCCCTCTGATTGATGATTAAAAGCAGAGTCTGGGCTCAGCCCCCAGGGCTCTGAGCAGCAGCAGGTCCTGATGATGTGCCCATTAGAAAGGTCATGCTCCCAAAAACCTCCTCCAGCAGCTGCCCACTCCAGGGGCTGCAACCAGTCCCCTGAAGCTGGGTGGAAAACAACCCTGGAAACACACTGAGCAAGGACAAAATCCCAACCTCAAACCAAGAGGGCCAGCAGGGAAAGGCTGGGAGCAGCAGCCTGACCCTAAAGGAAGCACAGAGAACAAACCTGACTTGTCTGGTTTTCGGTTACATTGGTTAAAATTAAAAAAAAAAAAAAAAATCAGAGTAAGTTTGCAGTTTGGGCTGCCTTTGAGCTGAAAATAATCTGTCCTAACCCTTCCAAGAGCAGTGGAGTCCTGGTGGCAAACCACGAAAGACAAACACAGGTTTTCACCAGGTTCAGCCTGGGGGAACACCATTCCAAGTGGGACAGAAGCGACAAAAGCACCCTGAGGACAACAACCTCCTTCCAAAGTCTTGAGACTTCGTCGACAATCAAAGGTCACCAAGACCAAACAAAACACAGAAAGTTTGGCTGCAGACATGACAGAGAAAAGAGAAAGCCCTTCTGGAAGCAAGGGAGCCACCACAGCTTGGGAAGACGGGTGTCAAAGCCCCAGCTGTGTCCCTGGCACTTCCCCACAGCCAGGACATCTCTAGGACCAGCCAAAGGTGTTAGAGACGCTCCACGTGCTGGGATGAGCAAGCAGCCAGTGTTTCACCCCTGGATTTTGGCTGCCCAGCTGCAGGACTTTCCATGGCTTTGCCAAACAACTGGGACCAGTGGCATCCAGAGGCTGTTTGCAAACCTCAGGCTGCAGGCAGCTTCCCAGCAAGAGGAAAGCAGCAGTGACGCAGGACGTCTCCAGACTGGCTGCTGTTCCTGCTATAGCCAAGTGGCACATTTGTACAGCCCGTTATTCAATTTATACCCAGAGCTGTAGTAACTGTGAGAACCAGGCACATAATTTTATCCCTCAATTATTTTAAAATCAGGCTCTCAAAGCATCATAATTACGCTGCAGAGTCAATATCCTGCTGCGATGAGTCAGGTCCACCTCGGAGCCATCGCTCCAGGCTGTCTGAAGGCTCAGCACAGCCTGCTGCATTCACTGCCAGTTTTAACAGTTTACCTCAAAACAACAAACTTCCCAAAAAAAGGGCCCTCGCTTTCAAAGCAGGGGAGGACTATCAGGATCTGCAGAAGCTGAACAGATCAAGAGACCCAGCAGAATCTCTCCATTTAGCCCACGAACTTGGTGTTCACTTTGGGAGCATTGGGGCAGCCTCCCTGGTACTAAAGGAGGGAGCAGAGGACTGATGACAACTGACAGCTTGTAATTAAGGAGTAAGAATCAGTGCGTGAGGGGTGGTTAAACTGTGCTCCTGGAGTGCTGGAGGCCAAACCCCAGCCAGGCTTCCCAGGCTGGCCCTGAGGGGATGGAAACTGAGTATGACAGCAGAAATCCCAGCTCCAGGGCAGGAGAACCACTCACAGTGTGGGTTCAGGCTACAAAAGGGCCGTTACAGCTCTCCCAGCTGTCACCTCAATGACTGATTTTTGACCAGCTCACGTTTTCTGTGCCCAGGTTGCTGAGCACAGGCTTTTCAGGGCTGCAGTGAGGAGCAGGACCCACCCCGTGCCACGACTGTCATAGCCCATTTTCGACAGAGAAGAAAAAGCCTGAGACCCAGAGAGCAACTATAATGAGCTTTTTCCAGCCTCATGCAGGAGGTTCACTTTACACTATTATAAAGTTAAAATTAAAGCCCATCACGGAGGGTCACACAGCAGCCAGGAGCAGAGGCAGGTACCAGCCTCAGGTCTCAGGTTCTGATCACACACTGCCTGCAGAAGTTGAGAAAAACCTCCCAGATGAAAGAACAAACTCCTGAGCTAAGGATCAATACCCTTGACTCAGCTATTGAACAATTTTTCTGGCAATACTGTCCCATAACTGAGAAACGAAAGATAATCAACACCCAACCATATGAAAACTAAGCTGAACACTTTGTGGCAAAACGATGAGCAAAGGCATTACCTGGAGACCTCACCTGCCTCCCTAAAGACCTTCCTTAGGTTCTCAACATCACCTTTATCCCCCAGGAAGACGCCTCCTTGAAGAAAGGGTATCAAAGAGATGTTAGCTATTGGTCCCAAGGCCCACTTGGACTTTGGGAAGCAACACCAGGCTTAGAAACCCAGCCACCTTCCCTCTCCTGCAGAGTTCCCTGGAGGAGGATGCAGTGCCCTCCCACGACTGCCAGAGCTGCATCCATCCTGCACTTGCATTTATTTATGCCTGTAGAGCCAGCAGCATAAATGTGAAACAGATTCCTGGGGCCCCAGTCAGCAGTTTTTAACAGCAGCCTCACCTCTCACACCGAGATTAAGGCGGCAGTTTCGCCCCTGGCCCAGAGCAGTCTGGCTCAGCTTCATCTACCCACAGTAGCTCTGCTGCAAAGACCGTTTCCTTTATCTGTCACTCTGATCCCGTTTGTCCACGGCGTCCCCGCCTCTCAGGAGTTTTCCATCAGTATCTACAGAACATGGTTGTGAAACCTAGCTTAGCCCTTGCTCCAGCACGTGCAGCCTGTGGTCCCTCACATGGACCCATAACTGTCCTGCCCAGGTCCCGCTGCCATCTCACTGGGAAGGACCACAGGACAGAGAGGAACTTCTTGGTTTCTGAACACATGACCATTAGCACGGCATCACAAACGGACCACAGCTCTCATGGATGACCACCAAAGAGAAAACACAACTCGTGAGGGTTTTCCAAGACGAAGAGCGAGCGCTCGTATTTCATCATCCCCTTCTTTCCACTCTTCTCCCAGCCCTGCTGAAGTGATCTCTCCAGTGGGACTGTTTTAAGCCATGTTTACATTGAAAGGTTAAAAAGCCCCAACATTTCTACTTAGCAGCTTTGTGGCCACCATTATTTGCCATAACACACTCATCACTATACTCAAAACTGTCTCACACACGCACGTGCGATAAACTGATGAGACAGAAGAGCTTCTCAGAATTAGCAGTTCTCAGTTTTCATAGTGTGGGTCGTACTTACTAACTGACAGCTAAGCAGATTTAAAAACTCATCAGGCCTCGGGGGTAAAAAAAACAGATCAAAAGTTAAATCTCCTTAAAAGTGCACAGTTCACACGCTCACAGCTCCAAGGCCACTGTGTCAGTAAGAGACGTTCGGTGCAGCCGCAGATCCTAATCACACATCTCATCTGTCACAGCTCCTTCAGAGAGACATTTCCATGCAGATGCTTACACAGCTGAGTTCCATGCCTGAGCTCAGATCCCATCTGACAGCGAATCAGCAGCTCACGAACGTGTGCCCCCATCGCAGAACCCCACCAGTCCTCCCAGCGCCGCAGCGGCTGGAGCTGGGCAGCTCCCCGTGCCTGCTCCCACGGGCCGGCCACTGCCACACAGCCAGGGAAAAAGGAAAACACAACACATGTGGAAATCAGCCTTCCTCGGGTGTAAAGCTCAGGGCAAGCTCCAAAGCTCTCGAAGGGAGCTGAGGGGCTGAGGATAAACACTGCTTGGTGAGACAGGGCGAGCAAGTCGCATTCACAGCACTTGGTCTTTTCTCCATTATTAGATACAATTTGACGTCACTTACAGAATTTAAGAGCTCATTGTAAGGCAGACGTTTATTCCAAGTGAAGGATGGAAGCAGTCCAAATGCAATACAGCGACACTGGAGCTATTAAATCTTGTTATAGTTCACTGGGCAGCCAAACACTGGCTCGAAGCAACGGGGGGGAGAGAGGAGGGGGGGAAGTAACACCCCAGCAAAGCGTGCACACACCCACCACCTTTTCTCCTTAAATATTCTAGGGTATTGTAACTGTTTCTTTGTACTTTCCATTCTTATTACTCCTTTAAGTCTTGCAGAGGAAAACTTGACTGCCTCCCTTCTGCTTTGTAAGTGATGCTGTGCGAAGCCAGCCAAGCCCTTTCCACGCACGCACCAAGGGGATCAGGTGAAGTCCATCAGCTGAACTTTGGCTGGAAAATTAACATTTCAAGTCCTGCCGTGCCTGGAGGTTACACAGTAATGAACTAATAAAGAAGCCATTAAAAGAACTAATAAGCACACTCAAGTCACAGATGAGTTCGGAGGGAAAGACAAACCAGCCTCTAATCCTTTTGCTGACACTGGGGATAAAGATGAATATTAAAAAGCATCTGACATGAAAGGTTAAACGTTTCCAAGTCATCTGCACGAGGAGAGCAGCCATAAAACCCAAAGGCCCGTGGCCTCGCTGCAGAGCCAGAAAAGCTAAAGCAACTGTGCTTTTAATGGGGTTGCTCTTAGTCCAAGTCTCTCAGCATCACACCCTGAAGACAAGCAACAATTACACACACACATATAAATATAGATGTGTAATGTGTATATATAGACAAATATATACAAGCATACATATATATATACACCCAGGGAAACAAAAATAAAAGCAGCACTGAATGTGGCGAGTGCAGCGTGGTGGCTGAAAACAGACTGAAAATTACTGGCAGCTCATTAAATTACTGTAAAGAAAAATCTATGCAATGCCACAGGCAAAGAGCACGGACAGGATTTTCCTTTTGCTGGTGGCACATCCTTTAGCTCAGGGGCCACTGCCACGCAGGAGGGGCACACTGTGGGCAGCAGTGGCAGGGAGGTGGGAGGCTGGCCGAGCTGAAAAAACAAAATAAACATATCTAATTTCTAAGGTAGCCTCCCCTGGGAGGTTACTGCACTTACACTTCACAGCTCCCGGTGCTACAGTCCCTCTTCCTGATGGAACTCGGGAGAGGGAGCAGGAGGGAGCTCAGTGCAGTTCCCACAGGTTGGGCAAGGCTTCACTTCTATTAAGCAGTAAAAAGCCAGCAACAAATCCAAGCAGGCTCTTAATGTCCATGCCCAGACCCCCCCGTTCCTTCTTTCTCCCTGTCAGTTGCTGCACTGGAAATTACACTTTTTTATTACAGTGACAAGAGCAGAAAGTCACGAAAACTCCCACTCTTTCATCTTGCCAGTCACTAAGCATGAAAATAAGAAACTGAGAGCAGCAAGGCTGAAGTCCAAAATGACTCTCTCTACAAAGGGCTGGTGACCAGCTCACCCAGAGGGTCCCCAGGTACCCAGCAGAGCACAAACCCTGCCCAGACCCGGAAGACAAATGGCCTTAGAGCTAAAAATCATCAGGAAACAGGACTATTTATCTTTTAAAAAAGAAAATTAATGAAGAAAAACACTTCAAGCTACAGAAACAAGGAAAGTCTCCAGACTGTTTAGTCATAAAAGGCTTTTGCTGTCTAACTTCAGTTATCCTCACTACAGTTCAAGTCCCTCCCTCGTGCTGATCTCAGGAGAGCCAGCAAATGGTTCATTAACTATGTTCTTCCTCAGTTCCTTGTTCAAAGACACGTGTGATCCCTCTTTTCCTTGTCTGTCTACAACCCTTCTCCCCTCAATCCACACGTGTAAGACTGGTGTGAGCCACAGCATTCCTAAGGAACGAGCAGGATAACTCCAAGTCTTTCCTCCAGCTCTTGTTCACACCCCTCTGCACGATGTTTGCCAACAGCAAAAGGCAGTTGAGGCCACTCACTCAGTCCTAAACCCATTGCAGCCACAATCTCCCCTCCCACAGCATGGCAACCACACAACTCATTCCCCATTTTACAGCTTAATCACGGCCCTTTACACTCATCTTTTCCAACTTACAGCCCATTTCAGACTATTTCTCAAGGTTTAATTTGAATTTTTATCTCCAAATACTCACAGATGCACCAAACTTGCTTTTGAGCCACAAAAACGCAATTTTAGGATTTGAGTCGAGATTGGACAGACCCTGGATTGCTTCCTCGGTAACTCCCTGCTCAAACTGAAAAGGACATCAACAGCTACTCCACTCTTTCAGTAGTTACAGTCCTGGCAGAAATAACATTATTTCTCGCTTCACCAAATATCATGTGGAAAAGGAAACGAGCGTTCAAAGCTGCTTTGGAAAGACAATTTTGCCGAGGAAAACACTGTGTGATTGCAAAGGCAGCGGGAGAGCACCGTAATACTTCACACCGGTCTCATTAGGCTGAGATTTGCCTTGCCTGAGGGCAAAGCAGGGATGGAGAAAATAAGTCCCACTCCATCAGAAGAAACTTGGAACGACACCTAAAATTCTTCCATGGGAAGCGAGACAGACACGGCAGCGAGGGCCGTGAAAAATGGCGCAATTGAGAGGCCATTTTGCACAAGAGCAGTAAATGTTTAATGTCTCTGTTGCGTCTTAACACCAACAGATTAACAAGGTTTCTGCGGCTGGGTAATTTCTTTGGAGTTTTGATCTTGGAAATAATTACACTAAATATTTCATAAGCGCCTTCGAAAGTTTGGTTTCTTTTTTAATAAAGAAGAAAGGATCGCTCGCCGCTCTCCGACTGCAGCAGGGTAATGGGAGTGCACAGCTAATCAATAACCACTCTCTGTTCATTATTCAGCACATTTTGGGCTGGGGTTGTTTCCTCCCCTCTACCAGTTCACATCCCGCACATGGAGCGATGGCGCGTTTTTAAACCATCAGATATTACTGCAAATTATCCTTTATGTTTAACCACAACATGGAGCATCCAGCCTCTAAATAAACACCACCTCCACCATTTAGAGGGTTCCAGGGTGTTTTCAGCTGAGCCAGCCAAGGCAGAGGAGGCCAAAGTGAATAACGTGCCAGACCAGTTCAGTTTCTTCTTTAGTCCGGTGACAAATTTGCCGCGTAATTTCTGTCCCTCGTGCCTTTTTAAGAAGTCTAAAGAAGGGGGAAGTTGTTGTTTCAAGTCCCTTGCACAGTCCCAGCTCCAGGCTCCTCCCTGGGGAGCTGGTGCTGCTGCTGGGACCAAACCCTTCGCTTTGCCCCAGCTCCAGCTGCTGCCCAGGAGCCGCAGCTGCACGTCCTCAACACCCAGCACCTCTGCAGGTGCTGCCAAACCAGGATGCAACGGCCACTTCAGGCAGTGAGAACTGCCAGTGTTATCCACATCCCCGATTCTCACCCCCTCTGGGAAACCCCAACACATTCACTCCCCACTCCCACCTCCCTCTCCAAAAAAAAAATCCCACGCAAAGGACACACTGTGATCTCTTGAAGTGCAACTGAAGCTGCAAACTGAATCAAAGACTCAGGAAGGAGAAAGGCACATGCATGGATCCATCAGACCACTCTCACTTTCCACGAGCATAAGCAGAGGAAAAGCAGCCACCACGACAGACAGTTCTGCCTTGAAGGAAATCAAACCCTTGAGATGAGAGTGGAGTTAAGTGGAAATCTGCCCGAGACATCAAAGTGCCCACTGTAACCCCCAAATCCCATAAGGCCTTGATTTATTAGTTTAGCTAGAGACTTGGAAAAACCTCACTATTTATTGGTGCCTTTGTTTTTTTCTAAATAACCAAGTTTTCAAGGCCAAGAAACGGGAGTGGACAGTCTGTTACACACACACAGTGCAGGAGGCAAAGTGAACATGCACTCTGCAGTTGGACACAGGCTGGAGTGACAAAAGATAAGATATAGGATGCCCTGCCATATTGGAAGGAAAAAGAAAAGTCAAATTATACCTATACCTTCAATGCAAAAACCCTGGAAAAGGAAGTTTTCAAAGCATCCACAACAGATACCTGCAAAGCATTTAAAGTCCTATAAAAAAACCCAAGCACACCCATTTGGTTTCAGCTGCTCGCTATTTTTTTTTTTTTTTCCTTTTTTAATCACCTCTCAATTCCTTCTCAGAATGTACCAACCACCTTCTGTACCACCCCGGCCATCCATCTTCGGAATTCCCACAACCCAGAGAAGAAACCTCAGGGGCCTCAAGGCAGAGGACACCTGGACTGAAGTCAATCCTAATAAAACATCTGGGTAGTGAGACAGACTCAGGCTGGAGGAGGCTGATTACAGAGCCCAGAGTGCCACTGTCACTCCCAGAGGGAACCTCCTGCACCTCTGGATGTTTAACTTCTGTTCAAGCCTTCCTGAACACAAAGCACGGCGTGTTTCTGCATACTATTTCTAAACCCTTCTCTAGATTAAACTCGGGGCCAGCTGTGCACTCTTGCGTTTGTTTGGTTTTCTTGACGTGCAATTTAATTATTTCCAACATTTTGCAGGCTCGCTGTGGAACAAAGATGTGATGGAACAGGGACAGGAGACGGCACCTTGAAACGAACACAACCCCCCAGCCAGCCTGGACACCCCCAGCTGGACACCCCCAAATCCCATCAGGGCAGGCTCCAAAAAAAAAAAAAAAGTTAGTAATAAATGATGAATTCGCCACAAGCCAAGGACAGGAGAGCAGTGCCTAAGACAGAAATGCAGGCACTGGCAAGAAAAGATTAACAGCACTGTCTGACTGAGTCAGCCAGCCTGAGTAAGCACACAAACCCAGGAGCAGGAGGGCCTGGCTGGGCACTCCTTGCAGCAGCTCCCAGTGCTTGAGAGATGCATTAAAGCTCTGCCCCGGCCTCAGGGACAACCATCATTATCCCTCATTTGGGGGAAATTAAGATACAGAGAGAAAAATTATCTGGTCCAACATCCAAGAGAGAATCAGTGACAGAGCAGATTCAAGGGGTTCCAAGTCCAACTTCTGCCACAAAGCATTTTTTTTTTTTCAAATAGAGGAAGGAGTGGAGTAGCTCAAGTAAATTCAGTTGCCCTGATAATCAGCCCCGTTCTGCAAGAAAAAGATGTGAAATTTCTTTTTCCTTCTTACCAGCTACCTCTCAGGCTATCAGTAATTTCTGCAGAAAATAAAATAATTCTTGAAAATACCGAATTTCTCTGAGAGTCCAGAGGTTCTCTGCACAAATCCCACCCCATCTCCTGTCGCTCACAGACATACCCTTTTTCTCCCGGAAAGCGCCTGGAAGCTTCAAGAACTTTTCTGGTTTTTTTGAAGTCTGGGTAGATTCAGGTTTGATTGATGCAGCAAATTGAATAAAGACTGGCAGAGATGTCACCATGTGTGGCTTCATGACACTCCATGGCTACAACCAAACATTCACCCCTCCCTCTTCTGGAAGGGCTACAGATCTTCTGTTTCCACAGCTGACAAGGAAAGGAACTACTCAAGATCAAAAGATGCTCAAACCTTCACAACAGTATCCTCCAAACCTCATGCAAACAATCCTTGCTGAGGATAACATTCTCAGCTGTAATTAAGTTGTGCTCTGAACCCAATATTTGCATTAATATCTTGGGAATCACAAACCAAACTCACTTGTCAGCTGTCAAATCCACAAGACAAAAGTGAAACAAAACCTCTGACCTTTTACTCTGATCCAGTTTGCTCCAGAACCCCTGCCGTGGTCTCTCCCACTGCCACTGGTTTCGGAAAGCCACGATCTGGCTTCACTGAGACTTGTAGGAAACAATTCTGTTTCCTACAGAAAATTTCTGCATGTAACAAAGCATTTAACAGCCATAGAGTACATATTGTGGTTTCAGCCCAACAAGGCAAGCAGAGAGCTTTCCCAAGGGCAGATTTCTCATCTTCCTTGAGGACTCGTGGTTTTATTCTTCAAATTAAATGGGATTTCAACTGCCTTCTCCAACTACAAACTCAACTTTACAAGTCAATGAGGGTGTACTGAAACAAGGGCCATGTCATTCTGCACATACGGGTCAAAAGAAAGCAATTTAATGTAAATCAAAACAAAAGAAACAAAATCTGTTTCCTGACCCCCGAGGCCTGTTGAAATAAACTTTTTTCCTCCATTCCCCAACAAATACCCGAATTGTTTTGGGAGTGTTCTTGTTTGAAGCATCCCTTACAAGGAAGTGTTACAAAAGCAACTTCACGAAGGGTTATGGCACAACATTTTTATTTCATTGGATGCACCATAGGATGGAAACCTTGTTCCAGCCTGGCAGCAGCTGAGGGAGCAAAGCCCAGAGCAGAGAGTGCCAAACTCCATCCGTTCGGATTTCAGGGTCCGAGTGGAGCAGTTCCCTGGCCTGGCTTTCCAGTCCTCATTATGGGCCTGGCCAGTTGTTTCACACCTTGGGAATTTCTCCATCCCCACTGATCCAGCTCTGCCTGTCAGCTGTTGGACGGCAGGAGCTCTGCAGAGCCCCACATGCCCTTGGGTAAAGGGCATTACAGCTGTATTTATAGCTGACACAAATCTGCTTTGTAAACAGTGACCTGATTCAGGGCCGGGACTGTCTTAGACGGCCACAGAGCACACGTGTCTGATGGCCCTGACCCACAGCACCAGCCCTGCCCGACCACCAGAGCAGATGCTGCTCTCAAAGCCTCTGGAACTGGCATGTGGAAAAGTCAAAGCCACCAAAAGCTGGAGGTTTTGGCACATCCACGAAGTCCAACAGTGCCTCGCATCCAAAGGGCTTCAAGACTTCAACTTGATCACGACACGGCATGAAGAAAAGGAGAGTTAGTCTGGGCAATAAAAGTTACCTGCAGTCTACCAGCAAAGCAAGTGTCTGAGGGACAGTAAAGTTTGGACAGCTTAGTCCAAAATTCACTGCAAATTCTGGCTCAAAGTCAAAACAATCAGTAGCTGAACAGAAAATAATATCCCAGTTCTCACTCTGCAGGCACCAGAGCCTGTTTTCTCATCTCGATTCTATTCTTCTATTTGCTGCCAATTCAAAGCATGAGGACAAAAAATAAAAAAAATAAAAAAATCAGCCAGTTAGACTTGTTCTTAGAAGTATTAAGCTCTTCTATATGAAGTTAGTGCTATCCACTGAGCCCATAAATTGCTGCTAAAGTACATAGGAAGCAGTCATGACATAACCCCAATTAATTCTGAACCAGGTCACTACCAGTCAAAGAAGTGTTTTTCAAAATGTTAATTAATTTTTAAAAGAATGGATTAGAGGGGGTTCTCAATTAAAAGAAGACTTGGAGGAGACAAGCTAGAGGAGGATTGTCCATTTTATTAAAACAGCAATTTAACAGCTATTCAACATGTAATAACTTCTCATTAAAAATCAACCCTCCCCCTTTTCCAGATTAGCCACCCATTTGTCAGACACAATACAGCTTCATTAGCCTAAAACTTCAATTTCTGATCTACAACAGATTTGCTTTTATTTTGCTTCTGTCAGTAAGCGAAAATCCTGACTGACAGCAAAGTCCAGAAATCAATAACACAAATAGTGCCTTAGTCTTTCACGAGCTCCAGGCGGTATTTTGATGCAGCATTCCCAGCAATTCCGGCTGTGACAGCACATTCAGCCAACTGCTGCCAAGAGCCAGGTAGGAATCCCTGGGATCTACCTGAACAGCACTGCCCAAACCCAGGGCAAAGGCTCGGCCACGAGCCGTGCCTTGCCTGGAGCAGCCCACAAATTGTGCCTTTTCCACCCCAGGACCAGCCAGCAGCACCTGGATAGCACTCCAAGGATTACCTGGCCCACCTGGAAGTGCAGGGTGCTGTTGAAAAGGTGATATACAGCAATTTCCAGTTTTACCAGGAGGTTCCCAGTACAACCTTGAGTTTTCAACTTAAGCTTTGTCATCACAAGTGTAAGACACGAGGAGACACGTTGTTCTGGGTGGAGATGTTCAACCTGTGCTGAGGCTCCACAGACCTGACCAGGAGCAGGTGGGGGCTTGGGCAGGACAGCAGGGACAGGTCCTGGGGCTGGGCACCAGCAAAGTGCAACCCTCAACACCCCTGAGTAAATGTACACCCGATCTGACGAACACAGACAGCAGAGATGCTGAAACTCCTCAAAGAGCAACCCTAAAATAAGTAGAGCCCTGTGACTACAGCAGGGAAGTTTGAGCACTACTGAGTGGGAAGGCACCACACGAGAGCAGAAAGGCAGCTCCCTGTTTGCCTCGGTGCTGCAACCTCAGAGCTCATCCCACCTTGGCTCTGCGTGGATTTCACTGCAGGATCAGGGCTCTAGGAAGTCCATATTAAAAGCTAACAGAAGCTGAAAGAGGTTACAACTAAGGCTAACACCACCCAAAATCTACAGCAGACAGAAACATTGATCTGCAAGGACCACTCAAGCTCCTCCCAAGCCACATCCACAGGCTGCAAGAAAAAGGGACACCTTTTCCTCCAGCTCCTGCAATCCTGGGGAACGAATCCAGGCATCAGCAGAGGGGGAAGTTCAGGATACACACAGCATTGGTTTCCAAGAGGACATCTATCATGTCACGTGACACCAACATTTTCAGCCAAGTTGGGAGAAAATAGACAAGCTGCAAAGCTGCCCTAAAAATACCAGTCATGATAATTACAAGGGAGAAATGCAGAGCGTAAGCAATGGCAGCACTAACAATCCATGCTTTTAGTGACAACCTGCCTTTTTTTTTTTTAATTACACAGACCACTTCTAGAAGGTTGTCTCAGTTATTCAGGTGTGCAATTTATGTGATGAGCTTTTTTATTTTTTTTAAAAAAGGCACCAATTATGTAAATCCTCTCTGTTCTCCCAGTAAAACACAAGTTTTGCCAAGACCAGCTCTCCCTCCTTCCTCAGGACAACACTACTCAGCTTCAGCATTTTTAATAAAACTGATAAAGATCAAAGCCACGTGCTGGTGACAGTGGCTCTTCCCAAGGCACGAGCCAGAACATAAACCAGCTCCAGCTCGATGAGTAACTGCAGGGCTTGCAGGAGTCAGCAGTTGTAACAGAGAACTTATTTTTGTCACCAAAACCAGCAAGGGTGACTCACAGCTGGCTTGGGGAGCCTCGTTGATGAGTTTCATTGTTATTCAGTCACTTTTCACCCTTAATTTTCAAAAATACCCTGAGTGACAATAATGGCAGTGGAGTATAATGGCCATAATTAGCTAAAGGGAGAGAAAACTTCCAAGTTCCAAACTAAGCAGAATTGCTGCTTCTGAAACTGCAGCAGAAACGAGGGATGCAGTCGATCCCTGTTGCTCACTGAAATTAGAGAAGTCTATGGAAATTGGCCATTCTCTTCTGCAGATTCAGCAACAACATCCAGACAGCCCCATCAGGAGAGGGAACACGAGCAAGGGCTGTTCAGAGCCTTGGCTTGGAGGATGATTTACTGCTAAATACATCAGAAGCATCTCCCACTGACAAAACAAATAGGCCTGACTCTATCGAAACCAAGCAAATCGCTGCCTTCTCAAGCACAGGTTAATGCATTTTTTTTCCCCAGCGATGATAAAGAGGACAAAAGGACGACGGCAAGCCTCGAAAACGAGCTGCCAACTAAGTGGTGGCTCACTAATTACATTTTGGAAAGTCTTCCTTGCATTTTACACCACTGAAGCCACTCCAAAAGCATCAGCAACCCTGAGAAGTCAACCTGAAACTCGCTCTGTTGTCGATGCAAGGAGCGATGCAGAGGAGTGAACTCGTTAAGCCAGAGGTCAAATTTAGGACAACCACGACTGCTCTTCAAAACACCAAAGCTGGCTGAAATCTTTATTTAGGACTAATGTCCAGCAGCTTTCCTCTGAACGGGGGATCACATGGAAGCTATTTTCTTTGTGGAGTTTATTTTGAGCTGGAAATATTTTCCACTTCCACAGACAGGCAGGATTGTAACTACACCACGTTAGAGAATAATGACTGAATTTTTGAAGCCTGTCAGAGGGGAAAGGAGAGAAAGCTGCAGTTTCCTCCTTGGAGTGTTTATTCCTGCAGAAGTTTACTCTCTCAAAATAAGGTCATGTGCTCCTTTAGCACAAAAGGACCCGACTGAGCAGAGCACAGGTCCTGTCCCATCCATCAGCCCAGGCAAGAGGAGATAATCAGATTAGACAAGCAGTTACAAACTGGCCATATCTGTAGGAGAAGGAAGTAATTTTCTCATATTCCTCTCCCTGGCAATCACCCCCAAGATTTTCAAAACAGCAGTGTCAGCCTCTCAAACACTTCCCAGTACTGAGCTCCCCTGGGATTCAGAGACAAACTTCTCTGGAAGCTCTGGGTTAGCTTGTCACATTTATTGGAGAAAATGGTTTGCTGAGAGGATGTGGTAAAAGCATGCATTAATACCTGCAGCTTTATCCACACCTCCAGCCATGTTCTCCAAGAGCATTCTTGGGACTGGCTACAAAAACCCTCCTGGGAGAGGCTCTTCCACTCTCTTCACCCAAACCAACACGTGCTGGGTGCAGCACAAGGGGAGATCCCAGGCCAAGGACACAGCAGATGATTTACTGTGTTCCTGTAGCATCTTTCACCACAAGGGGCCCAACACCTCTTACTTCTGAAATGCTGCCAGACCAAGGGCAATGGGAGCTCAAGGAAGAAAGTTATGGAGCATTAGGAGGTTTTAAAAAGTCCCACATGAAAGTACAGAGAGAACTGCAAAGTGTGGTATTTGAACCAGGCAACTGTCTCCAAAATCCTACCTCAGCCCCTTGTTTAGGGTTTGGGGCGCCCTGGGACCAAAGTCCAAGTTATCACTTAAGTTCTATAAGTGGAAGAGGATTAGTTAACTAAATTCCTTTATACCTTTAGAGTTCAATTGGTACACCCAAAGACACTCACACCATCTGCACTGGACAGTCTTTGGAAGAAGCTCCCTGAGCCAGTAGAGCAGATGAACACAAAGTTATGGTGACAGCAAGCACAACCCTCTTACAGCTCCTCAGCTGTGACGGTGATCGACAGTATTTCCAGATCAAAAGCCTTGTTCAACACAGAACCACCAGCCAGACAATATCCTTGCTGTGAATGGTAAGTTGCTGATTGCAGAAACACAAGGTGCCTCTTTTTCCCGCCTAAGACACCACTAATCCTGTATGCAGGGCTAAAATATCTCTGCTGCCCAGCCTGGCATCGTCAGCGTTGAGAAATACTGGAAACCAGAGTGCTCTGATTCACACTAAGGACAGCTGAAAGAAATGTCAGCAGTTTTTATTTTTAAATGCATGGAGCCCTGTGACCAGGGCCAGGAACATCCCCAGTTCCCTTTGATGCTTTAGCACTTTAGTAGGAATTCTTCTGAAAAAGGTGGGAGAGACAAACTTTCACTCAATAGTCCCTTCCTGGGGTGAGGCACAGAAGCCCCTCCACTCCTTCAGTCCCCAAACCAACTTTGCCATCCCTGGGATTGCTCCCATCTCGCATCACATCCCAGGGGACTGGTGATGGGAAGGTCCATCCCTCAAGCCTGCCTGGAAACACCACTTTCTGCAGCTTTTTGGCTCAGTCTTCTCACCTTCAGAGGATGGAGAAGTCACCTCTGGTTGCCATTCCTGTAAGTGGCACCTCAGCTCATGTCAAACACCCTCTGCCCTGTCCTGAGGCACAAAATGAGCACAGGTTCAGCAATACAGAGAGCGACTGCTGCAGTCAGGAGGGCCACACACACCAACCAACCCCATGGCATTCCCACAGAAACCACAGCGGGAAAGAGGAAAGCCTGAAAGAGCTGACAAGATAAAATACAAAAGGTGAAATAAGTAATTCTGCTGAAAAAAATCTCCATGTGCAAGTTCCTCCCCAGCTCTGCAGCAGCTCAGGGGTAACACAAGTAACAACACCAAACTGACACCAATAAAGCTTTTTTTCCCAGATCCCTCAGGCTGCCTGATGGGAATAACCACACATTCCCAGTGGTGATATTTCAGAAAACAAAGCTGTTGGACACTATAAGTAACTCTCTTCTCTGTTTACTTACGGGGGTGTTCTGATGGTTTCTGTCACTAAACACTAAGCAACTTTTCCTTTTGAGTGGGTAAAGCCTTTCAGAACATACATTTTCCTCCTTAGAAGGATCAGTTCAGCAAATAAATACTGGAATGTGCAAGAAAAGCAATTTATTCTTTCAGTTAAACAAACCTTCCTGTAGAGAAAAGAGTTCAATGTTCCACGACACACTCCCAGACGAGTGTTTTTGTGTGACATCAAAGAAAGGAAAAAAGATGAATTAAAAAATAAAAGCCAAGAATGCTAAGCAATGGCTTTTAAATCGCTTGGGATGCTCTGCTCTTGCTCTGGAAAACCAGTGATATTCCAGTGCTTGGCAGGAGCAGCACGGCTCTACCCAGAGAGATGCAAACATGCAGGGAAGGAGGTTGGTTGTTACAAACTGAATCCTTCAGGGAGATGCCTGATCCACCCCCAAACCCCTTCCAGACGGGAATAACATCCACAGCCTGCCTGGTGCTGAGCTCAGCTGACGGCACCACCACAGAGCCCTTCCACAGGAGCCAAGCCAAAATCCAGCAGGTTTGGAGGCCGAACCTGGACATGAACACTCTTCAAAAGGTCAGAGATGTTTGGTTCAGGCTCATTAGCTCAAAGAACACCACATTTTAGTGTGCCTGTCACCGGGACTGTGCAGGAATTCCCGGGACAAGCACCGTCTCCATGCACCTGCACACCGGGACACGCAGCTGCCGGAGCCTGCGGCGCTGAGAAACTGCTCAAATTAACATCCCCTGCTCCAGGAAAACTTAAACCACGTGGAAATTCCACACCACTGCATCTCTGCTGTTCCCTCTGATCAGCTCATCCGTCTCCATCCCCTCAGTGAGTAAACAGGGAGCTACAGGAGCAGGAATTCGACCTGGGCTTCTCACTCCCCTGTTCCGCTTGGGATGTTACGAGCCCAACTTCCCTGTGTTTTTCCCTTTGGAAAACCACCACCATCACCTTGCACGAGGAGCACATGACTTTCTGCTTAGGGGGAAAAAAAAAAAAGCCACGTGATTGTTTTTCAGGTCTTGAAAAATACTTTAGTCTGATGGATGTTTTCTTCTGGAATTAGTTTCTAAATATAAACTCCACCTACCACGCCATCAAAAGCAGAGCTAAAGACACTACCAGGTCAATACATTAAATGGTTTATCTTGTTAGTGGTTTTACAGCTACTTAATAATGAGTTCTGGTAACTGTATATGTTTATTATTGTAAAAGAGTCTTTAAAAAAATACAATCTGTAAGAGCACAACCTTTCCCTTCAGCTGCATAAAAACCTCTGTGCTCTAATCAACAGCAGCAGGAGCAAGAAACTAAAAAAAGATCAGCAGAAGCCACAAAACACAGTAAATTACATTCTGAAAACAGCTCTACTGCCACCATATTTTATAGAAATTCTATTTAAAATTCACAAGCGGAAAAAAAAATTAGATATACACCCAAAAAGCGCAAATCTGGACGGGAGGTAGAGCAAATGAATTGTGTTCTCTGAGACAAGCGGGATAAGAAAAGCAGAGTGGTAGACTAGAATCTGACCTTTAAGGGTCAGTCACATTTTCCATGTGCTGCTAAATATCTCTTGCAAAAGGGGGAGTGGGGGGAGGAGAGGGCAGAGAGAGATCAATTCATAAAAAAAACCCGTCAGCGTTTACATGAAGTGACGACCGAGAAATTCTTATTTTACAAAACAGTCCAAACTATCACAACGCCAAACAAAGCTACAAATATAAACTCAACCTGTCCTGTGAGCCCACTGCTCAGGGAACGAGTTATTTGCTCTTAAGCTTTACTGATCTTCCTGAACATCAGCAGATGCTGACACACGGAATCAAAGTTGCTGCCACCTTAATACTTGGACCCAGGAGCCACAGGTTTATTCCACAGAGCCCCCACCCCTCCTGCATCTCCAAGGAACTCAAAATTTATTAGGAATATCTGGTCATTAGGATTCTACATTAAACCAAGCAAAAAAATATTTTTAGACAAATTTACTACAGCTTAGGAAAAAAAAAAGATTTAAAAAAAAAAAAAAAGGAACAAACCCCTCTGCTTTTCCTGCTGCACCTTTCACAAAAGCTTGGAACCTCTGCAGGAACTGCCTCACCAACATCCCAGGGTTTACCTACCGTTTATTCCCAGGCAAATTTCAAGCCAGCACCCTTTTCCAGAGCTGCCTGAGAAGGTGACCCTGTGCCTGCCCACCTTGAGCTGTGTTCCCAAGCAATCCCAAGTGTTCCCAGGCTCCAGGTCCTGTGAAAGGTGCCAGTCACCAGCCCTCCTCCTCCACAAATGCTGCTTATCTCACCTACAGCAAAGGTTTACTTCTTTCCTGGGCTAAGGCTACTTCCAATCAGAGGCAGGAAGATGAAAGGAAAGCAGATCCAGCAGCATGGTTGGAAGTAGAAGTAATTAGGATGTTGGAAACCAAATCAAAACAGAAGGTCCAGCTTTTAAGGAGTCCCCCTCTATTAATCTCAGCCTGAGAGGGTGATAAAAATGTTTCTATTCCAATGATGATCTTTGAAGAAAAAAACTCAGTATTTGGTATAGAGAAGAAAATAACTCTCAAACTGAACAGCTAAGCAGTACTCCCATTTATTCCCGTTTCCTCAGCTATGCCAGGTGAGATTACCTCCACTGCGTGTTTCCCTGCACAGCTCAAAAATCAGAAATATCCCTAATCTAAACCTAAAGGAGGGATTTGAGACACCGCAGCCAAGTGATGCTCCCCACAACGAGCAAATACAGCAACACTGCCGTTCTCTTTGAAAAGTTGTCAGTTTAGAGCTGGTTTTTTCCAGGGATTTTTGTTTGAGGGCACACTTTTTTTCCTTTTTACCTTTCTGCCAGCTTCCCTAGAAGAAAACAAAACAAGCCTCTATGACTAATCCTTAGCTTTGCCAGCTGACAAGAACCCCTGCACTACCACAGCACGTTTAAAACAGAAAGAAAACTACAATTTCTCTTGGAGGGAGGGGAAGACGTGAAGCACTCGCTGGTCCTCTGCCTTCCCCTCACCCCTGAGGCATCGCCCTGCTCCCACATCCCTACTGATCCACGGCTGGGGCTGCTGCCTTTGCTTCAGGGAGGCCTCTACGGTTTGGTGAGGCACTGATGGGGCAGAAAAAACACATCAAGACAGAGGGAGAAGTGTCTCTTCCACACAGAACCGGTGTGAGAAGTTGCCATGGAGAAAAGGGAACTTGAGGTACCCGGTGCCGAGAGACGGCTCAGCAAAGCCAGAGGGAATACGGGAGCAAATGGATTTAAGTGCTCCCACAAACCTGAAGCTTCCAGACAAGAAATTACCAGTAATTACTAATAATATAATTTTCATGCAGCGCTCATCAGCATGAACCAGGTCTGTCCTCACAACAAAGAGGAACAACAAAAACCACAAACAGTTACTGAATTAGCTTATTAAGATCTCTGGGATTTTTTTTTTTTTTGAACCTTCATAACCATCAAAATTGGTCTGAATGTACAAACATGATTAGAACAAAAAGGCCCAGATGTTTTCTGGACATAGCAACATCACAGTGCAGAGAGCACGCTCCAAGGAAGCTCTTCCAAGGGAATGAAGGCAGCTCCCTTGGAGTCACTGCCCGTCCTGCAACGCTGCCCCTTTGCAGGAAGGACCACTGTGCAGGAGGAATTTTGGAAGCTGTCAAATATTCCAGTGTCAAACATGCTTCTCTTTGAAAGAGCACCCACTTACCAAACAGCAGGGGTGGCTCAGCAGACTGTCCAGATCACAGCTCAGGAAAAAAAAATCTCAAAAAATTAACAGCACAGTTAAGAGGTGCCAACTGAGAGCCCAAAGGCTGCAGCTAATTTTCCTCCTGTGCCTGTCTCTATTCCCATCAAATTACAGCCCTGTAAGGCAGAAATCCCAACCACCACAACCAGATGTTCTCCTTGTTAAGAGCCAGGCAGAGGCAACACCACCTATGGACCAAAGCAGACCAAAAATTTAACCTCCAGGATGGGAAGACCAGAAGGTGGTGAGGAAGGTGGTCCTGAAGAGAAGAGAGGTGCAGCAGGACAGAGGAGACTTCATCCAGCTCTGCAGAGCCCTTCCCACTGCATCTTGCCAGGAGCTGGGTGTCGTGGTTTTGCCTTGGGTCAATTTGTTTTACACCCCACACACAATTACCATTAGTAGAGAGAAGGTTTATGCAGACAAAAGAGACTGGATTTAGGAAAATAACATGAACATTTATTACTAGCAAAATAA
>JAYRBT010000037.1:11407009-11448623 GCA_036023395.1 Myiotriccus ornatus
TAATTAGCAAAGGCGTCACTACGAGTTGTGATTGGGTTTTGTCCGGAAATCTACTTGGACAAAACCATTCACAGCCCTAGGGACGGGCTGGTGGGCAAAACCACGACACTGGGGCACCAGGAGCCCTTCGGAGGCCGCTGTCCCAGCCGGCAGGAGCAGAGCCAGACCAGGACACGGCTCATTCCACGGACATTTTTAGCAGGGAGAAGGGAAGAGCGCAGTGGCCATCCCGCATTACTGCACCCACTCAGCTCCCAGGACTTCCAGCTCCATAATGCCACGGTTCCTGGAAGAGCACTTCTAACTCAGTTAGAGGACATCTCGTGAGCAGTCCCTTGGCAGCAGGACGTGATGTGCAAAGACTCCTGACTGCACGAGCCAGGCCCTCCCTAATTCAGTTCCGTGCCCTTTTCAGCAGAGGTGAGAGGTAGGTGTTTTAAAAGCATCCTGCTCTTCAGTTTGGTTTGTGTTTGAGGAGGGTTTTTTTATTTTTTTCCTTTGTTCCTCCCTCATTTCCTTTAAATAATACAACAAACGGCTGTTCTTTCTCTTGTACCAATATTGGTTGTGCTGCTGAGAAAGCTCTTGTAGCAGAGCAATACCCAACTCAATCAAAGATGAAGCATGGACTTGGTTTTCTTTTGAGCATGAAGGACAAAGCTTCTCAAGAAGCTTCACCCTCCACTAACCAGGTTTGGCACTGCCCAGACACACCTGCTTAAGGAATTCCTGTGCAGTGGAAGAAGAGATTTTCTACAGCGACAATTACTTTATACAGTTGTCCAAACTAAAATACCCATTTGACAGGAGATTCAACCCATCCTTGGAATCATTCACGCTCTGAACCGTGCCCTTAAAAGGAGAGGCAGTTATCCTTTTGCATTAAAAAAAGCTGTGTTAAAATGTTTGTTTCTGATGGAACAGGGAGACAGACACCAGGAGGAAACAAGCTGTGTCTGAAGAGCAGAATTCCTGGCAGATGGGTCAAGAGCAGCAGCTGCGTTCAGAGAAAACACACACGTCTTTACATACTTGGGGCTGCCATGTGGAAAACATCACAGGAGACACTTTGCAGCAAAGGGAAAAGGGACCGTTTTTGACAAACAAGTGCCAGGATACTGCTCTCCTGAACCTCTCCAGAGGATGCTGCAGATGGATGTCTCATCGGGCAGGGAAAAGGTCAACATTAATAATGAAGCTGTGCCAGTTCGTGACAGTCCCAGAAATATCAGGTAGAGATACTTATCTTTACTGCAGCGTGATCAGCACACGCGTGAGAACAGCCCTCACCTGCCTGAGACCACGCTGAGCCCCCACTGCTCCCGGCTGCCCCGAGCCCCTGCGCCGTGCTCCCTGTGCACATTCCCATCACCTACACGAGGGATGAGAACCAAACAGCGACACGTTCTGGCTTTTATCTTTGATATGCAGCAGGTGCCCAGCACAGGGATGACCAAGGAAGACTAAACCTGAGCAGCCAGAGCCCAGCGAGACTGAAATCAAGAGGTCACGCTTCATATACAAACGACCTGGTTTTACAGCGCTCATTACACACCGCTTTGTGCAGCAAAGTCAAAAAAGCAGCTTCTCTGCAAGTCAGCCAGGAAAAGGGCTGCTGGATTTACTAAACTGTGTCACGGAAAGAGCTACAGATGCCTTATCAATCGCTGAAATGTTACAGAGATAAGGGCTGCGTGTCGGCCGCCTCCTGGAAACGCAGCTAAGGGCACTTTTATGCTTATTCTGCACTGAAAGCAGTGTATTAAATCTTTGATGCTAACAGAAGTTCCAGACACCCAGCAGAAAATGAGCACCAACATTACCACCACAGACTTTGAACTGCCCTGGCCTCAGCAGCCTCTCGAGATGTTGCAAAAGGATTATTTTCCCCAGGTAGGAGGAGGGAGACAATGAAATTGTTACAAGCAGAACAACTAATGAGTTCACCAAATTCCTTTATGCCCGTTTCACTTAAAATGCTGCCCCAAACATACCAGGTAGTAACAGTAATTAAATAAGCAACAACATTTGCTCCCAGCATTTTTCCCATTGAAGGGCTGGAAAGCACTTGAAGCCTTTGAGAGGCAACTGTGTAGGTGCAGCTTTGCTCTCTCCTCCTGGTGAGGATGGGGAGGCAGTTCTCCATTTCCACAGGAGCACTACACAGGTTAACAAGCCCTCTGGTTTCCTCCCTCATAGCTCAGGGATACAGGGGAACATGAAGTGTGATGGGAACATCTGGTGAACACACACAGGAGGGCTGCAATAAGAGGAGGAAGAGCATTAGAGATAATTGTGTCAAAGACAGAGCCAGTCCTACCAGTGTTTTGCAAATGAGTGCACTAAGCATTACCCTGAAAAATCAGCCTGTTGTAGAGAAGAAAGTACAGCAGCAGTAGCAGAATAACTCAGTCAGCAGCACTGAACAGACTGTCCAGAGAAGTTGTGGATGCCCCATCCCTGGAAGTGTTCCAGGCCAGGCTGTATGGGGTTTGGAGCAACCTGGTCTAGTGGAAGGTGTCAAGGGGGCTGGAACTGGATGATCTCTAAGGTCCCTTGCAACCCAGGCCATTCTATGATTTTGGGATTGTAAAGGAAAATAAATCATTGTTTCTATTGCAGGTGACCTCAGCACCATTTCAAAAACTACCCTACTGAAAGCACCTCTTCAGCCTGCTAAGAGTCAGCAGAATTTGGAAGGAGATCATCTCTGGGTGCCCAGCTGAACTTGACTGCAATAAAAATACACCCTTACCCTCAGTGGGGCCAGCAACCAAAGGGCTGACAAGCAGGAAAGCTGTTCCCTTCATGACATACTCAGCAGGGTCATCTCTTCCTGATTGTTATTCCAAGGACTCGGTCCCTCAACTCTTTGCTATTTATGCACATTGTTAATCTGAGCACTCCTTGTACTTGTGAGCATTCCCCAGCCTGCAGATAGGACTATTCATAAATAGCAGAGCTCCAGCAGAGAAACATCCCAGCGTTAGCCAGAGCTATTGAGAGAAGGGAAATCAGCCAGCAGGTACAGGGAGAAAACCTGAGTGTGTGTGTTACATATTTAAATGACACCCACGTTTCCTCAAAGCCTCATTGGGTTTTGCATAGTCTGGGGGGGTTCCTCGGGTGTTTTTCCCTTTGAAAGTTGCAGTTGCAAGGGTAAAATTCTTACAAAAAACATCAAGCAGCTGTTTCTGTCACAGTGGGAGCGAAAGAGGGTAGGGAGAGGATGAATACTAGATGATTAATATCCAAGCTTACTGTGGAACAACAAGAAAGTCTAGGGCTGAAAGGAGAAGGAAAGTCAAACTAGGGGAAAAAACCCCACAGAACCACACACACACACAATCCACAGAGTTTAGATACTTTACATGTTGTCACAGAGGACAGACTGCCCAGAAGAAAGTCCCCAGAGCTGAGGAGGGACCCGTGCAGGGTGTGATGTGCTCACACCGAGGAGTGATGCTCCAAGAGAAACGTGAGGGGGTTCATGCTGCCTCCACACCTGCTCCTGGCTGGAGGCTGGAAAACACATGGCTCCTGCTAATAAATCCCCTAATTTATTAAGATAACTTCTCAGCATAGGGGGAAAAAAAAGCCATACCCACTGGAAACCACACTCAGTGAACTCAGCAACTAATAAATACAACTCCAGATATTTATGTTAATTTCTTACCTCATTAACTGAACTACAAACCAGCATATTTTTCCTCTTCCCCTCCCCATAACTGACACACTGCATTCCAGCTTCACTGCTGTAATTTCTCCCCCACCTCAGATCAAGAATTAACTTGTCCCTTTAAGCCCCAGCATGTGAAACCATGCATAGACAGAGCTTTCCTGAACTTGAGGTTTACAAATTCTAGGCAGGCAGCACAATCCTGTTTTGTGCTGCTTCAGAAGAAAAAACAGGAGTGAAAACCAAACACCAAAAGTTTAGAGAAACCCTTTTTTTTTTGCTCCATCAACCACTTGGACTAAAATCAGCTTTGTACAGCCAGGCTTTGGCAATCCCTCCTCTCTTGGTGGAAGTCAATTGATCCACCTGCACTGCACCAAAGGCTCTTTTCTTCCAAAGGCACCCACTCCCCTTTTTTATTCTCTGCTGTACATGGCCACGACAACCTCTCTTCAGGCTAAAAAAAATGCATACAATAGTTACAGGTTGAAGAACATGCAGTAACAGCAAAATAAAACTAGCATTTCTGACATTATTGTGCTGGTGAGTCATCAATTAATTCTTGTCTGTCAGCTCCTATAAGGGCCAAGATCCTCAAAGGCAGCCGAGGCCAGCTGAGATGGCAGCCAGGCCTGGGCACAAATGCCCAGAGCCAAAATGCCTTTTCCCCCTTTAACTGCTGGCTGCCAACAAAAGCACGAAGGGATCAGAGAGGAACTTTAAGTGACAACATCCCCTCCCAGCCTCTCTCCCAGCTGCAAACGCCAGCAATATTTTAGCCAAGCCCAACTCTGCCCAGCAGTTCTGTCCCTCCAGGGAAGTGGCTCTTCCACCACGAAAACCCAAGGTTTAGTTTCTGCCCCAGGTGGAGTTTTACTGCAGGCTCCAGCCAGGAGCCCTGTCTGCAGGTGGCAGGTCTGACAGATGCCCAGACCCCACGTAACGACACCAGTGGATCAAAAAGCACCATCACACCACCACGGAACACACCAGCGACAGAACACGCCTTGCTTCAAGCTGAGGCAGGAGACGTTCAGGGAATTTGTTTGCATGGTTTGTCCTTCATTAAGATCCTGTTGGCTGGGATGCAGAGGGGGAAATCAGGGATGTATTTGTACTAATGGCAGGGACCACGTCATAATTTGCAGCCTCTATGCCCGAGGCTCACATGTATCGAACACTTGCTTTATTTCCTTTATTCTTCACTTGTCAGTTTTTCTTTCTTATGGCAACCCACCGTGCCTTTCATATACTTTCACCTTCTCCCCTACCACGAGCTCTGTTTGAACAAGGTTTTGCAGAACAGAAAAGATCTGTCCCCTGCTGGAACCAGCCAGACCTGACTTTTTGCCTAAGGAAACAACCCTCAAATACAACAGTGACCCTCCACAGCTCAGAGCTCCAAAAGCCGGTGATCGATAACACACAAAAAAAAAAAAAACCCAAGCCAGCAGGGACCAAGAGTCAAGTTTCTAATCCCTAAAAACAGCTTCCACAAACCCCTATTGCTTTGCAAATTTAGATCAGATCTAAAAAGGAATCACCGCAAGGGGAACGGAGCTTGTTCAGGGGCCAACCCGGCTTTCTCCAAGGGGGAACAGAGGTGAAGTGTACAGAAGTCCCAGTAAGGAAGTAGCAGCCCTCTGATGTTTAAAGTGCCTTCATGCTTTTGGAAAACCGGGCTTGATTACGTTGGTGATCCAATATTCTATACAAAAATTGGGATTCTGGTGCTCGAAATCCTGTGATTCGAGGAAAATTCAAGCCACAGGATAGACTTGGAGCAATAAAACCTCGCGCTGAGCAGCTTGAGTTTTCCTTTGCTAATTATCAAAAGCTACTGTTGGCAAGGAATATTACATTGCTTATCCAATGGATCCCATAAAAAACTGCTCACTTGGGCACATTTTGAAAGGGCAACCCCTTCTGCCTCTCCTCTCCTTCACTGTTATATTTAAATACATTAATATTTTAATCTCCTGAAAGAACAAGCAATTTATCTCTTCTTTAAAAATAAATAAGGTGGGGAATGTGATCATATTTAGAAAGCAGTACCTAGAGAAACATTTTAACGGAGATAGAAACATATTTCAATACCCCTAAAGCACACATAAGGTCAATCCAAAGTCACAAGGGAACGGCAATTTTGGATGCCCAAAGTGACACCCTCTTTTAAAAGGAACAGCTTTAAGAGATAAGCCTCCAACCACCAACTCATCTAAAGAGAGAGGAGCAAACAGACTTCCATTGCTTCAGAGAAATATTTCCTTCTATGTTTGACAATAAAAAAGATAAATAATAATAATGATAATTAAAAAAAAAAAAGAGGCAGAAGGAGACAGACAGACATCTGGGTTATGTTCTAAATGTAATTAGAAGCCTGACAACAGGACAGAATAATGTCAAACAAATTACCAGCAATGTGTTTTCATTCACAGGGTGACAAGTCAACAGGCACTCAGTTAATTTTAAGACTGATTATGTACCAACTCCTCAAATAAAATAAACACGCTCACCTCCACGGAAAGCAACAGGGAGCCCAAACACAGCATCGATTTCCCTCTGGGCAGGGCTGAACAGCTCAGTTGTGTCTGAGAAACCACGAGCCTGAGTTTTAGGGGGGTTTGTTTGTTTTACAAGCTGCTGCCACTGCTCTGTGGGTGCCCAAGCCCACGTGCCTTGGATCCCAGTCGTGGAGCTGCTGAGCATCCTCAGCGGGCACTGCCACCGACACGTATAAATGCGTATCTAAAATGATACTACGGAGCACAACTCCCACTCGTGGTCCTGCCTGAGGGGATCACCCTTGGGAGGAAAAGCTGTGTGGTCCTAACAAAGGTTTTTTGAGGCCAGCCCCTTCACACCATGTCAGATGAGTTCTCTCCCAGGTTCTCCAGCACTCCAGGACACCACAGCGCGCAGGCAGGGAAGGGCTCAGGTGCAGCTTCCAGGGGCTGACTGGCCTTCCCACTCAGGGTCTCTCAGGCATCTTGTTTGGGGTTTGTGGACAAACTGGGGTGTGTTCTCACAGGAAAGCAGTGCCTTTCCTTCTCACCTTGCCCAGGCAGCTCCTGCCTGACAGGGAGTTTCCCAGCACGGCACTGCACCCCTGTTCCAAGGGACCAATTGTCCCTCCCACATCAGCCCCCGCAGGGCCCAATTCACACAAAGCTTCAACTTTCCCCTCCCAAGGCACTCAAGAAACAAACCAAAGCACGCCAAAAATCTCGATCTACGGAGCAGCAGAGGGGAGAAGACGTGCAGTTGCAGAGGGCAGCTCTTCATTTTCCTGCAGCAATAAGCACTACCTATTTGTTTGAATGATGGTGGCTTCAGGAGAACACCAGAGCAGAGCCAAACGACGACAGCTCTGACGTAAATAGAGGGAAAAAGCAAACAGAGGCAGTGCAAAGCGCTAAGGCAGCGATGGGCCACGGTGGTGGAGACGCCAGGCTGGGAGGAGAACACGCAGCAAGGCAGGATGACAGATGAAAAAAAAAAAAAAAAAGGTTACAAAAGCAGAACAGACTAGAAAGGCATTTATAGGATAATAATCCTTGCCTGTGCTTCTAATTATATCTGTAATAGTTAAAAGCTGAAAGGATTTTAGAAGGCAAATATACTTTTTGTCCTCTGTGCCATTTTCTGGTGGCATTTGCCCCAAATGCCTGAAGAGGAATGGGTGGTTTCAGTACCTGTGAATGTGTGGGGGATTTTAGCTGGGGTCAAACACTTCCCAGGAAACTCTGCAAGGGACAGAGCTGAACTGGTTAAAACCCCCTCCCTGGGCAGGGCCAAGTTGAGCAGACACAGACCTGCCCTCAAACCTGCCAGTGGAAACGCGGATCCAGCAACACCAGGCACCTTCTGGGGAACATTTTAACAAACCAAAACCAGTGAAACAGCACCAGGCTGCAAGTTAGACATCGACACCAAATCCTCTGAACAAATAAATACATGCACAGTTTTGGAAGGGCTGTGCTGAAGGCTGTGAGAGCAGCTGGAACGATGACAACCTGACAGAACTGTGCTGGGCAGACACGGAGAGCGGGGGAGTCATCCCGTTAAAATTTCTCTGGACTCATCAAGCGGTTCTTTAGAGCTTCACATTATGCCATTAACACATCTACAAGCTCACAGCTGTGAACAACTTCACTGCAATTAGATCTCCGGAGCATGAACTGGCCCAAACTACTCAAATTTGAAACAAAGAGGAAATAATAGCTATTAGATTGAGCAAGTAAAGATATATCAATTTTAATTGTAGAGCTATTCAGTGTAGAGCACTCTGGAGAGGAAAAAATACTCAGCCTATCTCCTTGGGAGTAGTGGTGCTTAGGTTTAATCTCAAGTGTTGTCACTCCGCAGAGACGGAGCACTCCGACAATTTTTCTGTCGTGTGTCAGACTTCAAGAAGTCAACCCAAATTTCAGAGCAGCAAAGCCTCTAACGACAGTCAATCAGGGCAAACATCATCACTGCAAGCATTTTAAGTTTGGAAATACACAAACATGATGACAAGTGCAGCAGCACTACCAGTGCACTCCGAGAATTAATGCTGCCATCCGAAGGGAAGGGGGACGTCTCAGCACTCGCTCTCCACTGCATGATTCAGGAGCCTGGAACATCTGCTGACACCTGAGTCTCCCTAATTAGTGTCTTCTACCCCAGAAATAAAGGGAAGGGAAAGAGTTTTGGAAAAGAAGAACTACGCCAGAGATGTTGTTATAACAGTTCTGACTGTTTCCAGTAATACTTCAGATGCTGCAGTGAGAGATCTTACCCAACAGCTTTGGGAAACAAGGCAGGAATATTTATCATCATCACCTTCCCCAGTCAGTATGCTGAAAGCACAGGGAGAAAAAAAACCACACAGCCTTGGAATAGTTAAGTGCTGGGGATGGAGGCAGCTGGGGGGGTGTAATTTGTGGGGTTTTTGCTGGTTTTTTTTTAAATTACTCAAAACTGAATCAAACCAGAAAAACAGCCCAAGAGCACAGCCCTCACTGACCAGGCTGGACAGCAAAGATAAACACACGTTTGCAAAGGGAAAAAGCTGCTCCAACATATTGAGCAGGCATTCTTGACATCTCTAGTTATCTTTTTGAGTGGCAACTGAAGAGGTTGAATCCCAGACTGGGCTTGAACTACACGGCTCAGACACCCCAAAACGCCGGACGTGGAGGATAAACATCCCTGTTCTTGAGAAGGGCTCTTTCAAACGGTATTTTCTTTGCCAAAAGCTCGTGAACAACAAGTCACACTGCCCTCTAGAATCACTGAATGGTTTGGGTTGGAAGGGACCTTAAAGCTCAACCAGTTCCAATCCACTGCCACTGACACCTTCCACTATCCCAAGTTGCTCCAAGCTCTGTCCAGCCTGGCCTTGGACACTTCCAGGGATGGGGCAGCCACAGCTTCTCTGGGCAAGCTGTTCCAAGGAACAGCCAAGAGTCAGAGCCCAAACTGAGGCCAATGAGAGGCAGTTTGGAGCCCTCTGAAGTGGCCAGAGGCAGCCACAGCTGCTGGAAAAGGATCGGTGCTACCGTGTTGCACCTGTGATTATTTTAAGCAATCAGCTTTGGAAAAACACTAAATAATGTTCATTCCTCCTTTCTCATAACAGTACAACTTGTACTTAACCTTCCTGTCACTAAAGAAATATTCCATTTAAGAAAGCAGCACAGAATCAGCTTAACAACTGAGCAAACAATGCCTTTGTGTAACTATGCCTGTTAACCTTTGATTTACAACTCCGTTTGTCACTTTTGGTTTTGAAATTAGGATGCTTATACGCTGAAGGGGAACAAAGTTCAGGCTTTTAAATTAACATCTGCTATAAATAATGTGCTACCCGAGTCAAAGAACATCTACAAAGCACTAAAAACAGGTATGTGAGCATTAAACAGCCTTTCTCTGAATAACTTAAAACATAGAAAGATAACAAACACCTGAGAACAAAACTCTTTGCACACATTTCTGGTAGAAGAATAGTCAGCTCTAAATAATTTGCTTTTTGTGGCTGTCAGGAGAGACCTGAGCTAGACAGCTCAGGCTCTTGCTGTGCTGAGGAGCAGCTGATGTGGAAAGCAAAGGCTTCCAGGGACAGACAATTTGCTGACCCCATCTGTAGGTTATTATAACACTGACTGATCTCCCAAAGCAATTTTCATTAATAAAAAGTTTCCAAGACCAGCTATTCTCCTATCCTAGCCCCAGAGGAAGATTTACACAAGATTCCTGGAGACCAATCCTGTCCCCTCTCCCTCTTTTTTTTTGTTTTCTTACAATGGGAGAATCAAGTTGAGTGATTTTTTCTGCCACCTGGGCATGGCTGGCAGGAGAAAACCATCCGCAGGTCTTGTGGCATCACTTCCCTGTATGAATTCCCAGTATATGCTCCATGTAAAGGTTGTGGGGGGTTTTTTATTCCCATGAATCCATGGAGCTCACTGCTATCACAGTCACTGCTGCACCATTTTAAAAAGGCAAAGGAAATAAAAGGCATAAATTACCTCCTAAAACAAGCACTTTTTCGATGCCGAAGTCTTCAGCGAAGAAATATAAAACACAATTGCAACAAGAGCTCAAATTGCTGCTTTAGACTCTAATGGCTTCATAACAGTAATTAAGGTTTCTTCCTGACTTCATAACTATGCCATAATGCATTTATCAAAAGCACATTACCACAATGGACACATTCACTCTTTCTGCAGTGTTTCGACAGCTCCCTTTGGACACTATCAGTAAATAAAATCTTATGTGGGCCAATTAAAGAAAGCATAAATCCAAATTCTCCGTGGCTATCTTGCTTTGAACGCGCTGCTCTGTCAACTTTTTTAATGGAAAACGGGTAAGTGCTTTGAATCCAGTAAGAAACTTCCTCCCCAGAGCAACTCCGGGATGCAGAGTCCTTCTTAAGAGCCACAGGAAGGAAGGAGAGGAATGCTTCTTGGAGCTTTGTTTTTATCACAGGAGGAGAGGTTTTGACAGCACAGAGACTATTGTCAAGCACATTTGGACTCACGTCAAGTCTCTGCCTGGACAAACTGGACTGGGAGTCTTTTCACAGCAAAGGTGCACAACAGGCACTGCAGAGCCATTTCTCCACTTCACTGAAGAGCAGAAGGGAATTACGGAGCCCTCTCCCCTTCCTCCCATCCATCAGGCTGCAACAAGCCCGGCACAGCGTCCTCCTCCTCCTCCCAGCCCCTTCCCCACGCGAAGCCCACTATTTTCCTGTGGGAATACAAATTCCCTGCCAGCGGAGCCGCGGGAGGAGCGGCACATGTGCGGAGCTCACACTGTGTAATGAGTGCTACCCGAAGTGCAAATGCAAGTGGGTGAGCACTGGCATGAACCCTGCAGAGTGCAGCTAAAATTAGGGCTTGCAATATGGAAATCTGTAATATCCTCTGCACCTGGGTAGCTCAGTGCACTCCAGCCCAAATGTGCTTTAACCGGAGGGAGGGGAACAGGGGGAAGATGTAAAATACACATGACCTTCCCCTCACCATTTTTATCACTGAAAGAGGCTTTTGCATTAGACATTCTGCAGCAACAGCTCAAAAGATTTTTACAGGGGGGATAATTAGGAACACACTCCCCTTTCTTTTGATCACACGAAAGATTATTTTAAACCAAACAGGTACTCTGCTCCTGCAAATCTTTGCCACACGCTTCTCCCTCCCGTCTCTCAACTGCTGCCACGGGGAAAATCTGGCAGGTTGTTTAAATATAGGATTAGTATGAGGTCAGTATTCAAGCCAGAAGTAACAAATCCCACTCCACATAAAGGATGCAGAGTGCTCAGCATCCCTCACCAGTTAATCCGCATTGTTTACTCCCTTGGTGGGGAAGGTTTCACACTGATGAGTTCTGATTGCTCCTTAGTACAGGCAGAGCTGGGGGCAGTAACCTGAGCAGGACTCTCTAGAGCACAGTTCTGCCACCTCCCAATTTTAGTATCCTTTACAAAAAAGTCCCAGAATTTCTCTAAAAGCATCCCAGAGTGAGGCAAAGCAGCCAGGCAGCACATAAAGGAGCTCCTGGGTTTTTTCTTTCTGGGTTGCAGGGGGTGAGGGGGAAGATTTGTCAAGAAACCTTCTAGAAACCCTGGGGGGGGGAGTTTGGGGGGAAGGAGAGGATGGGAATTGGCTACGGGAAATGAAAATCATAATTCAAATGCTGACATGTTCTTCACAAAGCTGTTCCTTCAACTGCATGGGAAGGAACTGCACCAACCTCAATTTAAAGCAGAAAAAAGGAGAAAAGCAAAAAAAAAAAAAAAAAGCTTAGGTACAGTATTATGCAGGAGCTGTTCCCAAGGCTTCCATCCAGAAACAGACTCCCAAGCTTTCATTCAATAAGGTACTGCTACAACAAAATTACCTCCTGGGCGCTAATGGTCTCTTAGTTATAAACAACCTCTTTAAATAAGAGGGGGGGGGAAAAGTGCATTATAAAGGAATTTGCCACACATTTCCTTCAATAAATCTTTCCTCCATTCAGTGCTTCCCAACAGGAGCTGGTCTACCAACTATCATCACCAGTAATTCTCTCCCACCAGGGGGAAAGTAAAATAAAAAATTCAGACTATAAAAATATCTTTTTTATCATAGAAGAAAGTTATTATGAGCCTTCATTGCTGCCTGTGCCCACAGATGGTTCCCTCTTTCTCCGTTAATTGCTTGCAGAGGGAGAAAGGAACAAATGCTGACCATGTGAGGTGCATCCAGAGACTCAAGGTAATCATTCTCATTCAGTTTTATTTATAGTAAAAGGTATTTTATTTATTTGATTTTATTTACACCAAGAAGAACAGGTTCAAAGGTTCCTGGCAAAAGCATCCTGACAGGGCAGCTGGGTATGCTGCCATCATGCTGTGCCAGGTATTCCCCTTCTGAACCACCCACTCCTGGCATATGCCTGAAAAATGAAAAAAAAAAGACCATTTCCCCTCTAATTTCCCAGAGCTCCTGACAGTTCCTACCTGCTTGGTTTGTCCTCTGCCAGATCCACGTCACTGCCAGCTCCAGATTTCTTGGCCAGGGCCCTGCTCTGGAGAAAGTCTCCCTTTGGAGCAGCCAACTCCCCTTCCAGCCGAGTCAGAGCAGAACCAGCTGCCGAGACCCAGGAGGAGCCACGGGGGACACTGTGCAAGGAGTGCTCTGACCCAGAGCTCCAAACTACTGCCAACACCCTCGATTCCCACACTTTCCCAGCCCAGCACACGTGCCAGAGATAAGAGAGGATGTGCCAGCTCCCTCCGGGACCGTCCACGCGTTCCAAGCCCAGGTAGGGACAGAGCAGGGATGCACATCTCAGAGCTCAGCACTGCACTGCCAGCAAGCAAAGCCTCCCAGCCGTGACCCCACTGCCAGCAGAGCCCCCAGGTACAGGGATGAGCCCAGGGGAACAAGCTCTGCCCACCCAGTGTCCCTTTTGCAGGGCTCTTGCACCACACTCCCAAACAGGGAGCAGCAGGAGAACAAAGGGATCTGGAGAGAAGCGGCTTGGACTAAGCTGGACTGCTCAAATCAGCCTCCACAAGGAATGGGGCAGCAGCCCTGGAGCTGGGGTGGCGAAAAGACACATTTTCCTTAAGCAAAGCCCAGCCAGACTAATGGGCAATTTTGCCCTCCAAAGACATAAGCTCATTGCTCATAAAAAGTTTACCTTGAGCGGAGGAACCGACACTAATAAAGTTTTATCGCTCCCCGTACCCAGTTCCCAGCAAAGCTTCACAGGCAGCCACAAGAGCCTGGGATAGTGTTGCACCCCATCTGAAGGGGAAAAGCAAATCCTGCTGGCAATCAAAAGCATCAAGCAGATATTCAGGATATATTCAGCCCCAAACCAGAAAAGAAAACGAAAAAAAAAAAAGTTCACCCAGGCTTGTGAGCTGGTCACACCCTTAAGCCCTCCAGAGAAGTTTTACAGCTTGTAAAACCCTCATGATTCATTTGGAAAGAAGCCACAGTCTGTGCTGCAGCCACAGCAGGGTAAGGTTTCACTGGGAGGAAGGGATGCTTCAATCAACGGGACTTGAGGGGATACCTAAGGAGCACTAGGACATGTCAGGGCCCAGCTACAAATGCAAAAGAGGGGGAAACAGAAGAGTTTGTGTCCCATATCCACAAGGTATTTATGCCAAGAAAAGCAGGTTATTTATACAGGAGCTTTCTTTTCAGCATGCACCACTCAGCTATCCATTATCAGCCCCAAAACAACAAGGCACAAGAGACTAATGAACAGCATGAGCAGGAAATGCAGAGATGTGAAGCAAGATTTAAAGCACAAATGGTTCAGGCACTCTCCTATTTTACAGAAGGTCGTTCACTGGGCCTTTATACTTCATTTATCAAATTAGATCTGAATTGGTGCAGTCATCCTGATTCAAGAAACCATCACGCATCTTTTCCCTTCAAAAGGGGAAATAAAGACTTTATCTGCAAAGCAGTTTGCATCAGAGGATCTCCGAGTCCTTCCCTGGCACTTTGCCTCACAAAAGCAGCCAGGCAGACAGCTGCCTACCCTACACGTGGCCTTCAGAGGTGCAAAGAACTCCCGTGTTTTGCCTGTAAGGGCTCGGGCCGGATCTCAGCTCCACACCTCCTCCCCCGAGCTGCACCTGACCGAGCCAATTCCCCGTGCTGCTGCCCTTAACGAGTGGGATTTTACAGCCTCTATTTTTCCAGTGCTTTCCTTGTCATCATAAACATCCCCGTGTTTGCTCACAAATTGTTCCATTAAGAACAAATATGCTGCCACTCCACGGCTGTGGAATTTGCTGCAGAAAACCATCAAGAGAACAGCGCTGTCTTGCCAGCCACCTGCACCACCTCCCCCTTCAACTCAAACCCAGAGGCATGTTACAATTACATTATTCCAACTAAATAAAATTATTCTCCCCTGTTCCAAGACATAAAACAACCACATTATTATGGTCATTGCCACTGTGATTTAATAATTTAAACAAAAGACACACACACACACACAATGATAGGAACACAGTAAGTAGTACGGCACTTCATTACAGCTGGAACCAGTATTTATGACCCCTGAAAGCAAAGATGGTCTTGAGAATTATACGCCCAAATGCGTCACTTCAAAATTACAACTTAATCATATAAGGCTCAGCACAGAGCTTTCAAACACACTGATCATCTTTTGCGGGTTTTTTCCCAGGGTGAGGAAAAGCTCTGAGAGATAATAAATCATTTAACGGATCGGTGGGAGAGGGTTACTTACGGAATGGGATTTGCAATGCAAAAAGTGAATCATGGAGCATCACCTTCACACCCTTCACCCTTCCTCACGCACTGCTGGTGAACACTCTCTCCAGCTCACCCACTGCCTCCTCTAGAGCAGGTCAGGGACAGGGAAAATCACCCACTTCTGTAGGAAAAGGTTCATGTGCTCTTGGAGCCGTGCGGGGAACGAGCTGAGACGCAAAGCAGTGACCCAAGAGCTGCCAGTGCTCTGAAAGCTCCAGACCACGAAGTTAATCTGGTAAAAACGCTTTGGACGTGTAGCCACAGCCCAAACGCAGTTCTTTGCCAAGACTGAGGACAATATGTTATTAACTAAAGTTTAATTATATCCACAAAGACACATTCCTAGCTGAGGCTTACAACCACGTCTCTGTAGATCTGTTTGTTCTTCTAGTGGTCCCATTAAGAAACGAGTTTTGTGATCACTTTCATAGCCCAGAACACGCATTTATCTGGTTTTATCCTGTTCTGTTTCCACAGGAATTTTACTGGTCCCATGTTAATTAACTTATGTCAGAAACAGACAACACTTCACAAAGGACCCTCTAATCAGTGGCTAACAAGGGTGGGCTGCAATATGGTGTTTATGTAACACTGGTAAGAGTATTTTCAAAAGACAAAGCCCAGTTTCTAAGAACAAGCTATTGTCTCCCCACCAAATGAGCATGGAAATTAAATAGAACTTAATTCTTACATTTGCTATGCTTTGGATTAGGCAAGATCGATTTCCAGCAAGCATCACTCCCTGCAGAAAGAAGAATCTGGCTACTTGTAGTACACAGACAGGGTTTGGGGTTTTTAAGAGAAATTTTGCAGGAAGAGTGAGTCAGCAGCACACAAACAGCCAGGTCTCTACATCCAACCACCAGCCACAGCATGGGCTTCAGTGGGGAAACCCTCCCACTCCCGAAGACCCAAGGACAGGCAGTTCCATGGAATGGCTGCCCAGTCTCCCCAGTAACCCGACGGCCACAGAAGCCTCGCAAGTAGCTCTGAATATTCTCTCTCTTCACATACTCTTCCCAGTGCATCAAGCAAAAAGCACACGCTCCATCCTAATGGAAAAGCCAAAATTCAATTAATGACACCAATCTCCGAAAGCCAGCAGAGGCTGCACAAACGGCTCAGTCGGGAAATTTTTCCTTCCGAAAGCTTCCATGAACTGCAATAATGCAACTATTGCAGGCGCTTATTTATTAATACAGAGAGATTTATTTATGAGAGATCTGCAATCAGCTTAACCCCTGAAAGTGCAGCTTGATGGAGCTCAGCCCCTGCCCAGAGCTTCTTATCTGCTTCTACATCAGGAAGCAGCACCTGAGAGCTCAGGGGTGAGTTGGGAACAGCCCAGGTGACACCTCAGCAAACCCAGCGGGCACCAGTGCCCCGAGCTCCACTTCCATGCCAGGCTTGGCTGAGGGAGAGAGGCAGATTCCACTGGCAAGGAAAGCTGGTGAGTGGAACAGTCAGGGTGTGCATGGTGATGTGTGAAAGGAGATGGAGAATTGACACTTCCTCTTAAATTACCACGGCAGGGAGAACGATGAAAGGCTGTTAGTGGGTAGTGTAAGGTGAGTTACCAAATCCTGCATTTCTGCAGCGTCGGGTGGTGACGGCACAGAAGATGCAACATCAGCACATCACCGTGTCTCTGCTGGGCAGAATATCTCCTTTAGCTATCAGACTTGGCAACGCTGGAGCCACTTGATTTAAAGCAACTGTATTATTAAGTTAACATATTTATTAGTAATACAGACTAGCTTATATTTAAAAAAAAGGGAACGGCACAGGGAGCTATTTCAACTCACAAGAAGCAGCTATTAAGTCAGCGCTAAAATGTGGGGAGAGGAAGCTTTCCCAGTGGTTTTGCTACATTCTTACGTCATGATTTCACAAAGCCCAAGGAGTCAATAAAAGCACATTTTAGGCCTTCAAGGGAGACTGTAACTGCCTTGACTCTCTGCTACAAGAGACAAACCCAAATATAAGTTTACCCAGTTCCCAAGTATGAGTATCCTGGTCCTCTTCAGTTTGTCCTTCGTCACCAGTGAACATTCACAGTGATAACAATAGAAGTACAGCTCTCTAGAGAGACAGCAGGTACTGCCCTGAACGCCCCATGACATTAAACACAAACTTCATCAATGCAGAGGCAGAGCAGATTTAAAAGCAAGGGCAGCTCTTCCACCAGCAGTAGCTCGGAACGTGAAACTGCTTCCTGCGTCCCACCTCCTGAACTTCCCGCCATCCTGTCCAGGGAATACGCCTTTGTCCCTGACCGTGACCTGCAGAAAACAGCCATCTGCCCAGCCATGAGCAATAAGAAATCCCCTCAGCCAAGTCCCAGTGCTGGGACAGTCCCTTCCCTGCAGGTCATCGCAAGTTCAGCAGTGCTGGACTCACCACGACCTTGAGAAGGGACAGCCCCCTTGCCCCGCTGCTTCTGCCTCCTCAGGACACAAATCACTCGTACCAGGCCAAAACAGCCTCTCACAACACAGGCAGGGAGAGAACTGCTCATCTCTGACACAACACGGGGGATGTTTTGCATATTAAGCACGCATGGAAACACAAATTTGAGCTGTTAACATTTGTCATTGCTGCACCTCCCTCTGAGCCCCAGGGAACACAGCGGGGTCCTCAGAGCAGTGGCGACCACAGACCAAAAGGGCGATGAGAAACGAGACAAAGAGCTCAAGGAGTTTGTTTCATATGCAGAGGAAACCCCCAGAAGGGAAAGGAAATAGTATTTTAAAGCCCAAGAGACAGCTGTTGGTATCACAAGACTTGTACTGTCTCTGCTCAGGTGCTGCACATTCTTATCCATGAGTCTCCCACTCTGGGAGGGTGCTCTTGGGCACCCACCTCCACCATCCATGCAGCTGTCCCTCTACTAAACGTGTCCTCAGCTTCATAAACCACAGGGACACCACCCTTGTCTGCTGCTGACACAGCTACAAAAGGGACAAGAGTGTTCCAGAGGTGAACACCTGTGGGGCAGTGGCCTCCTAGGGTGCTGGGGAGCCCCTAAATCACTCAGACAGGAGCCTCTCTGTCCATATCCTCTGTTTCCATTTCATGTGATAGTTCCTCACTGGCACAGCCACTGATTAAAGCCTGCACTGACATCTGAAGACTCAAAGGCAAATTAAAATAACCCTACACTTCTTAATCCGATTCATACTTTTTTAATGACTGGAGTTCCTATGATGTGGAAAGCATCTCTTGCAGGATCCTGCTTTGACCACTGCTGTTCATAAATGTAAAAAGACCTGCTAATGCTCTCTAAACTTCCCACAGAAGTATTTATATCAGCACCCCTCTATTTTTTATTTTTTTTTTCCCCAACAATAATCTAATTCATGTGACTCTTATCTTAGCTATGAAACAGCACGTTAAATCCAGGACCACAGCTCGTTTAGATAAATGGAATTGGGCACATCCAGCGAGTCATTCCTGCTGTGACATTTCCATTATTGACAGAGTTATTTTCAGGCCCAGCGTGGGCAGGGCACTGGGAGGACTCACACCCTTGAGCACAGTCACTGTCCCTCACTGAGGGTGCACAGCACAGCCACAGTTTCTAAAGGGACTCTACCTGGCTCTAGTCACATGTTAATAAACATTCTGGCAGCATTTCCCAGAAATAACCTTCAACAGTTACCTAGAAACATAATCCATCAAAATAAACCTCAAAATAGTAAGAAACTAAAGGAACTTTTATTGGTTGCTTGCGTTCTAGCTACGCACAGAAGAGTTAGTGGACAAACCATCAAAGCCATTGATCAAGCTCAAATTAATTTCAAGGTTATTCCCTTAATTCTTTTATAAACACAAACAGTGCTGTTAGAAAGTTCCCATTTCCTCATTCCTTGCTACTCTGTGAGCTCTGAAGAAGCAGCTCAACCTTAGAGACCTCTACAGGACTCGAGAGCACGCTGTGGAACCCAAGCACTCAGCAGGTGATGAGCTGAAGTGAGTCTGTTGCTCTAGAGCTTAACAGTTAAATCATCCAGAAGAGATTAAAATTTCCCATCAAATAAATTGAAAGTTCTCCTTCAGCACTGAACAGTTCCCCTGTTCTCTAGGGCTCCGTCCCCACATTACTTTTTAATCTTAATAAATACAGATGGTATTTGCATCCCTCTCTTTTTTTTTTTCCTTCTTTTTTTCTTTTTTAATGAACTGCTGACATGGTGCAGAAACACACAGTGGAAGGACTGTTTTTTAGATACTCAGAACACTCCTGATCTGCATATTGATTTCAACTCCTAACTCCTCACAAACAAAACGGATCCACAAGGGTCTGTCAGTACATCTGCTGGTGAACCCTCCTCTCTGTTCACAGGCAAAGCCCGTGCACAGGGATACACACACACCTGTGCTGCAGAACGCGCTGCCTCAGTGAGAACTGCGAGTTGCTGGAGTTTCCACACGAGGCTGTAAAGCTGGGATGCATCAGCAGTGGTCCCAGAAACACCCTCTGAGTGCTGGGGCTGAGCCTGGGTTATCTCCCTGATAACCCCCCTCCCCTGGGGACTGTGCAGCGTCACACCCACGTGCTGGCGTTTCAGAGGACACAACCCAAAACTTGGCTCTAGCACATCATTTCCCAGCACTGCCCGAGTGCTGCTTGCTCAGCCTGTGGAAAGGAAGCTGGACCTGATTTCCAGGGATCTGTGTGCTCTGTGTAAGTGCATCCATAACCCTGTGCTGCTGCCTATTTACAACGCTCCATCCTGCTGAAAAACTGTATTTTCAACCAGAAGACACACTTCTGATTATTAAGAAAGATCTCTCTATACCCCAGAAATTAATCATTCCTGGAGTCTGCTAAGACCCATGACAATGTAACCTCGGCTCTGGAAAATTAACTGCTACAGGTCAGTCAAAGACACGCAATTTAAAATTTTCTTACATTGTCTTAGGTAGAATATTCTCTTCAACCCTCCTCTCCAACCATCAAGCTTTTATTGGATCTGGCATAAATATTCAACCTGTGCTGCTCATCAGTCTGCTGGGGACTCACCTGCAGTTCTAGGGCAGGTTCTCTTCACCCCTATAAAGTCTTGCTTTTGGCCTCAGTGGAAGCAGGACTAGACCCTAAATAGGTCCACCACATGGACACAGGGGGGGCTTGAAAGGGATGAAGGAAGACAATGCAAGGAATGAGAACCTCAAAGCAAGATAGTTTCAGAGAAGGGCGTGTTCTGTGCAATAAGAGAAGATCATCACCCTTATCTGCATTACATCAAATACCTTTGGCTTCCAAAAGCCCTTAAGGCCGCAAGTTTTGGTTACCTTTTCCCCCCCTTTCCTCCAGGATTCATACTCTTCCTTAGAAGTCTGCTGCCAGCTGCTGCATGGTCTCTCAGGACATCAGGAATTCTTGGGTTTTCTGACTTTTTCCACCATTAGAAGGACATTTATCAGGTTAAGCCCAGATTTCTTTCCCTGTCTCACCAGCAGAGTTTTGGATGACTAATCAAACGGCTGAATATATTGTAAAGATTTAATTCTCCCTTCACTATTTATACTGGGCCATGTCACTTTGACACTATTCTGGCTTTCCACCGCAAAAAACTTTCCAACTTAAATTCCCTCAAAACGAACGCGCTCTCAGCAGCAGGCAGGACTGGCATTGGCTCCATCCTGCCCTCCCCCAAGTCAGCTTCAGCTGCCACCAAAAACGCAGTAAGCATTTTCCTCCTTGGGAACTACGTGTTCTTGCAGTTATATTCAGTGGACCAGAAGAGTCTGGCATCAGAAAAAGAACTATCTGATTTCCTGGACTCGCTGCAAGAGAACCTGTCTTGGCCAGATACAGTTATCACCACCAAGAACTCGGTTAAATTAAAGCTGCCCTGGGCAAGGAATATTGGCTGTACAAACAGGGATCGAGCATTCACACCCCTCAGACGCAGCTCTGGGGCTCTGACTGCTCTGAAAAGGGTGTTTCTTCCTGCTCTTATAAATAACAGTGGGCAAAATGCTCGCTTTGTATGTTGGAGTGAAGATTCTCAGAGCCACCGTCCATGAATCGCTACTACTATTTTAGCAAATGGAAAGTAGTCAACAGCTCTTGAGAACCTCTCACATCTGTCTCTGTTTTCAGCATGTTCAGACCTGAAAGTGCGTTTTTCAGCTTAATTCAGACCGAGCATTTAAGCCAAGGTCAAATCTACTCTTTTCACCCACGATCTGCATTGCCCTCTTTCTCCTCCATTACCTGGAATTTCTGTTCCTGTGCACAGTCGTAAGGAAGGAAACATGCCCTGTAAAAGCAGCTGCACCTCAGACCTACCTCAGGATACTGAACCTTGGAGTGCCCCTTTACGGCAGGGAAGGGAGAGCTGCCGTGCTCAGGTGGCAGATCCTTGCGTGGCAACACCTGGATGTCACGGAAAACCTCTGGGCAGCAGCGAGGAAAGAGTACAAAAATACAAACCAGGCCGAAACCATCGGCCTGAAAACCTACTCAAAGCAAGTGTTTCCATGGATCCTTTCTATGACAGTTCCCATCTTTCGGCTCCCCAGCGCAAGCCCAGAGACACCTCTGACAACTTCCAAGGAACTGAGGTCTCCACCCGCATCTGCCTCTGCTTTAAGTGCCCTCCTCTCACCCCAGTAATCACCCCTTTCCACCCCACTCTTAAACAGGTCTGCAGCACATCTGCAGCTTTCTGTCCCCTCCAGGAAGGGTCCCACCTCCATTTCCGTGGATTGGCACCAATGGGAATGTTACAGAATGTCACACTGAGTCACATCACATCTGCTCTATGCTGTGCTCAGGACAACCTTCTCCACAGAGCTTTTCCACGAGGGGTTGTTCATCAGGTCTTATTTTTAAAGAATCTGGGCCAAGTCATCCCTGCTGTAGATTTAATGACGTCAATGAGCTACAGCAGGGGTGAAATTGGGCCATTATTTTTTATGTCCATATGTCCTGTGCCCATTAAAGAAAAAAAATGCAAAAGAAGACCAAGGAAGAAAAGAAAAGTTATTGAATCGAAAGACTGCCCTGTGCAGAGATTAATATCTAGATGTGGAATGTTTCTCTTTTGCTCCTGCTGTACATTTATATTTATAACAGTTTATGGAAAAAGAAATACTTCTGTCAAGGTACAACACGACTTCTGCAGTGACAAATTATATTCCCTTTTGGTATCCTGTTTTGATAAAAAACTAACAACAACAAAAAAAAATCTTTACCAGGAAAAGGTCTCTTCAGAACTCAACAAAAGTGAGGGACGCAGTTGCCAGTACCTGTTAGTTCCTCCCCTCCACACTCAGCACATCACCACCCAGTGGACCTTGTCCTGAGCTCCTTTCTCAGCAAATCCAAAACACGATTGTACAAATATCAAAAGGAAAAATATCGTGTATGAGGTTAAGCCTAAACAGCATTTTCCGCGAGCACTCAAAGCCTCAAACACCGAGATGAAAAGGGACACAGCTGAGGAGACCAAGCCTGCAGATGTAGGACAGCAGCTGTGAACAGCAGCAGCAACAGCCACGGTCCCGTGGTGATTTTCAGAAGGCTGAACTGCACATTTACTCAAGACAAACGGCACAAACACGTTTTCCAACCCCCGTGCCCAGACCGAGGGGTGCTGCGAGCAGCGACTCCGGGTCACCCAACCACAAAATGCATCACAGCCAGCGACACCTCCGACCACAGCTCCTCGGCTCCACGTTTAAAAGCCCCCTTAACTGACATTTCAGCCTATGAGTAACCACGTTCACTGGAACCCAGGTGAAATTACTCACCGACAGGCCTCCAGAGTCACGCCAACACGCCTTTAAAGCCACGCAGCACCTGCCCGGCGACAGCACCAGAGCACAGGAGTGTTCAGGGCCTGACTTTGTAGGTCGTTTTTATTTCAAAGCTTTATGGAAGATTCCTCCGAAATCTTTGACCCTAATTATCCCAGTCTCAGCTGCAGTCAAAGAGCAAGTCCTCCTTGCTAAGGCCTTCTTTCCAACTGCTTTCCCTTTGCATTAACGAGCTCTTTTTCCCACAACAAGCCACAACAGTCGGAGGTTTTGTTTTTGTTTTTATTTTTATTCCTCTCCTCCCCTCCCATTCCAGCACTGGAATCAAAATAACTTGAGATGGAAAACGTGTGACCTCCCAAGCCTTTATTTACAGTATCACAAACCACAAGGGAAGGATCTGCCCAAGTTTTCCAGCTGGAATGGGAACAGCAGGGGAAAAACGTGCCCTGGTTTTTGCAGCTGTGATATTTAACACATCGCAGGGGAGAAGACTGGGAAGGAGGCAGGAGAGTTAGAAGCCAGTAATGATGCCATGAAAATACTGGATGAAGAGTCTGAGCCACACAAGTAGGTTCACATGATTACATCCATTCTCCCCAGAAATAAACTGAGCTTTGCACATGCAAATGTAACTGCAAAACCAGCCTGACACACATTTAATGGGGTTACTTCTTGACTTCTACATTAAACCAGACTGTAAAATTCAGGAAAACCTTCTGGACTTCACCTGATTTTGTATTACTGTTGTAATGATCTCTCTTCATGCCACCATCCCCCCAAATTACTACAACAAAGACTTCATCAAAAAACAGAAGCCTCCAAGTAGTGGAATCTTCCTCAGATATTTAAACAGCACAGAAAAACAAACACAAACGAAGCAGGTTTAGATCTAGAGAAAGTTTCTTGCAGCAGGAAACTGTCAGTTAAGTCTGTGGTTACAACCACACCAGCGTCACAGCTCTTTCCTCTCAGTTAAATACGTGTGTCCAAACAGTTCCTCATGTCTGGTGTTCCTATTGTAAAAGGAGGAAAACCACCAAAAGACAAACTCATCCGTGTTTCCACCAGAAATTTCACAGTGCCAGACTATACAGGAGACTACAAAGACCCCTTCTTTTGAAAAGGGGTCCTTCTATACCTTTCCAAGTATTTATGTCCTAGTCTGTCAGGTCTAACTCAGTTTACCTGGAACTATCTCCCACCTTTAAAAGATCCCATTCCCCCTCCTTTCCCTATCAGCAGTTCCCTCTTATCCCAGCCTGGCACAGTAAAAAGTGCCACACCAACCCACCACCTTCACACACTCGGACAGGGAATGTCACAACTGTGCTGCCAAACAGGGCTCCTCTCCCTGCCAGTCCAAGAGCAGCCATCACCCAGCTCTCTGGAGTGTTACCACCTCCATCTAACTCCTTCCAGTGGGTTTTGTGATATAGTTGATGAAGGATCCAACACGAGGACAGATTTCTCTGCATTCAGTTGGTTTCCACGAGCTCACCCTTTACAAGGGGTTCAGTTCTCAGGTCATGGATCCCACAGGAACTCCCCTGCTAAGTACAGGATGCAGAAAAAAGTAAGATTCCGCCCCAATTTGTGTCCATATAAAAGGACATAAGGCACTGGAAGGAGAAAAGCTGGTCACATTACACAGCCAGGGGTGGAAAATCACAGCCCAGCAGGGCACAGGCAGAGACAGGTGCTGCAGGCAAGGCAGGGGGTCCTGGAAGGGCATTAGAAGGACCCAACTGCAAAGCAAACCTCGGCTGCCTTTTGACAAGACACCACACACTCCCCTTGTGTGTTTGTACAAATTGCTTGGAGGGGACATCACTTCCTCAGTGCACCTGCCCCCACTTGCCTCACATCTTCTCAGGCTGAGGCATCCTGTGATTCCACCTCATTTATCTTTTCCCCTCTCATCCCGCCCAACATCAGCCTCTGCTTCTTACAGAGAGAAATTCCTCATCCCATCCAGGATTCTGCAGCTGCAGGACCAGTGGGAACACAAAAAGGCAGCACAGTGCCCCTGGACAGCTGGAAGGGAGGATGCAGAGCTGCAGGTACCTCCTCACTCTGCACCAGCATCCTCCATCTCCCCATCCCACTGTTCCCCCACCAGCTCCTTGCCCAGGTCCCACAGCTTCCAGAATCACCAGCACTTAGGGCTTGCACAGGCACACACATCCCAGGGATTGAGGACGCTTCCCTAGAGACCCTGAAGTTATTCCATGCAAAATACTCCCAGGTATAACTTGCAGAGAAGCCTCCTCCCAACATTTCAACTCTGTCCAGCAGTTGGGATTCAAAGCCTCCAGGTTTTGGAAGAACAAAGGGCTGCTGGCAGGACAGAGGGGAAAATTACCCAGTGCCTACAGCATTTTCCTGGACACTGCTATTCAGCTTCTTGTCTTCACCAACACTGCACTCCCTGACAAGGCTTAAAACCCATTTTTCTCCCTACATTCCCTACCTGCCAATCCCCAGACGTTCCTGGCTCTCTGCTGACGCAAACAGCCTGGATTCATTTTGCTGTGAACACCATTCCAAAGGCAGTTTCCCCTCACCTGCCCAGGAAATTAATGACCACTTGGGCACCTCATCAGCCTTGTGAAAATCCTCCAGGCAAGTGAAACGAGCAGAGCCTCAACCTCGGGGCAAAGCAAACCCTGAGCACTGCTAAGGATTGCATTTCTTCTTTGCTGTTACCGCTAATTCCCAGAAAAACACTCCCCTCTACAACAGCCCGAGGGGGATTTCGTGACCTAACGCGAGGAGGGAAAGCTCTTGGGATACAGATGTTCCTCCTCAGCACAGGAGCACAAATTCACACGGCAATTAATGCCTGTAAGAGCATAAACTCCTCTGTTAGAGCTGCTGACGGCAGCTTGTGCTCCCAGAGAAACCATCCACAGCTCCTCCAGCGAGGACAGGCAGGAGCTGCCAGGCTCTCTCCCAAGGAAATCAGGTATTCCTGAGGGATGAGACAAAGCACTGGGAACAGCCTGGCTCTGCTAATCCCGAGGAGAGGCTCCAGGAAGGGGATCGACATGGGGAACGGCAATGAATTCACCGGGAGCCAATTCCCCGACAGGAGATAATTAAGGTATTCAAATCACCCTCGGTTTTCAACAAAGGTGTTTCATGTTAACACAGGGCTGGTCTCGCTGTGGTCTCAGTGGAACTGCTGAGACCCTGAGGGATTAACCCGCAGAAACTGAAATCACATTTCAGTCTGGTAAGTGAACAGTCTCGGATCCAAACTCATTTTTTCTTTCTCTTCTTCCCAGCAATTCGTTTGCTCTTGAAGCGAAATCCACCAATTTTGGGGGTTTTAGCAACCAGCAGCAAAAATGCAAAGTTTTTATACCACAGCATCACCCCAAAGAGACATTTGGGGGAGTTGAAAACACCCTTTCTGATAAGGGAAAAATAAAAAAAAAAAGCTTAGTGCTGAGGAATGTACTGGAGGAAAATAAGAAGATGCAAAACTATGCACTCAGCCTAAAGAATGACACTCCATCTATCAGGAACCTCCTCTTCAGCCACTAATTTTGTAGGGAGACTTCACACTATGATCTACATTCCCAGAACTCACACAGAAGAGGTTTGGTGGGAGCCAGAAACACACAGTGAACCCCCCAGAAAACGTTCATTAAAAAACACAACCTCTTCACATTTACTTGTTAAAAACCACCACAGGGTTGCTGCTGCCCCTCCTACACTCTTTATTGGGAAGTGCTGCATTTCAATCCTCTTGGCAACGTAAAACAAATTTAAAGTTCAGAGGGTAAAAAAAAAAAAAAAGGTAGAAACGACAATTTGATGGTGGTACCAGAGGCTGCACAACTGTTTATTTCAACACAAATAAAATCAACACGGTTAAGATTTTTTTGTGGGGAAGGGGGAGGGGAGGGAAACTCAGACAAGATTTAAACATCCATTAAAAATTATGTTAATAGCACATCCTGTGCAGCCATTCTCCCTTTTAATGAATTTATTTCAAAGATTTTAAAGGAACAAATCTGCTGACTAAGAAAAAGGCAGGGAGCTTTCTTTAAGAAGAGGTTTATTACCAGTGCACACGTCTATGCAGTTTAAGCCAACCATGTCCTGTGAGTGCCAAGCCCTGCCCAAGGAGCTCATGCAGCCATTCTTCCAGACTCCATTTTAGCACGTTTTCCCCCCGAGCATCTATTCAAGTGGAACCCAAGCTCAGGTTAATCCCCTCTCACCAGCAGCGAGGTAGTAACCCCCAGATTAATTACCATTCTCCCCAGTAACATCTAAATGGGTTTTTATTTCCTAATCCAGAAGCAAAAGAACAGCCACCCAGCTGAAATGTCAGCACCTACCTTCTGCAAAGTATCTCTCTAGATGCTTCTGAACGCAGGAGGGAGTAAAGACAGCATTGCTGGAAAAGGATGTCACTGTTGGTCCACATGTGTCAACATCCTAGAGGAAGACAAAACACAGTTGCTTAACTGCCATGCCCATGGGAAATCAAGAGCAGGAATAAAGCTGCATTCTTTTCCCAGTTACTCCATGCTAACGGCTCCTATGCAAACAACAAAGCTACAACATTTTCTAATTGCACATCAGAGTTTCTGTGCAGACATCCCTCCGGTATGTCAGAAATTCAATACGTGATAGTAGGCGGCAATGAGCACCTCAGGGATTTAAAGTGCCTTCCAAGCCATGAGTCATCGTCATCTCTAACTCATGGAAATTAAGAAGGAAAAAAGAGAGAGAGAGAGGAGAAAACACACACGCGCATTGCACTGACCACCCTCACGTGCTCCCTCTGTGAAACACTTCCCTCTAAAGCATCTCCCTTCTAATTTGGGTGCTGAACGACTTCCACGGAGACAAATCATCATCCTGGCACAGCACAGCGTTCCTCCCAACAGCCCCCAGGGGCTGGGCAGGATCCCACGCTCAGGGGTGGAAGCAGAGCTGGGGCTGCCTCGGTAACCCCCACGAATCCTTCCACTCCTGGAAGAAGAAGGAGAAGGCAGCTCCCCTGGCTGCTGCGGGCACGGCCCAAACCAACAGCACCCAGGAGGGCAGATCCAGCTCCCTTCCCACACAACCCCAGGCAGCCCATTCACACTCCCATTCCAGCCACCTGCTCTCCCCCAAGGCTGATTTTTGCCAGGAGAGCTGAGAGCCAGAAGGAACCTGTAACCACTCCCTGCTGAGCAGGTTACGTGGTTTGCTTCCTTATTCCAAGCAGCCCCTCGTCTTTCTCAGAGATTCCTTCAGGCAGAGTCTCATCTTTATCTCCAAACACTGGGTTTAATGATGCTTTCAAAGCAGCTGGGCTGCACTTCAGGGCATGCACATGTGCTGCCCACTACCAGCCATCATCCCCCCAAGGATATTCAAGTTTCTTTAGGTCTTCCTGACTTATCCTGGCTTCTCTGCTCTGCTGTTCTCCAAGCAACAACCAGAGCAGAGCCAGGGCTCTCCATAGCACACGGTCTGCCAGGGGGATGGAGCAGGGAAGGTTGGGGTTCGTGCAGCCGTTCCCCTACAAATCACCCCCAGGCCTCAGCAGCTCCCACACCCCCCAAAAACCCCACACGTTCAGATTAAAGCTGTCCCTAACTCACTCAACTCCCCATCAGCAGAAACAGTCCTTCCCCCTTCAGGTCAGGAAGGGCACAGTTGTCCTTCCCTCTGTTTTGCATCAGAACATGCAAATCTGGGTCCACAACCCCACAAATAAAAGCTCATCTCCTTGATTAGAACCTGGATCCAAGCCTTAAGACCAGCACCCAAAACCAAAGGGTTACACACGAAAATACTCTGCTCCTTGCACCAAAGAACCTGAAATGCTTGGAAAAACCCCTGCTGCCTTTAGCTGCAAACACTGCTTCAGTTAACAGGCAGATTGATGTCTCACCAAGAGTTTAAAAAAACACTAACTGCTCTCTCCTCTTGTACCTTCTTGCACAGCAATTTAAAAAATGTAACAGTGCTTGCACGGGTCAGATTCGTCCTGGAGGAAGAGCAAACGTGAGGAACGCTGAAGGCCCATTAATCTCCGAAATCTCAGCGAGAGCAGCAGCCAGACAGCTTAAAAATATATTTAGTCCACAAATGCTTATTAACGTCATTTGCTGATTCACAGCTGAGCCAGGCACACGGAGCCCAAATGCCACTTCTGCTTTCCCAGGCTGGGTTTAAAATAATATTAATGAAAAAACAGTAAAAAGTGCCAGGCATCAAGTTGCTTCACCTATCTCAAACCCTTCTGTCGTGCACCTAACAAATGTGGATTTATCTGCGGTGGAAACTTCAGGTCCAGTCTGTGGTCCTGTGGTTTAGGATCTGATCCGAGTTTATCTGAAACTGAATCTTAGTTTTCTTCTCTTTTACCGACTATTGATCTTGTTGCCAACGTTAACACAGTCAAGACCAGCCCGTAAATAAAATTGATCCTTCGGGCTCACAACAAAATTAACACTTTTAAAATTACATCTTTACAGCTGAAGAGAAATATTTGATGAGTTGACAGACACAAACCTGTGTCAAGAATTTCTTTGTGCGCTTTGGGGCAGAATTAACCCACCGAATTCTTAAGGAATCCTTTAAGAAAAAATTCTTTTCGTGAAAGCGAATTTAAAATGTTTCTTCCCCTACTGTTATACACAATGCAATGATTCAAAACCCAAAGGATTTTCTCTCTAAAGCAACTATTCAAATGTGTATGATGGAAATGTATTTAAATACAACATTTTAATCTTGCTTTGCCTTTGAATTTTTAAACACTTGTTCAGAAAAGCGAGTATCTCATTAGTCCTTTCAGCCATTCTACCATTCTGATTTGCAAGTAAACAAGAATCCTCACATTACCTTCCTTTTCCGTGAGGATTTATTATAGATACATAGTTTTTAACTCAATATACATCTAGTCTGTCTGAGTCTTACCACTTTTTACATGGGATACAACAATTCCCTCCTCAGGCACGTTGGGATTTGTCCACATCCTTCCCTTCTACATTTTCCACGAGCCAGACACATTTCTCTAGACCTGGATACGCCAGACAACACCCTCCCCAAAGAACCATCCACCACAACCTACATTTTAGTAAACAAATTGTAAAAATCCGACTCAGCCCAGGCCCTGCTCTGTCTCCCTGGTCCTGGGGAACAGAGTTCTCCAAACTAGCAGGGCCTGGACCCAGGGATTCAGAGATTCAGCCTTGGGGTGAGGGCAATTTCAAAAGCCCCCCCAGGTACCTACAAACCTTGAAGAGCAGCCACAAAGCCTTCTCAATCTAAGGAAATCAATCTTCCCACCTGCTTTATTCTTTCTTATTTTAGGACTGGTTTGGGTTTTTTTCCCCCCCTGGGTTGTAGACTGGGGAGGGATGACAGAAGTTCTCATTTTCAGTGACCTTAAAGTCTGGAACAATTGCTCCGAACAGAAAGGCAGCTAATGGCACCGAAATCGAAAGTGACTAACAGCAAAACCATCTGAGCACAACAGAAACTGAAAGCATTGCCTCTGGGAAGGCAAAAACACCGTCAGCAAACACCAAAAGTAACAGAGAATTAATGTAGCCTAGGAAATTATGACATATTTCGAAAACGTGTTTTCTGGAACAATCATAAACAATTCACCTTGACTGTATTCCCAAGTCATCACTTTTTAAAGTCACTGCAGTTTGCAGAGGCCTTGCTGCTGCTGGTCTTAATTTACTTATTTTTAGGTGTGGGAACAGATTACCGGGGCAAAATTGAAACTTAAAATTTGTCAGGTTTTAAGCCTCTTGTAAATTTACAGTCATTAACTCTGGCTGCATTTCAGAAGCATTTTGTGCTGGGTGGAACTCAGATCCACAGTTGAAACTGCTTCTGCTTCAAAATTCGACTGCTCAAGTGTGGGAGGCTCCAGCACTGTTAAACAAGGGGCACGCTCGTCCAAAGCACCAGGAAAAAGCCACCCAACAAAAGCAGAGAAACGTGAGTTCAGGCAAGGGCTCCCAAAAGGCAACAAGACAGTTTTCTGACGGGTGATTTACAAAGAGGAAGGTTTCAAACTTCCTCCCTTCCTCGAAAGGCTTCCAGGGAAGCATCTCCCTGAGGAAGTCTCTGGGCACCAGAGGGACTCAGAGCCAAATCAAAGCCCAGTTTGCTCTGGAGCAGCACAAAGCCCATCACACAGGTCCATGAAAGCAGAGCCCAGCTGTTAACAGACACATTCACGGGGAAATATGTTTTGCAAGGAGGCAGAGGTGCCACACGGCTCATTTTTATCACAAATGCTGCACACACCACATTGCACTAACACAGCTGACATTTACCTTTCCATGTTGGATGATTAATTAATCAGAAGATGCCTTCTGCTGGCTTCTGAAGGCCTCTCTGCCGAACTGATGTGCTGCACTTCACCTTCCAGCCCTTCCCCGAGAGAGGCACCATCACTGCCACCACTAAAAACCCTTTATCTCGGTGGGGTGGGCAGAGCTCCCACAGACACACCTGGTGACCACCACAGACCACAGCACACAGGTGGCCTCACACCTAAACCCAGCGTCCTGCCAAGCACTGGCAATAAAAAGCAAGACTCAGACGGTGTTTCTGCACGGCCAGAGCCACCGAGAGCACTGTCTCACAGGGAGAAATGAAGCAGCAAAACTCTCCCTCCCCAGCACCACAGCTGGTTCAGCTCAGCTCAATCTGCATTCATAAATACTAAGCCCTACCAAGTGTCAGCTGTGGTCAAACCCCACATGGCCACGGCTTGGAAGCATCAGTTTGAGACCACAGAGAGTTCCCAGAGCCCCTTCTCCTCAGAGAAGGTGGTTTATGCTCTCCTGTAAGTCAACCTAAAAAAAATCAGGGGATATAAGTGAGCGACTTAAAATCAACAAACCAGAGCGAAAAAGAATTCCGAACCTTGAAGAACTCTGATCGTAGGGATGGGCTGCAGGACGTGCCAGGAAATTCATCAACATGCAGGATAAATGCAGCAGTTAACTGGAAAACACAAACAGCTTGGAAAGGCACCCAGCCCATTTTCCCCTCTCTGATGTTTGTAGCATCTGGACCCTCCAAAATGCCCTGGAGTTACGTTCCCAAGGGAGCACAAGGTCCTGGCCTCACTGCAAGCAGCCAGACCCAAGGGGAAGGGAGAGAAAACAAACAGCAAAATGTTTCCAGAAGCTGCCCGGGCTCTGGACCCGGCTGTGGCTGTAATGACCTTTTCATTCCTAAAACCCTCTCCCTCCTTCCTTAAAAGTCATTATTCCTTGCTTAAAAGTCATTATTCCCTTCTATTAAATGGGAGAATTGGAGTGGAAAGTATTACAACACGTTGCTGTGATCAGACTGCAAGGAAAAAAAATATTAAAAAATAGCCCTGCACTCAAGATTTTTAGGAACATCACATCAGCCTGTGTAAAATAGGAAGGGTCACATTTAACAGCAAATATCCAAGGTGACAACCTGTCCCCCCCCACACATCACCTCCCCAGACAGAGGGGACCTCCTGCTTCCATGGTGGGATCCCAGGAGCCACCACCAGCAGCACCTGCTTCACCCTGCCATGGAACTGCCCTGAGGTGGGCAGAGCTCAAAAAGCAGCTTTTAAAAGCATCTGTTTAGAGCCAAGCTTCAAACTCCCCTCCGAGAGCAGCAAAACCTACAGCACTTGTTTCTTCCAGGAGCACAGAAGTGGAGGAGGAGGGAAAATTAAAAATAAATAAAAAAAAAAGATAAAGACAAAGCCTCTGGGTGGGTTCAGCACCTGTGTGTGCCAAAGGCGCTCCATGTTTTATGGACGACAATGCCATCACCCCATGAAGATTTCTAAGTGAATCAGCCACACAGGGTCTCTACAGCCTGTTTTCAGGAGGATTCCCCCCCCCCAAATGATTTTAATTCAGCTGTTTGATTTATATTATTTTCCAGTCATTTCTAGCCAGAATATTTCAAACAGAGAACTCGACATCACCTTCCACCTTGTCCCTTTCCCACACAAATGTGGCAATTAGCACAGAAAAATTAGTCAACTCTGCAGTGTTTCACCTTAAATAAAGCAGCTCAAGAAATAAAACACCCTTTAATTGGTAGCTGACAGCCAGGGAAGAAACAGTGGCTCAGTATCATGCTTAAAGAGGGTCTGAAATCCATTCCCAGCCCTTGATGGAAGCTTGTCCTTGTCACCGAAACCCACGATCCATAATAGTGCTCAGTATTGTGCTTTTATCCTCTGTTTTATCAGAGCTCATCTGCTGATCAATGAGGAGTCCCAGGGAATAACACTCTGAATTTCAATGTCAACACAGCAGTACTGTGGTAATGATTGAAAATATTTACATATTGCCTCATTGATCGTGGGGTGTTCTTTTCCAACCATCTGGCTACTGGGCACTCACTTTTTTTTTTATTATTTTATTTTCTTTTTTTAGGGCTTCACAACTGTTCCAAGCAGGTTATTTGACTGCCCTTACAGCCAACAGCCAACATTCCACCCGAATCAGGTTTTCCTGTTATTTTTAACCCAGAGCATTAGGGAAAGCATTAATCAACTTCATCCCATCTCGGGGAAGGGGAAAATAATTTTCTTTACAAGGACAAAACCCAAAGAAAAAAACAAACAAACAAACAAACAGCAAACACCTGCTCTGTGATGTGCCAGTTTGGCTTCAAGGGCTCCTTTTTAATGTGACTCAAGGGTGTCACCACTTTGACAAGGGATGAGTCAAATGGAAATGTGTCACTCACTCCGCTCCCCGTGCCAGCCTCGAGTAAAGAAAGGCTGCAAGGGCTGCTTCTCCCACCTCCAGGTGGAATTCCTTCTGACTCCTGCAGCCTGGAGCCCCGGGGGCGCCCGTGGTGATGCCGCCTCGAGTTCTCCAAGCCAGGTGGTTCAGGCCACAGGGGCTGCAGGAATGAAGCTTGGAAAGCACCGCTCAGTCTCCCTTCCCTCCTCCCAACCCCAACCTGTGCACCCCAAGACCCCTCAGCCCACCCCAACTGCGGCCCACGCTGCTGGGGGGGTGGCTTTGCCTCAACCGGCTGCACCCTCTGACGCCCTGCAGGTCCAGAGGCACCCACCCGGGCTGCACAGCCAGAAATTCCGGGGAGAAATGGAGATTTAACCTCTAAAAAAAACCCCGAACAAAAGCAAAAAGAACAGCCGGTTTAATTCTCGTCTTGCTGATTCCAGGTCTCCATGTAAAACTGAATTTTTTAAAAAGCTTTGAAAAGCTTATCTCTGTGCATTCCTCCAGGAAGCTTAAGAGCAACTTCAATAAAATATGCAGCAAAGACTGACATCTACAAGATCTACAAGTTTGCAGCAAGAGACCTCGGCAGGGAACTCGACGGGAATATTAAAAAGATGGTTCTCAAACAGTTGTCAAACTGATTTCAAGGAGTCTTTTTAGTGGCTCCAAACCTGTTTCTAATCAGAAGCTGACACTCCTAGCTGCTGGTACCATAAATTTGATTTAGGAAGAATGGGAGGTCTAAAAGCCAAATTACATTCAACCTTTAAACCAGGAATTAAAATACACTCTCAACAGGGTTTAGCTGATGATTTTGGTAACAATGCTCAAGATAAGACATCACCTCTTTTCTTTTCGGTTCTACTTTGACAACAAGGAATAAAACACAAGTCCTGTCAGCAAAATGACACACAGAGAACAAAAGACAGAGCAGGGGGGGAAAAGTGCTCTGACATATCTGCCTTTGATAATTCAGATGCTCCACTAGACAATGAAATCTCCCCTTTCTGTCAAGCTCCCTTTTCTGCTGGGACAACTGTATGAAGAAATGGGCAGGAGGAGGACAAAAGGCTCTTTCCTCTCCATCCTCTCTGCCCAGATGGTTTGCAGACATGATGCAGAAGATCTGACCTAGCAGTACCCAAGTGCCCACCCTCAGCAAGCACCTCTCCTAAACAAAGGCATAAATGAAATCTGGGAAGCCAGAGCAACACACAGGAGCTGGACTAAAACTGTTAATCCTTCAAGCAGGCTTGCCCAAATATGCTCTTCCCTCTCACAAAGGCAGCACGTTAAAGGTGCCCTTCGGAAAAACTTATTTACAGGCGTTAAATGTAAGCAAAAGACAGCACTGGAATTACTCCACAGTCCCAAAAGAAACAAAGGACACACTGGGCCCGTGCTAAACATATTTCTGAGGATATTTGATGGAAGATGTTTACTGTTTCTTGAAGTTAAAGCCTGGCACAATGTTTTACAATCCAGATAGAGGTTACACAAATATTGGTTCCCGAGAGTCTGGATAAATTATGTTTAAAAACAAGGGAGAGAGGGAAAACAAAACAGGCTATGTGTTCTTCTTCTCCACCAGTTGGCTTTGGTGCTCCAGAAGCCAAAAAGCCCCACGTTAAGCCTCCTTAGAAACAACAGCCCGCCTGGAAACAAGGAAAACAAGCAAAACCGGAGACAGAAATCTGGGATTTTGCTGCCTCCTCTGCTGAATCCTGCCCTGCAACACTCCACAGGTGTGCTTCTGCTTTCCCCTCGTTTCAAACAGAAGTGATCCTCCACCTCTGCCTGCTGCTGAGGAGATGGGGCTGGCAGGGAAACAGCAAGCAGAGGGCTCCCTCCCCCTCCGCTCTTCCCCACCGAAGATCTGCGAGTTATTTACATCCCCGTATCCTGAACTCCCCCTCCGCTTTCACAGCTTGCAGCTAACTCTGCGTCCTGCTGGAGATGACACGTGTTTAGCTTTCAGCATGTTTGGGCTGGAACCCCCTCTGAACGCGAGGCCGGGTCAGCGAGCCCACAGAGGGAAGGATTTCCAGGTGCAGAGACTGGCTAGGAAACAACACACCAAAACATGAGGCTCCATCTCTCTCCACCACCCTGGAGAAATCAACCTACTCAGAGGAGACAACTAAACAGCTTGGCAACGCCTACAGCTGGTGCTCAACCTCAGATCCAGTGAAAAGATGTAAATATTTAGATTTCAATTTCATCTGATATGATAAATATAAAATCTCTATTTCCTGCTTTAAAAAAAAAAAAAAGAAAGAAAAAGAAAGCAGCATTAAAATAGGTAAGCCACCCACACAGAGAACAGGATTCTGCTGTATTTCTACCTTCAGGAGGAGCCTATTTAACTTATGGTATTGATCTTGAAATAAATTATAACCACAAGCGAAATTATTCCCATTGAATTGTCTTCTGATGTGCATAAAACGTAATTACACCACATTTATATACAAATACATACATGAAACTGTTTTGCTGTTCATTCCAAACAGGCAGTGGCTGATGGCACCCCGTTCTTTTTTTACCTCTTACAAAATGCCCACGCAGAGGTAACTCTGACCCCACCCAAATATCTGAAAAGAGCCCCCTGTCCCAAACCAGACCCCAAACGAGTAACCCCCAGCCAGAGCTGAACTGTTGTTTACCAGGACTGTCCTCCAAAAACCTGCAGTCCTCCCATAACCTTTTAAAGCACATAATGGAATTAAGGCCCCACTACAAGTTCCAGAGTCAGGTCACGCACATTCCAAACTTCTTTGGAGCCGGAGATAACGCAGCCTCGCCCCTGAAGATCCAACACAGCCCTCAAGGTGCTGATGTGATTACACCCCCCTCACCCTGCAAACTGGTTATGGTGCTGGTGAAGAGCAACGCCTCAGTCACTGCTCTGGGGGTTAAGTCAGCTGATATGCCTGAATTAGTGTCCCCAAGCTCCACGGTCCTTATGTAAGTGCCAGCAATCCAAACAAATCACAGTGAACTTCCCTGCCCATTCCAGGAATCCCCATTGCCCACGAAGCTCTCAGCAGTTCATCCGCTATTTTCCTCCCCGAGCCCTCACAGTTCACTTCCACATCCAGATGTGCCTTCCCAGCTCACATCAAACTACCTCTTGTTCCTTAACTGGGTTGTCCAGACCTCTGTCCCCTCCCCCGCCATGACAAGACTATGGAAACTGGTGGAAAACCCCGGGAAGAAATCCCAGTACCTGGTCTCCAACAGGAGACTGAACTGTTTAAAAAGGTACAGAAAAGGATGAGTGGCAAATCACTTTTCTTCATCCCATCAAAGGAGTCTCCCCAACTTACCCAATCCCAATAGTTTTCCCGCCGAGGAGAGCTCTAAAATTCCTGTTCCCAACGTCACAGCACTCACCAACCTCAGCTGGCCAAACACTCCGAGTCAGGACTGTCAAACCTGTGCTGAGCCCTCGCTGTCCAAGACACTCACTGCTCAGGCTTGGGGATCTTTTTGTGGGAAAACTCGATGTCCACAAGGACAGAGACTTCTGGATGTTGTAGATCTTCAAATCTGTCTTATTTGGAGCTCTCAAGCACCACCCTCGGAAAGGAGAAGCCGAGGATCAGCCTTTGCCACGGGAGGCGTTTGGAAGCTCCAGGCACTGCTGTGAGTGCCACCCTCCTGCCTGGAAAGCCTCGTCCTGCCCAGCACTCCTGACTCACCCGAGGTGTTTGCTTTCTGTCCCTGCCCTCCTGCGTGCTGGCATGTGCACCCTGCCAGGCTCCAGCCCTGGCAACACCGGAGCAATGACCCCGGAACCGTCACTCCTGCACTCCAGAGCCGTGCCAGGTTCACGGCTGGGCCTTTCCACACCTTTTCCACACCCCTGACCTTGGCTGCCTCAACCCCCAAAGCCAAGATCCCCGTTATCCTCGTCACCGTGCCCTGCACATGGAAGCCCACATGCAGCAGATGCTGTTTTCCCTCTTTTCTCCTCCTGGATGGTCTCTCTGGCATCGACTCCGATGTGCCCCAGCTCTCCAGGGAAGGTTTTAGCTCCGTGCTGACTGGATTTCTGCCCCGCACCCAGATCTGCTCCATAACTATTTACCTCCACTTGCCTGAGCTACCTCTCATTTCTTCTCACCTCTGAAGCCCAACCCTGTGCCAGACTCGCCCAGGAAGGGCTGCAGGAGCGGGAAGCAGCTCTGTCTCCAGATCCTGCCCTCTCTCAGAAGGTCCCTCGGACCCCCCCAACCCTTCAAAATTAAAGGCGCTTTTTTCCCAACCGGTTTTTAAGTTGCCAGTGGGATTTACTGAAACATTTTGCTGTGAGCTTCTAAGAATTTATTTTTATTTTTACTTAAAAAAAAATAAAAACCACCATCAAAGACAGTCACACCAGCAAAGCCCCTTCCCTATGGAAAACGCACCAGCCTGACTTCAGGAGCTCTGTGTACTCGCTTGGCATCGTGCTGATTAAAACTCCCGGTAGTGTCAGGATCTGGGTCAGCCCCAGGCTAAACTGCTTTCTTCCTCTTACATTAAGAACATCCAAATATCATTCATTACTTTGTTCATTTAAAATTTCGTACGACTCTTGGCATGGACGCCACAACCAGAGAAGCCACGTTCCCTTTCAGTCCGGGGGTGAGCTCAGACAGGCTCTGCCCCAGCACAATCTTGTGGCATTTGGATTTCCTCCAACACCCAGGAAACAAAGTTATAAATGAAAGTGGTTTATTTATTCCCTCCCCCCACATTAATTACTCCGTTTCCATTCACACTCAATACGACAGAACACTGTTATTTCGAAGACGTTTTCAGGCTCAAAATTGAATTTAGACATATTTTACTAATTTGGGGGGATAATCAGAAATATTAATTGCATCACACCCCATGTCAGCCAGCTTTAAAATTAAATGGGGAGGCATCTTCACCATTTAGAGAAACTGCTTTTTCCTCCTAAGAAAATAAAGAGATGAGAAACATTGAAGTCTGTTTTTTCTCCCCTCTCTCAAATAAGAGGAAGCCTAAAAGAAGGGGGAAAAAAAAAAAAAAAAAAAAGAAGCCAAAAGTGTTTCTAGAGGGATCCTGCTGGTCCTGGAACAGGACATTACAGTGAATATGCATGAGAGGCATGAGTCAAACCGCACTGGGGAACGAGCATCAGCTTTCACTTGCCATTTTCCAAAGCCTTCCACTCAGGCTGCCAAGACAGCAACTGAATGACAAGATTTTTCATTTCAACTTTGGGGGAGATTAAAGCTCTTTAGGACTAATTGGAGGAACCTTCTGTAAGTTAGCTCACTTGAAGGATGTTCTCTATGTGGCCGACTCGCGGAAACAGTAACAAATTGTGAATAAAACCAGACTAATTATTTCAATCCAAAGCCTTTTAGCCCCACTGCCAGTTACAAGTTTTTGAGAATTTCTACTAAAACTAAAAAAATCAGGGCAAGGTCTTTCCAAACTGGTTGCTGTCAAGCAAAATGATAAGTTAGATCAAACTCCCCCGTGCCAGCTGGTAAATCACAATAAATGCCCGGGCTGTCAGATGCACAACAAGCGACGAACGCACTGCCACACACCAGCAAACCCAAAATAGACGGTATTTTAATAAGAAGTTATCATTTGGGGGAAAGATCCTCAGTAAGCTCATCAGAATCAAAAGTCATACACCGAGGAATACTTATTTTCCTCTCATCAGCTGAGGAACAAACACCAACGAGCTGAGTTACGTGGGGCTCAGGGCGACTGTCAGCCTTGCAGTTCACTATTTAGACACCACTTAAAACCCTCTCTGCCAAGTTCCTTAAAAAAAAAATACCGTTAAAGGATACCAGGGAATTGTTTACTCAAAGCAGTATCGTTTCCTGAACACAGATGCAAGAAAAAGTTTTATTAAGAAGATAAACAGCTGCTACTGTACACGGATTAGATGGTAACAAAAGCATCTAAGGGCCATAAAGGGAATAGTAAGGGAATTAAAAAGCATTTTTATGCACGAAGATGGCTAACATCTGTACGTTCATTAAAGTGGTATCAACTACGCTTTTAATTAAAAGTTAGTGACAGCAGCTTAAACATGATTAATGGACCCAGCAGCCCACCAGAACTCTGCTCCAGCAAAGGGAAGCGGCGCAAGCGGCGTTCCAGCCCTCGCTGCTTGTCGCTCTTTCCCTCCCAGGGACGCTGCCACAACCAGAACGCGCTGCAAGGACCACGAAGCAGAATTCCTGAGAAAAACAGCAAGCCAGGACAAGTCTGCAGTGGTGCTTTCACGCCTGGCCGTTCTTTATTTTGCACGTCCCGAGGAGGCGTTTCAATCACCGGGGTTACCTGTCAGAACAGCCAGGCACTCCATCCATCCACCGCCGGAGGCACGGGGGCTGCCAAGGGAAGAGAAAAGAGGGAAAAAGGCTGCCCTACAAACAGCAAGTCTCCTATTGACCAGTGGAAAACAAGCCGCCCGGGAGCCAGCGCTGAACTCTGTAACACAGTCAGGCGTCTTGTGTTACTCGGGAGAGCAGCACAGTCACGGCCGCGACAAAAATAAACCGCGCGATAAAAATACAGCGCGAGCAGAAAGGTGTGGGCAGGGAGCAGGATCGGGGAGCCATCGGAGGATAAGGAGCCCCACAGCCACGGGTATTCCCACACGCACCCAGAGCGCACGTTTAAGTGCTGATGTCCACAAAGACTGATCCACTGCCACTGTCCTGCTGAACTGCTGGCATGTGCAGGGCTGAGCACACACAGGTTATGTCCTCACAGACTGAAGACGCTCCCTGACATCGTTATTACCCACCAAGCAGCTTCCAGACGCACAGGGCACAGGGGAGATGGAAGTTCTCACTTTAGAGCAGGTACTAACACAGGAAGGAACTTTTCTTTCCCTTAAATAATTCAAATAAACTTTGCCTCTGTCACGACATTTTAACACAAAAGGGGATAGTGCTGACTTGTGTGGCTGACTGAGCAGGGCACTGCTCTGAGGAGCTCCCTAAGGATGCTCCAGCCCCAGGCTGAGCACCTCGGTGCACTCTGTGCTTCAGCTCCTTCAGCGGAGTGAGAGAGCCTGGGGAGGAGGAGAAGGAAGGGATTTAACCCTCCCACAGCTGGACCAAACGCTGGAGTTGTCCACGCTGTAGCCACGAGGCATCAGCGCGCTCCAGGATGGAGCCCAGGGTTGTTTGGGAGCATCAGGCAGGACCCCTTCTGTCAAGGGATGGGGAGGCCGGGAGAAGGGACTGCCGGGCCCAGCAAAGAGAATCCCCTCTCGGAGCCCATCATCCACCTCCGGAACGAGCATCCTGCTCTTTCCAAAGGGAAAAAAACCTCTTCCTCCCACCCTCCCAGGGGGAGGCACCGCCTCAGGAGCACGGCCGGTTTTCAGTGAGGAAGCAGAACCACCCAGCAGTTCCCTGAGCGCAGGGGGATCTCGAGCCCCAAAGCCCACGAGGTTCTCCCTCGGCTGTAGGGAGTCAAAGCTGTTTCTCTACGATGCTGCTGCGGGTCTCACCCTCTTCTCCCACCACAGGGACGGGGGGGTCACCCCGGGCAGCACCTTCACCGCTCCCCACGGCCCGGGCTGGTCCGGGGGGCTCGCGGGATGACCGCACGACAAACCCGCCCCCGGGGCCTCTGCCAGAGCCCGGCTCGGGGACATCCAGCCCCGGGAGATGCAGGAGGAGGCCGGGCCGGCGGCTCTGCCGGCGAGGGGCTGGTCTGGCCTCGAGCCACGACCGACCCCAAACGCTCCCAGCGCCGTGACCCGGCGCGGAGGGTCCCCGTCCGTGTGTCCGTCCATCCCTCCGTCCGTCCCCGCGGGCACAGCGCGGTGTCCGCTGCCACAGCCCGCCGGCGCAGCGAGCACCGAGCGCGGCGGTGCCCCCGCCGGACCCGCACGGCGCGGGGCTGCGGGTGCCGGTGTGCGGGACCGGGGCGCTGCCACGGCCGCGGGGCCCTCCCGCTCACCGGGAAACTTTTACCGCCGCATCCCGGGAGGGGACGGACCGCCCGGCCCCGCTCAGGCCGCGGCAGCCCCGAGGCAGCGGCGGGGACCCTGCGCGGCCCGCGGGGGCCGCTCCGCCGCCGCCTTCCCGGGGAGGGGCCCCCGCGCCGCACCGGCCCCTCGGCGGAGCCGCCGCCGCCCC
>JAYRBT010000037.1:11448723-11465948 GCA_036023395.1 Myiotriccus ornatus
CGGGCCGGGGGGGGGGGGGGGGGGGGGGTGGGTGGGCGGGAGGGAGCGGGCGCGGCGGCGCCGCGCTCCCATTGGCCGCTGGGGGCGCAGCGCCGCGCGCTGATTGGCCGCCTCGAGCGCGCGCCGGCCCGCGCCTCCCGCGCCGATTCGCTGCGCGCCGCCGCGCGCGGCTTCCCGAGGAGCCCCATTGGTGGCGAAGGGGACGGCGCGCGGAAAGCCCGCCCCCCCCGCGCGCAGCGATTGGCTGCCCCGCCTGTCAATCAGCGCGGCGGGACCGCCCCTCCCCGGCGGCGGGCGCATGCGCAGCGCGGGCGCGGCGGGGCCGGCGGAGGTGAGTGGATTGTCCCGGGTTTCTCTTTCCTCTTTTTTTTTTTGGGTTGTGGCAACCAACAGCAGCAACGGGCCGAGGGAACGCGGCTTTTTAACCATGAAGAGCTGTCAGTCCTGCTCTCAAAGCGGGCAGAGCCGTAGGACACCTGCTAAATTAAGGCTTATTTCCGTTTTCTCTGCATGCATTTTTCGTTTAAAAATTACTAACTTCTTCAGTGGGTGCCAAGAAAAGTTTGCTTAAAAATACTTCCAATTATTTTTATTATTATTATTTAATTATTTCAAGTTATGTTCAACTAATGGATATTTATTCACCGGCTGAAGTATTTTCTCCTAGTTTAGGCACAACAGGATGTACTGTTTTAATCGATTCTTGCAGAGTGACATTTGACAGCAGTAGGACTGGACATTCCTCATTATCCATGAGGCTGTTCAGGTCAGACTCCAAGGTAGAAATAACCTCTCTTTCCTCTCTTATTTTTAATATTTGATATCTTCAGTGCTTCCCAAGTGTTTATTAGGAGTGCTTATTGACTTACTCTTTTACAGATCCCTTTCAAAAACAATAATCCCAACTATTTTAAGAAACCTAATTACACTAAGAACCAAAATTCCATTCAGAATGGTAAACATTCCAGGGCAAATGCCAATGAAACAGTTCAGATATCCCTGAAAACAAACCTGCTCATGAAAATATTGCCTAAGACGTGCAGCCACACTGGATCACGTGAAAACAAGGCTTGTCCCGGTAAACTCCACTCTCCACTTCCATCCCAGGTTTCATCCCAGAGAAGCCTGTATGAATGTTCCAGGTTTCTTTCATCTCCCATTCTTCCTGAGGGAATTCCCAGCATGGACAGCCCGGGTTGTGAGGAAGCAGCAGCTTTCCCTGCCCAGCATTCCCGTGCTCCAGGCCGCGAGGAACTCCCGCGATCTCCTTGGACTCGCCGAGGCAGACCTGGAAGAACAGTTTGTGAGAGGGGACGGCCCAGGGGGTCAAGCCACAAATAAGACCAACAACTGTGTTGTCCTGAAGCACATTCCGTCTGGGATTGTGGTGAAGGTAACTGTGCTCCGCTTTATCGAGGCACAAGTGGCACCAAGACGTGCAGGGCTCCTTTCGGGGTAAAGCACAACCACAGCGCACGTGGCACAGGGAAAGGGTTGTATTTAGGGTGAAGAGTCTCAGCAAGCAGCAGCTTTGGCTGTCAGCAGATAAATAAACTGGGCTCAGGGCTGATCTCCCTGGCTTTGCCAGGAATTAATTTACTACTTTGTAGTTTTCGGGTAAATGACTCTTCGTTGTAGCTGTCACATTCCTGCCCCCCACGGGAGTGAGAGTCTCTTCCTTAACAAGTTGCTCACACTCCGCAGATCCTTTTTCAGCATTTCCCTTACCTGCTTCTTGTGAATTAATACCTTGGAATTAATCTTTGCTTCCTGTCACAAGGGGAAGACACAGTTAAGTTAAAACTCAAGCAGCTTTCCAAGGTAATATGGAAGCATTAAAGATTAATGCAAAAGCCACTCTGACAAGTGCTGTAGCATCTAATTATTAAAATATATCATCTGGATATAAAAGTTCCAGCTGTTGTTGGTAGGAGGATGCTCTTGGCTGCGGGAGGAGGGGATGTTTCTTTGCTGTAATGGCAGGAATGTACAGACTGAGGGGGGAAAGCAGAAGAATAAACAGGTTGAAGTTCCAGTAAAAATGTCCTGTTGTATTTCTTCAGTGTCACCAAACAAGATCAGTGGAGAAGAACAGAAAGATTGCCAGAGAAATCCTGCAGGAAAAGGTTGATCTTTTCTACAAAGGTGAAGAGAGTGACGTTTATAAAGAGAGAAAAGCATCAGAGAAGAAGAAGCGGGAGAAAAAGAGAAGAGCAAAGGAAAACCTGGAAAGGAAAAAGCTTTTTAAAGAGATGCAACAACTGGATAAGAAATAAACACGTGAAATACTGACCTGCCCTAGTGGGGTAAGGGAAGTGTTTTTCATTACACCTTTCAAACTAACAGATGATGGGGGGCTTCAGAGGCACAGCTGAAACACCCAGTGCTGGCCTGTAAAAGGGTAAAAGCCCTCAGCTATTCCTGCTCCTGGCTGCCATCATCTCACTAATCACACTCACCAGTCAGGTGTTCTGCCAAGATCAGAAGATAAAAGAATCCTTGGTAAAAAAGGGACCGTCAACTTTCCACCGTTGTTAAGGGAGACCGAAAAAAATTCAACAGATTTTCTTCTGCCCAGAAGGAAATGCCACCCTGGGATGCTTTGTAGGAGCTCCTGCAGGAGAGACACCAGTCACTGGCTGCCTCCTGCAGAGGTGTCAGCTGAACAGGTGCTCTGTCCTGCTCAGCTCTGAGGGCAGTTTAAACAGCAGCTTCACAGGCTGCAGGAAGGAGGGTCCCTCCTCAAGTGAGGGCTGAGCAGTCATTTCTTCCAGTTTCAGAGGTAAAATTAGGTCATTACAGATAAGGAACGATGTGTTGTAAGCTGCCTCCCAAGGCAACAGAGTCCAGCTCATGCAAGCTGTGAATTAATTAATTCTTTTTGAAGTTTGCCTCTTAATACTGTATTTTGTTCAGGTATCCATAGGTCTGTATGTATTAGCCATGCCATTTTCCTTAGGATTCAGATTTTTTTTATTTTATTTTATAATAGGGAATTAGTCATTTATTATGTTGACGCTGTGCTGCAGTTAAATTTGGGCATGTTGGCATCTTCACTCATTATGAGCTTCCCATTTTATACCAACAAATGCAGTTGTGTTTCCTTTCTCACCTACGCTGAAGTCACTACTGAGGTGCAACTTGCTGGTTTTACCCCGTTAACAACTCCCACCTGCTTACCCAGAACTCCTCTTTCATTTTTGGACAGCACCCTCACCAGCTGCCACCGAGTTTTGGCTTTCACCAAAGACCCAAAGCCAGAGCGTGGATTGTGAAGACAACAGAGAACTCCACCTCTTTTTCCCAGAGACTGAGTGCATCCCAACGGTGCCACGGATGGAAACTCAGCAGCAGAGCAGCCCCTTCCCCTGCCCTTTCCTCAACTCCTGCGTGAAGGTTCAGTTTTTATCTCCTTGACAGTTGTTTGTGGAGTGTGAATCTGATTCAAGTGACTGTACGTAGTTTTAATACAAACTGTTAATGAAAATAAGCTTTATTACGTCAAGTAATAAATACATACAAAGATGCAAATAACAGTTTTAGTAATTTATCCAGAATTTTCCTTTTTTTTTTCTTTTTTTTTTTGGCAAACTTTAAACTGAAATCTCCAGCCTTAATGTAGGAATTAGCTTTCCAGGACCTTGTTATTATTTAATAGGTTTCCCTATTTTCCATATAGCTCATGCACTTTAAATGGACTTCAAAGCACTAACAGTCATGCAAATGTTTATGTAAAATGAACAAAAAAAGGAAAAATAAGAGAAAGGGGAGGTTATTTCTAAGCAGGGTCTATGCTGTATGACAAATTGTGACTTAGCAGACTACTAGGTACAGCATGCTATTCTGCATTTATTAAAAAAATCCTCAGAGCTTCTGTCAAACTTTGAAAGATTGACAGTTTGGGGATAAGTGAATATAGTTGGAGGAAAAAAACAGAATGAGGCTGTGGCTGGATAAGAAGAGAACTGAAATATAGCCCGGGAGAGAGAGAGCATTCCTCTGCATGCACTTCAGTTTCCATGTTTTAGAAACATCTTAGGGAGTTTTCACATCTTTACAAAATGCAAACCCTCAGTAAGTTGAAAAATCCTTGGTTGGTTTTCTTTTTTTTTTCTTCCCATTCTTAACTATACATTTTTGCAAGGGCAAAACGAGAAAGGTAAAACATTCAAAATAAAGGAATTTGTATGACCCTTTCAAGAGTCAAAAGGAATAAGTGTTACTTTTTCTTCAGGAAGAGAGATGGAAGATCTGGCAGCTGAATCAGCGGGCTAAGACCTTGCGTTTCGTTCCGTCTCGGCCAGGCATTCCCGAACTAATCCTCTGGCATGGATAATGCCTGCAAAACAATTGGACATGTTTAAAGTCATCCCACTCGGGTCACACAGCCCACAGCAAAGGTTTCTGTGTTTCTGTCCCAAGTTGCCAAGGCTACCAGAGCAGGCCTCGGGAAAGGGAGAGCCCTGGTGCCCCAAACATCAGCTGCTCCTGCCCAGGTTTGCTCTCCCAAACTTACATCCTAAATTGAAAAGGGACTAAAGCAGAGCACAGGAAGATTTGTAGGTCTGCAGTGACAGGTAGATCTTCATGTGCAGTCTGGACCTACTTAAAATCAAAGACTTAAAGGAAAAAAAAAAGTCTTGCCTACCGGTGAGTTATTTTGCTACAGTGGAGTGACACAAATTACAAAGTTATTTGGGGAGTCATTGTAGCAAACTCTGAAAGTCTTAGTGCTTTGGGATAATTCTCCTTGAGGATGCATCAAAATCCAAGCCATCATAATGCTGCTTAAAGATAAGTTGTATCTCTTGTAAAAATAAGAGATTTTTTTTATGGTGTGTGCAAAAAGTTACCTCCTAACACTGGCTCAGCTCCCAGTGGAAATCATCACCACAATTTACATCTACTCTCATCTGAGAGACAGAATGTGGAATTTTCCACTACAAGTCCTGTTGCCTTGAAGTTCCAGCAATCTGGACCTTGATTCTGGAACTAAATGTAGATTTGTGTTCACAAAGCTGCTGAGAGAACAGAGCTTGAGATACATTTTAAAATGAGAGATGGACAGATTTGTCTACAACAAAGGGGTTCTATTTTGCTGACAGGGCAGGATAGAAGGTGATTTCTCTGCTCAATCATGTTCCTTAACAACGTGGAGAAAGGGCAGTGAGGCAATAGCTGGGGTTTCATCTCTAGAGATGATGGCTCCTGTTTCTAGAGGGCTGCTAGCCCAGGTCACAGCAACTGCCTCTGCACCCGAGGAGCACTGGCCTGGGGGTGGGAGTGCAGGCTCTGCAGAGGGTTCAACTGCCCCGGACAGGAAAGCTGCAGCTGGGCCATCCAGAGGCTCCTACTCACAGCAGGGTGTCGGACCTGGATGTGGTGGCAGCACGCCCAGTTTATGCAGCAGAACTATTCTGAATAATGTAGAACACTGGGAATTTGGCCAGTTTTAGAGGTCAGTAGGAGCGGGTGGAGCTGGGGACAGGGACTTGATTCAGGAATAAGCTCCATGGCCATGGAGGCAGCAGTCACGTGGTTCCCCTCAGTCACTTTTGCTCTCACACTTGCACATGCTCCTTCAGCCATCAGGCTCCCAAAATGGAAAGAGGTACGTTTGTGACCAAAAGATGGCAGCAAAAAGTATTTATTTGGGATTCTTTGCAACACAGGCAAGTCACAGTGGCAGCACTGAATCTTAAACCTACATTAACCAACAAATGAGATACTGGCTTCAAGAAGCAGCAAAACAACTTTTCTTCCCCAAACCGAACCATCCAGCTCAGAGAAGGTCTGCATCTCCCCTGGTCTCTCTCCAGCTGTCCCCATTAGCCTATTGCCATTCATGATCTATTAATACTGACTCAGGCAATGCAATAAAGAGAGACTCCAGCAACATTGATTTTAGCTGGACCAGATTCCACTTACCACTCATCAGCAGACTTTATTGCATCCTTTCCCAGAACAGCTACTAGTCATTTTATTGCATGTCAAGGCAGATATATTACTCTCCCATAATGGTTGAGCCTTAAATAAAGCTTTGTAGTCTTGGGTAAACGTAAAGGATTTGCAAGGTGGTGAAGTTACTCTGTTCCAGTAACATTCCCATTCCGGGTCAAACACAGGAGCCAATCTCAGCACAAGGACCGTGGGAAGGGAGGAAAAGGTAACCACGTTACGCTGGCAAAGGACTGAACTGGCAGCACAACTGTTGTCCCGGGGCCTTTCAGGGTCATTTCAGGAGCTGGAGCAGTGGAATGTCCCACTGCTCCTTCAGAAATATCCCTGCACGTCCCCTGCAGAGGACAATGTCAGGCTGATGTCACCAGTGGGGCACGCAGGGTTTCTTTTACACTGCAAGGAAAGGGCATTTATGACCCCTTTTAGCTGACAAAGCAAAGCCACAGAGACTCATCAGCCAGCCCTAAAAGCTTCTCTGGCCCTTTCTAGTGGACTCCTAATGACACCACAACCACTTGACAGCAGGTAACAGAACGTTTATGTTTGACATCTCAGTCTGAACAGCCTTCCCTGACACCTTTCCTCCACCAGCCCGTGTGAATTTCCACAATGTTGTATTTCTTCAGGCAAAATGCACTTCAGTGAAGATTCCTGGGCCAAGCAGGTGGGAGATGTGTATGAGAAGAAGTAAAGAATACTTGGCTGTGTATTTTGGAGACTGGGGAGAAAAGGGAATTGAAGGGACAAGTAAGTCACCAGGAGCCTGAAAGAATGTATCCATTAAGGGTTCCACAGTAGGGTCTGAATTATTAACTGGAACTCTCTGTGTGCACGTGAAACACGTTTTGTCACTGTTTATCTATCAAATACAGCACAGCCAGAGCATCCCAAGGTTTCAGCTGCTAGTTAATACTCCCAGTTCCATGAGGAGCTCAGGCTGTCTCCTTTCCAAGGACACAGTCATCATGCAGTTGGACACAAGCAGTCAGTGCACAAAGTGTAGGGGACGCGATTATTGTTTTAAAATAAGTTTAAAAGTTACCTCTTTTTAGCCTCTCCATCGCACTTTTGCTCCCAGCATATGTGGGTCTAATCTCTTTTCCTAATTCTTCTATGATAGCTAGAAGCTCTGCATATTTGCTCTGTGGTACTTGACTGCTGCTGGTACCCTGTGGTTGAAAGGAGATTAATCTCAATCAAACATTGTAAAAACAAAACAATTACAACAAACAGCAACTGTTAACCCCATTCCTGCTTTTTCAGTGTCGAGGTGTGTATTTTGGGGAGAAGTTAGCTGGGCAGGGAGAGTGAGAAGAAAACTGTACAGAAATATTCATTTTTTAACAAATAACTTTAAAGTACGTTAGAGCCCTCACTAACATAATTCAAGACATGTTTCTCCGTGACTCACACAGGATGGGACTAACAGTTAATTAGTAACAACCTCCCTCAGCACTCTGCTTAGTCTAATTTGATCCCCAGCCATGTGTGAGGAAGCAGTGCTGCCATTTGGGTTTGATTTCAAACCTTGGTGGGAGGGAGGAACACCTCAGATTACAGGCCACAGTCCGTGCTACTGTGCAAACGTGGGCTCAGTGATCTGCTTAAAGGCGAAGAAGCAGAGCTGTACCTGCATCCCCTGTGTATAGCCTAGAGATGGGGGGCCATAGTCATTTATGAGCTGTCTGTATTGTGCAGTCGTTGCCATACTTGTGGAGGGAGAGTGAACACTCCCAGCTGTAGAGAGAAAAGAGAAAACAAAAAGCTATTATTATCTAAAGATCAATTAGTCTGTTACACTGGAACATGTTTTAATCACTTGTTTCTAAAGCTGTGACCTCTCACCTTTGTCTGGGATCACTAATGCCATTTCTGAGTGTCACTGCAAGGAAGAGAATGGTTAAATTAATGCCTCTCTCAGGTTTGCTGCACGCTGGGAACCAGCACAGCCTGCAACACTATCAGTGCAAATTGTTTGCCTAAAAGTGAAGCCGAGTGTAGCATGACAGGTTGTTCTGCCCAGACAAACTGTAAATATTAAGGAGCCCTATTTTTGCATATATACATTCCACACAGATGAGTCTGATGTACTGGGCTATTTTTACTTTTTCAGTGCAAGTTATCTGAAAGTAATTTTGCAACTCAAAGTGTCATCACATGGTCAAAGCAAGTTACCCTCAGTACTATTTTCAGCCAGTGCCAGAACCATTCCTAGGGAACAGTCAGTTGAGGTGGATCAGATCTGCTGCTCTTTGTGTGACACCGGAGCCGAGCAGTGCTGCCACTACTCCTCTTTGTGTGATAGCAAATGTTTTTAGTCAGGCAAATTGTGCTATATAAGCAAATCAAAGGAAAAACAACATCACTTTGGGTTACTTTTCCTGAAGTTATAAACATTCTATTCACATCTCCTGAGTTTTGAATCAGGAGTTCCAGAACCAGACTCATGTGTTCATTGACAAACTGCTTCAGAAGCAAAACACTTCCTGCCCTTTGCCGTGCAATGGGAAGAATTTGGGTCTGAGAAACAACTTTCAGGTTTTTCTTAGGGGGCTTCATTATGCTGCCCACATCCCAACTGTGCTGGAGGGTCTGCTGGTGCTGGACTTACACTCAGGAGCAAGGGAGCACCACAGCACTGACCTTCTTCCCTCCTGCAGCTCCCGTGCCCTTGCATCCAGGGATGCTGCTGCCTTTGCCTGTAGGCACAGACACAGACTGCCTGCTGTCTGGAAAAATCTCCCCCCCCTCACAAACTCCTCTGCTGAAAATTCCCAACTGCCTTTCATAAGAGGAACAGATCTCATTTACCAGCCTTCATTTAAATCTAAATTAAACTGATGCTAAAAGTCACTGGGGCTCAGTGCTATGTAAATCTCTAGCTTTGTTTTAAAGTTGCAAGTGATTTCATTCCTGTTTTCCCCTCACTACAAAAAGAAAGGGCCAGCAGTTACTCTGCAGAAAGCTCTGATCACAGTGGAATAGACTCTTGTCCTCAGCTGGGAAGTCTCTTTCCATTTCAGAACTACCACAGGATATCACTGGGGCGTTTTCTTCATTTCAAGAAAAGAGTGCGTTCTTAATTTTTACTTGTGATGTGAAATCCCCCCCCAGAAAGGCAAATTGGGCTGGTCACCAGATCACTTAAAAGAAGCAAGGTTCCTCTGCCTTTAACTGAGCTGCTTAATTTTATGGCAATTCCAGACCTGCATTTCGTTGCTGAGGTTTCACATGGAGCTAATTTTGCTTAAGCACAGTAAAAGCCCCAAAAAACTAAACACCACACCCACAGGGCACTGGGAAGGAACAGCACAGTTGTCAGCTACTCTCTCAATTAGTTCTTCACGTTATCAGCTCAAAATACACACACCAGTGTAAGATTTCTGTGCGTGCAACTCAGAATTTCAAGTCCAGATGACTGAATTTGAACAGTTCCCAAACATGGCACAACAACAAACCGCGTCTTTTTTCTCCTAGGACTTCAAAATGCTTCAAAAAACATTAATGAGCCCCTGGTGCTGCAAGGTAAGAAGGTTTAATTACCTCAATTAAGCAGAGAAAGGCTTAAGCGATTTTTCCTCACATACAATAAAGCAAAAGACCCGTCCTGCAAAGACTTGTTCCCAAACTGCTGTTGGAAGCAGTCACTTCCAAGACCTGGGAGCTGCAAACCACACGGCTCAGGAATTGTGCTCTACCCACCCAGCAAAGCTGAGGTGCAGCCCAGGCAAAGCAAAGAGCAACTGATTGATCCCGTATTGGTTAATGGTAACACATTGCTGAATGGCATCAGGAAAAGGTTCTTCACCCAGAGGGTGGCTGGGCACTGAACAGGCTCCCCAGGGCAGGGTCACAGCACCAGGGCTGGCTGAGCTCAGGAAGCGTTTGGACAAGGCTCTCAGGCACAGGGTGGGATTGTTGGGATGAGTCGTGTCACTGTTCCTGGTTTTCCTTTGCTGCCTGTGAAACGGGGTGGCAGCTGAGCTGTGCAGATGTCCTGATGGATCCATCTCAGCCTATTCTATGATTTTATGATAATATAGTCCAGTTAATTCAGCGACTGTTTCGGGTTCCATTTAAGCAACGACACGAGCTTGGTCTGTAGGAAATAACACAGCAGGGTACGTCTGGGTTAGAGAGAAACTCTGTTGGAAATGTGGTGTGCCAGGACAAAGCCGAGAGAGGATCCAGGGGCCAAGCAAGAAAGTTCCCCAGATCCGGGGCTGACCAAGGAAGTCTCACAGCTAAGGCGGGACAGCGCTGGGCTGGGGTCGGCACGGGGAGCGCGAATGCAGCGGGGAGTCACACAACACCGAGGGACGAAAACTAGCAGGAACTGGCGAGGCTGAGCGAGGAGCTGCGGGCCGGGCCGGCTGTGCTCCAGGCGGGAAGGAGAGCGCAGCAGCCGGGGCTGTGCCGTGCCCGGCGCTGCAGAGCTGTGCTGCAGACACTAGAGGCCATCGCGGAGTGCGCCGTGCCCTGCCAAGTGACAGAGCGTGGTAACCATGGTGAGTTTACCCGTTTCTTTGCAGTCTGCATCAAAAATGTAATAAGACATAATGCCATGCGCCGACCACTTTATCAGCAGCAGCAGCAGGCCCTGAGAACAAAGGAAAGGATTTGGCTTGGCCGCAGCACCAGCCTCTCCACACGGCCATGGCAGAAGTTGTGCCAGTCAAACTCGGCCGGAGGAGGGGGGGAAAGGCAAAATCCTTGATTTCACCTCAATTTAGGATGATGCTGCCATGAAAATGAAATTAATTGGGGGGGTATTAGTATCTCGCAGGGCAACAGACCCTGAGCTTTCTGAACTATCACTTTGTATGTTAACCTCGAGGAGAAGCCCTGGGTCTTGGCTGACTATTACTCAATTAACCCAAAATTCAGCTGCGTGTCTGAGCAGCCTGTATTTCTCAGCTTAAAAAAACCAAATAAATCACCAGATACTGCTATTATAGCTAGAAAGAAAAATTAGGCCAGGAAGTCTCACAGTCAATACCCAGTCAAAAATCAGTGTGATGATTAGGTATTCACTGGAGAGAAAAAGAGGAGGGGGGATCTAAATCGAGGTTTGCTCTCTCACGTTAAAATGACAATGGAGACAGTTAAGAACTGACAGAATCGAAAAGGGAGTGTTCTTGGTACTGAATTTCACTGACACCCTGTATCACATCCCAAATTGTCTTAGTGCTTGCTGTTGTTTAAAACCTAAATTAATACACATACTTTCCTCCCTCCACTTTCCTAATTAAATGTACACAAAACCTTGTGGATCCCCATTTATTCTTGTACCAACAATGTCTTTTATTTCTGTATTCAAGCAGAAGACTGCCACAAGCATTTTTCCCACAAAAATATAGTGATTTTCTTGTTAATCAATACTAATCTTTATTAATTGAGGGGAGGTACAGCAAATAGAAATGAGATTTTGGTATCCAAATCTCTTCCTTCCAGCACTCTCTCTGAGCCCAAATTAACACTCTGAGAGACAAAGGATCTCAAATCAATCTTTGTTTGCCTAAACTCCCACTGACCAGGAATCTTGTCATTAATTGCTGATAGGTTTGTAGGGGTCCCTTCAGCTCCTTTGCTACTGTCTCCAAGCCTAAACAATGCTGATCAATTTGCTGATCCAAGTTTTAATTCTTAATTCTCTTACTGCTCCTTGCTAGAAAAATAACTGGGAAGGCACCTTGCTGAGCACCCTCCAAGAAAGCAGCAGGAGCAGGAACACCAGGACAACACTCACCTGATCCACTTCCACCACATGCATCTACACATCTCACCTGCCACCCCGTTTCACAGACAGCAAAGGAAAACCAGGAATAGGGACACAGCTCACCGAGTTACTCGTGGTGAACTGACTGAGACAAGCCAAGGGCCAATCCCACTGGATAGTGTTTCTCTGCTACCCTGTGCTTTGTAAGGTCCTGTCGAACTGCAAAGGCAAACTGCCATTTCACAACGAGGCTGGAATAGTTTAATTGAGAGGATATAAACTGGTCTGTCCTAAACTGGACAACTTTCTGAGAAAACACACGAGAAACGTTCCCGTGATCTGCTCGGACAGGGCACATTGTGAGGCATCCTCGAGCAGCAGGGCAGAGGTAAGAGCCTCAACCAGCAGAGCTGTGCCTGCAGTGCAGATCTCAGCACAGCTGGAGTGCTCTGGCTGACTGCAGGAATATTTTATTCCCGAGCCCTCCACGCACTTTGGTGTAAGTTCAGCAAGAACTCCTTGCCATCCATGGACACCACATGTCTGCACAAGTAGATCCACTGCACAGCCAAGCCACACACTGAATTCTAACAGGAGTTGCCAACGCAGAGAGCAAACACACGGCCCCCATTTCCCCCTGCCTTCTCATAAATTTTTTAATTTAAAATAATGGACCCTGTTCTCATTTGCACAAAACATTCCTTATAGCACTAGCTGTGAAAATTGTCTTTTCACCCACTTTAAGCAGCCCTTCTGGAAGAAACAGACCTTTCTTTGAATAAAACTACTTCCTTTTAAAAAAGCGCAGTGCGCAGACACATAAATGTGTTCTCGAGAACTGGGACATTCTTTATCAGAACAGCCAGAGGCCTTGCTCTTTTGATCTGTCACACTCTGGGCCTTTCCTCGAGTACTCTCGTGCTATTTAATCTTTCCATGTGGATAATGGTCATGGTTTATGTCTCCTCTCCCTACCCCCCTGTCTTCTTTTTCTATCAGAAAAACAAAAGCCAGTCCCTTGGACTCCCCATCGTTCTTCTTTTCCAGCTGAAGCTGTTTCCACACGAGCAAGTTATTTGGCACAACGAGGAACAGATCAAAGGATGAAAGCATTTGGTACGTGTACACCACACGGAGTTGGCCTGAGGGGGTATGACTTCAGGTTAGATTTTAGTCTGCTCCCCCAGACTGGGGGGGTGCGGTTCCAAGCTGTCCAGTCTTTGGGTTGGATCCTTGTGTCCCCATTAAAAGGAATGCAGCATCAGCACTGCACAACTGGAGTAGAGCTTCTGGATCACTTTTATCCAAAAGGAATCAAGTTAGCATGGACCAAAACCACTTTGCAACTCGACCAGCATGTGATGGGTGGGGACCACGTGAGGATTTGCTGACTGTGAAAACCACACCATTGCTCTGAAGTGAAACACTCGGGTAGACAAAGCCAAAAATGCCAGTTTTCTAAATGCCCAAACAAGTCCACCTGAAAATTGCTAATTCTGAAACATGTTTAGCAAGCTTTTTTTCAGACCATTTTTAACTTTCCATGAACTTGCAAGAGATCAGGGATCCAGCAAATTTCAGTTTGAATGAGAGGGGGGGAGTATATTTCCTAGAAAATATCCCCTCTGCTCAGGCATGAACACTTTGCTCTCTGTTCTGCCTACAAAGAGTATTCTTTCCAGTACTCCCACTCCAAAAACAACCTCTCAATATGGACAACAGTATCGAACAGAAGCTGTCTCTGGAAAGGGCGACAAGCAAGCCACGTGCTCGTGCCAGTCTGCCCTGCAGTGGAATGCCACAAGGACCGGCCTCGTGTGCTGCTGTCATTTCTCAGGAGTGAATGGCACTGGGCTCTCCAGCTGGAACCCACGGCTCCAGCCAGGGAAATTCTTGTGTTCTGCCTCTCAGTGAGAGTTTGCACTTTTCCCGAGAAGCTGCTGGTTGCTGGGAGGTGGGGCAGGTGCACCCCCAGCCCCACCGGTCCCCAGCTCCAGCAGCACCTGTTGGACAGGTCACCACTTGTGGAGCCAAGACACAGCTCCTTCCCTGGTCACAGGGATTCCTGCTGGAATCTGTGCTTCCAGATCCTACAGACAACAGGTTTTAGCCTTTATTACACAAAGAGGATTTTCGTCTCAAAACCTGACGTTTCTTGCAAGAATGACAGTAAAACTAAAGGAAAATCCCAAGTAGTTTCTGCTACTGCAGCTTCTGGATCTTCAAACTCCTTTTCCCTGACCTGTGCATACTCTGAACAAAATAGGAATGCTGAATATCCACTGAGCCAGAAAACACATGGAAATGGGGAAAAACAAACTACAGATCAGTTCACAGCTGGTGTAAATGTCTCTATTCCACTTAAGTCAATGGAGATGCTCTACTTCACCTCAGCTCAGCAGCTGGTCCCCTATAGAGAAACAGTCAAACAATATGAAACACAAGACAGATGAGGAGGAAGCAGCACTTCCTAGGATTCAGTAGGATAAGGAAGAAAATAGAAACAAATCAAACCATGGTTATTAGAAAAGGTGACAAAGGTTCCCCTGGGACACTGCAGGGTCAGGTGAAGGTAGAGCCACGGCACTGCAGGTCCCTACCAGAACAACCTTTTACAGCCCAGACAGAGAAGGTGCTTGTGCAGATTAAATGGGGCTCCTCCAGCACAGGCAGCTTGGATCTGACAGCCTGGGATGCTACAGCCAGGGCCCAATTCCCCGAGCACAGCCCCTCCAGGAAGGTGACTGGTAACTCAGACAAAACACTGTAAGCCCAGTGCAGCCACCCTGGACCAAGTGTCAGAACTGACCTGGGCAATGGGGAAGAGGAACAGGCATCAAATTCTGCTGTGACAACACTATCTCAGTCCCTCAGCCTGGTGCAAGGCAGAGGAGTCAGCACCCGGATGCTTCCAGCATCCTGAGTCACTTGTGGAGCAGCTGCATTTTCCTCACCCACAGTCATCCCCAGATCTGCCGACAACCCACGGAGGCTTCCTCCCCACATTTCCTCCCGCATGCAGCTCCTCTCCCTCCGGACTTCAGTCAAGGATTGGATTCCCAAAACATGCTCCCGTGCAAGAACAGAGCCCAGTCACCCCCCAACCACAACTGCTTCATCTCACTGATGTGCAGTTCAAACAGAATTTTGCAGAGTGGCCACTCTCAGCCTAAACTTGAAAGGAGTTTTCTCTGCAGCAAGGACGCAGCTCCGGGAGCTGAGTCGACACTGCCTGCCCAAATACTCCTGCACCAGAAGCCCTGCACTGCAGGGAAGCAGCATTACCTCCCAGAGGAAAATCCCTGTGAGATCCACAGCTGCCCAGAGCCCTCCGTCGGCCGAGACCAAAATATTCAGCATTCATACAGGGAGGCTTCTGCAGGGCTGATTTCAGGCCAAAAGGGACAGATTTCCTGTTTTCCTCTCCTCTGCAGGACAGGGCGGGGGGGTCCTTCACCCCAGGTTTGGAAGCAGACCTAGGATTTATCCTCCTGGCTGGGGGGCATTTAATTTAAGCACAATAGAGAAGCAGTCTCCTCCAAATCAGAATTAAGCTCCAGAAAGGAGGGGGCCATTTGCAGTCATATCACTCTGAATGCGATATGTGCAACTGCAAGGACTGCTTTGTCTAAGTCCCTTGGCCTTAGGCCACGGTGCTGGCAATACCACCAGCTAGAGGAAGAGCTGGTGCGTGAGGATAATGGCAGAAGACAGGGAGGGAAGAGAGAGCCCATTTTGGATTCAGAGGAGGACGTTCTTTCATTGAAAAGATTCTGGGGGTGTTGAGGATGATCCGAACTCAGAAGAGAGGACAACTTAGACAGGAATAGTTCCAGCATGACAGCAAACTGCTGCTAACTTGCCGTTACGAGGCAGAAAGGAGGGCTGGGGGGGAAGGGGAAGATAAAACTGCATGAAAGAATCTAAAGCCCAGCTCGCAGCCGGAGCGTTGGAAAGCACCGACACGGCAGCGAGAGGGCTGGAGACAGAAACTTCCCCGCTCGGCTCGCATTGTGCGCGGCATGTCTGAGCCGGGATTTCGCAGTCCCCGCTCGCAGAGCAGCCAGACTCGGATCCCCCCCCCAGCATGACCTAATCCCCACCCCTCACCCACCATCGCAAAATACCACCTTTGTTTTCCCTGCAATTTTACGGCTGTTCCGGAGAGCAAGGCACAGGTTCTCGTGGGAGCCGACAAGAGAACGGTTTCCCTTGCTGCGCTTTGTTTCTTTTTTTTTTTTTTTCCTCCGGTGACACTTCTGCTTTTTGTCAAAAATCCTCGCCACATCCCCAGCTCCCTGACCCCTCCGCAGAGCAGCGCCGGGGCCCACGGCACTCCCCACACACGACCCCGGCACACGGAGCCTTGCCACGCTCACAGCCCCACCGAGCTCAGCTCCACGCAGGATCAAAGTGTCTGAGGCACCGGCACCTCGGCTCATCCACCAGCTGGCGACGATTCCTTGCAGTAAAATAAGATTGTTGCTCTCCTGGCAGCTAGAACAGAGGTGCATCTCGGTGATCCCTTTCGTTCATCAGCCTCCCGGGATTACAACCACTAACGGTGCCGTAAAAATCACCCAGGCTGATTTGCCTCCCTCTGAAACCCAACTCCAAAACTTTTTCTCGGGGGGGAAAGAAAAAAAAAAAAAATCAGCCTGATTTGTGGCTGGGGATGGTCCGATGCCAGCCCTGCAGGCATCGGGGATGGGAGACGGGAATACGGTTTTTTTTAAGTCAGAACAACTTCTCCATTTTCGTGCTGTTTAATTCGAGCCAACGCGCAGAGATTAGCGAGATCCCCTCCAAATATCCCACAGCGAAGCAATTGCTGCTGCGGCTTTGTTCAGGCTGCACCGACTCGCACACGGGGACCCGAGGTACGGCAACACCTCAGCACCGGCAAAAACCCCCGGCTGGTGCCTTCGGAAACCGCGGAGGGAAGGGAGAAACGCGGGGATGGAGGGAAAAAAAAAAAAAAAAAGAAGACAAGAAGTTAATGCTGTCAAGGAAACTTTTTAGAGAGCAAAGTTGTAATCGCTCCCGTACAGATCCAAGGATGAGGGAGCGATTTCGAAAAAGGAGTTTTTTAAGAAACGGTGCCAATTCCCGTGTGCACCACATCCCCCCTCCTTCCCCATCCCCAAATCTCCAGCGAGCGGACAGGGCTCCTCCGCCCGGGATGAGGGGGAGACTCCGAGGGGCGAGCGGGGCCGGGGGTCTCCCCGAGGCGGTGCCGGTGCCTCCGGCGGAGCTCCGCGGTCCGGGGCGACCCCTCGGCCCCGCGGAGCGCGGCCCCGGGGCGGCCCCGGCGCTGAGGAGGCGTGAGGCGAGGCTGAGGCGCGGGGAGAGCGGCCGCACTTGCGGCGTCCCGCCAGCAGCGGTCCTCGCTGAGGCGCCGCCGGAATATTCCTGATCCAGATCAATCAGCCGCCCCGGGGAGCCGAGCATGGAGGAAACCCGGCGGCCGGAGCCCCGGAGCGGCGGCGGCGGCGCGGGGCCGGGCGGGCGCGGTGCCCGGCGCGGGGGCGGGCGCGGTGCGAGG
>JAYRBT010000037.1:11477344-11490354 GCA_036023395.1 Myiotriccus ornatus
AAAACTCCCATGGCACAGACATTGATAGCATTTGCCCCTTTTATCAGAGACATCTATCCTCTCTAAGTTTTATACCCACTCCAGACATATCAAACATTTTGTACAAAGCAGATCAATACCCCACAAGCAGGAAAATACAGAGACCATCCTTGCCTGGTAATTTATATGATGTGACAATTGGTCTCCTTTGGTGCCCAGGAGGATGTTTGTCTCAGGGGCAGTGCTGCAAAGGGACACCCCTCATGTTCCTCACCCCAGCCAGTGCTATTTACACTCCTTTTCTCCCCCAGCTGGAGCAGCAGCTCATGCAGTGAACAAACTGCCACCAAACCCCTCACCCCAACCACCTGAGCAGGAATTTTCAAGAGAGAAAACGCTGGAGTTTGAAGGCTATTTCGTTTTTAACTTGTCTTGCTGTTTGTTAACCTTTAAGGTGTTTAACAGTCCCGAGCCGTGGCCGCAGCTGTGTTAGTAACTGGTGGCAAAGCCAAGGCAGGTAGCAGAGAGCAGGCAAAGCACAGCAAGTGGAGGAATAGATTTCTGGAATGGCAACAGTTCTTAAGGATCTTGGAAGTCCTGACAGCTTTTTTTCCCCTCCTCTCCAAGGGACACAAGTCTAAGAGGCTGAAATAAAATAGTGTGGTTTGCTCAGCCCAGCGACCAAAGTGGGCACACCAGGCTGAGAAGAGCACTTAGGAACTGTGTTTAAATCATTCTTTTCAAAAGATAAAAAACCCCCCACTAATTGTTAATCTGCCACTCCTACAACCATCTCACTGAGGATCAAGACCTAAAATGTCATTGCCATCTCAGATCCCAGAAGTTTCTACATCAAATAACAATTAAGAGCCAGAGCAGTCCCGACCCAGCCTACCCTCACTGGCACTTTGGCTCCCTGTCTGCTGGAGTTGTGATCTGTCAACACACTCCTAAAATCCCATCTCTGCTTCTGGAATGGATGCCAAATCCATGCACTTGTGAGTATGGAACACAGGAACATCCTTCCCCACACCCTGCGCTCCACAGTTTGCCAGGGCTCCGACAGCACTCGGGCACACTTCCCTTGCTCCCAACACTCACCACCTGCATTCCAGGGATTTACAGAGATGCAGCAGGTGCTACAGCAACAGGGAGCAGAGGATTTACTGCAGGTCTGCATTCCCAGTTAGTCCCAAGCGTGAGCAGGGGTTTAATCTCCCGAGCAGCTCAGGCTGGAGCTGAGCGAGGTGAGCACGTTCCCTTCCCTGCAGGGCAGGGGCTCTGTGAGCACCGGGCTGGGGGCACAGGCAGAGTTAACTGAGCCTAAGGGAAACAATTCCAGAAGGGAACATGCTCCAGCCTCAGGGGAAACAATTCCAGAAGGGAACACACTCCAGCCTCAAGCTGTGGACCTCCTGCCCCGTTACTTACGGAGAAGCTCCTTCTGCCCTCGGGAGGTGCCACCCCTGCAGGGATCCTGCTCTGGCAGCTGAGCCTTCCTTAGAACACACATTTGGAGCTTTAATCTGAGTTTAGTTCTTGCCTCATTAGCGAGTTCAGCTGAGAGATTTGGGCTGCAAGACAGAAGCCTGGTTAGAGCAGCCTGGAACATGCCAAGTCCTGTCAAATTCCAATTGTACAGACTTGTTAGTTTTTTTGGAATACGGTGATTGCCTAAACAAGACTCCACTTCTTGTTAGTACAATAACTTTTATTTGACATCTACAAGATCATTATCTTGTAGTTTTTTTGGACAGGTTTATACAATCTCAATTTTTCAATAGTGCAACCTGTGCAAGCAAGAAATGACAAACATTGTCCTTCACTTTCTTATAAACATCTACTATTATAGGCAAAACAAAACTTACCCATATTATAGATAAGTGACTATTCACATTTGTACATTACAATTTCTTTTAAACAGCTCCAGATAAACTCTACAATGTCTTACAACATATTAAACAGTATTCAAGTTACTGGGTAACAGAAACAGCACATACAGCGGAACCCTCAAGTGTTTCCCATTCTCTAATTTACAGCTCAAGTAAGGTTTCATCTTACAAGTGACAAATTAAATTACGTTAATGAAGTAAAAAATAGAAGATTGTATGGAAGATGGAAGTGAATTTGCACTTAAGTTTCCATAACCACCTCAGATTAAGGAAATGCTTCAATTTAAGGAAAAACAGGCATCCAGCCATCTTTGCAGTACACATTAGGAATACCATTAATACATTAAAAAGGAACTAATTTTAATTTAAGATGTTTATCACAAAAAGAACATGTCGTAGACTCAAATATATAACCCCCAGGAGAGAACCAGAAAAAATGCAACACCTGGGTATAAACACTATAAAAATGCAATAACCAATGCTGTACAACTGAGATTGTGTTTCTCTCCGAATTCCTGCCTCGTGTGTTTATCCCGTCCATGCCCGTTTCCAGAGACATGCACTGTCAAACAGAAACTGGGAAGGAACCTGAATGCATGATGTGCAATCTCTAGGTTTTCATGCTTTTGTTTGTTTTTCTTTTTTTTTTTAAATAAACTCAAATTGAAGAGAAAAACCCAATAATCTATATTTTCTATATATATACTCAATACATGCATTCGAGCTCTCCCACAGCAATGGCATCGACGCACTGCGTTAAACCCTGAGCACTGTATGACAAGATCAAAAGAAAGCCTGCTTGGGGATTTTTCAAGCATTTTCAAACAAATCGTGGTTTCGTAGCTTAAAAGGCCAAAAGTAAAAGCAAACAGGAAGCACTACAGAGAGCATAAGGAAAGACAGATGCACCACCATAAACAACTGCTGGCTTTCAGTTCTACCAACCTTTTTAGAGCTCTTTATTCCCAAAGTATTTGAGAGCACACAACCAAACTGAAAAAGTTATATTTCTTTGGAATCTGTCCCTGATTTTTATGCAAGTGATATGCTTTTACAGCCTTTTCCTCCTCACACCAGAGTCAACACCTGTAGCTCGTCCCCCTCCTACGCGTTGCTGAGGTTGGTGATGCTCTGGGGGTGGTGCTGCTGCCAGATCTGCTGCTGCTGCACCGCCAGCTGCTGCGACTGGTCCGACGTCGACAGGAGGTTCACGAGGGGCGACACACAGTTTGCAGGAATGATCAGACCTGGGAACGGCAGCAAAGCAGTTGTTTCACGAACACTTTGCCCATTAAAACCTCAGGCTGGTGATTCCACCATTTAATTCACGCAACGGTCAGCAAGCGTTTGCAGTGTCATGTCTAATCAGCACAGCCACAAGTTCTGCTTCCCACTAAGAGGTTTAGTGAGAAGACAAGACAATCTTGAAGTCATTGTGCACACATTCAGTAGCCCAAAAACTAGGAAAACAATTATTTCAAGGGCCTACTATTCTTTTCCAAGAGTGGGGAGAAAAGTGGAGCCATTACGATTTCACAGCAGCTTGGTTGGCAGAGGCCAAAGATGATGTTTTTGTTCTTAGTAAATCAAAAGAACCGAGAGAATGTGTCCCAAAGGCTGGCTGAAAACAAATTCTTCCTTCTTTAACCTGCCTCAGAACAGTGTTTACATTATATTGTTGAAGTACAGATGTCAAGAGCTGTAGTTCTGCCCCTCCCCACAGACACCCTGACAAGCCTGTTGTCTCAGAAGCATCTTTTACAGAAGTCTGGGACAAAGGGACAACTTCCTCCTCCTCCAAGCTGGCAGCAAAGGAGCAGCAGCTGCACTTACCTACGATCCTCTGCCCATCCTCTGTCCTCAGGCGAACGATCTGCATTTTCACATTAGTCCCACTGACAGAGGCCAGAACTCCTTCCACCTTCGTCCACACGCTCAGCACGGAGCCACAGAGCACGTAGTAGGTGCGGCAGCGCAGGCCCACCTCGCACACCAGGCCCAGGCCCGCCTTCTTACAGTTGCCTCTCCTACAGACACGGGAAAAGAAAAAGCTTTCAAAACAACTCTGCAGAACAGAAAGTATCCAAATTCACTAAAAATGAGAGCTGACGTTATTTAAGGTGTTACTCAGTCAAGTGGGGGCTGTGGGATACATAAGGGACGGCAGGGCTGTGATGGTAAAGTGCTCTACAAAATGGACAGAGACACTGCCGTTCTCAGGGGACCTCAGCGATGGCATGTGAAATGCTGGGATCTGATCAGTGCATGCAGAAGTTTCAATATCAATCTGAAACTTCCACCAGTTGTGCTGTTCCTCAGGAATTCAGCCACAACAGGCAGCACAGGAACAGCTGTTTCTCCCATCCATCTCACCCCTACATGAAGTATAAACATTTCCCCTCCCCAAATAACATCTGAACTATCAGATCACAGTAATAGCTCAGATCAAGCCACTTTGAGCACAAGCTACTCCTGGGTCATTGCACTTCTGCTGAGTGTAATTTATACAAGAGCATTCATCCCATCCATCAGGACTTCAGGGTGAGTGCAAAGCTCCGTGTTTTCACTTCAGAGTTGGGTCATTTGACTGGTCATGGGACAATTTTTCTCTTAAGGAAGAAGGAAGATTTCCCAGGAGTAACAGAAGAAGTGAAAAAGCAGTTACAATGGAAGTTACAGTGAAAACACTGACCAGTAGGCGTGGGTGCAGGTGTCTGCAGAGGAATTGTACTGCTCCAACCAGTGTGGCAGAGCATCCTCAGAGGGTACCTGGCAGAGTGGGAACAGAATAAAACACATCAATTGCCAGAATTATATAAAAATACCAGAAAAAGAAAGCCCTTGTACTTATTTTCAAGATTTTTAAAGTTTTAAACAAGCATAGTTTTAATGGTTACCTTCTTATATTTCTTTTTCAGGTCTGCACATGTTTCTAGTTTGAGTTGTTTCCCAGTATTTGGTCTGTATACTAAAAAAAGCTTCTTTTTAGGATTCACTTCTTTTACTAAAATCGCTGTTTTCTTGTTATTTCTTATCTGCAAAAAGAAAGATAAACCAAAAACTTCCTAAATTTAAACATGATGACAATGCCTTCAGTGATTCCATACTGTGCTCTTTACAGAGTAATGGGAGTGTGTAATGCTAAAACCAACACAGAGATCCACACTAACCTCCCAGGGAAAGGACCTGCTTTCTTGATACAGGTTTAAATAAGAGCTATTATTTTGGGCTCATATTCCTATTAGAAAATATCCTGAGTACCTAAAAAGGAGCACTTCATACTCATCATTAAAAACAAATTTAAAATGAATTCGTAAGACTCGAAGTATTTTGCAAAACTGAACAGGGATTACTTTGAACAGTACATTTTTCAGGTTAAGTTTCCCTGAACATAAACCAAGACACAAGACCCTTACCTGTAGTGATAAATAAAACCCATCATCTGGGCCTGTCTGTTCAGCCCAGAGCTTTGTTGCTTCATCCCAAGACATTCCTCTCTCCACACTGATCTACAAGAGAGTGGAACAGACTTGAAAACAGTTACACACACAGCAACTAAACACATTGGAAAAGCTTTTTGTACCTAATTTTGATAAAGGTGATACAGAATTAACTTACTGTGTACAGCTCCACATGTCCAGAGGTAGAATATCCAGGAGTTAAAAACTTCTTAACATCTGCCTTCCTTACTTTCTCATCCCCAGAGCCCAAATCTGAAAAGGAAAGCCCAGTTTTGTTCTGTTTCTCTGTTCTCACACAAGCACAGGAGTTATTTACTCACAAATTATTTACTCACCCAAGATGCCCATGTCGTATCTCCCGTTCTTTTTAGCATTTTGAATAACTGCATTTAACGTGTCCGAGAAGTACTGGAACAAAGCGTTCTGCTGATGGACTTCCATGCCAAGAATTCGATTCAGAAACTTCCCTATATTGTTATAATCTTAAAAAAAAAAAAGAAATATATGTTTTAGACAAATATTGAGTATACTGATTCAGAGCTTGTTGTTATCAAAGAGTCTTAAGGACTATTTAAATCCAAGAAAACATTAAGCTCTTTAAAAAAAAGTAACTTTTTAGGTAGTTCAAGATAGAACAAGTTCAGTCCTGTTGCCAGGAACCCACTGTCATGGCATGTGGTATTCCCAGCAGCATCCCAAAGACACACTGGACACAGCAGTACCTTTATCAAGGGTCAGTATTCCGGATCTGTCTTCCACATTGATCAAGCCCACGCCGATCAGTCCCTGACGGACATCTAGGAAAGAGAAGGAAGTTCAGTCAGAGCTGCTCTGCCATCTAAAAATAACCCAGTGAAGTAACAGCTTGTTTGGCAATGGGATCCAGTTCCAAAACAGTGACACCCCTCAATTCCATTACTTCCAATTCCTACCTAATACATCAATAAGCAAGCCAGGACTTTGCCTGCTGTCCCTGCAGGAAGCACAGGCAGTGAAAACCACCAGTGGCCCCATGGATGAGAACAGGATATCACAATGGATAATGGGAAAAGGCAGTTAAAGAACTGGGTATAATGCTCAGGCCAAGCAGATACAGAACATTCCTTTTATTGAGAGTTCCCAGATCTTGTTTCACACGTGAACTTCAACATTCAAGCACCTGCACAGACTCTCCTTGGGTGTTATTCCCAGCTGATCAGTTTAAATAGCAACAATGTTTTGTAGCTCTCAAATTATTTGCATTTTCTGCCTACTGGAGAGGGATCAAAAGGAAGCTATTGCAGCCAGTGAATTATCTTACCTTTGAAGAAGTCTCCAGGAAAATCAGGAGGAGGTGACACCATTGGGGAGTCCAAGTTCACAATTGATTTCATAACGATCTCCAAAGCATTTCTGCCATACTGTGCAAGGAAAAGAAAGTTATTCTACCACTGGGATCCAGTGTTTGTGCCCCAAGCACACGTAGTTTAATTCACAATCAAACATTTTTCTCTGCAATAGTAAAGGGAATTGGTTATTACCTTTATGTAGTGTAGCTTATAATTGAAAACAAAGCAGTCTTAATTTCTAATTGAACTGCCAAGTCAACCTTTCAGCTGTGATGGAAAGGACATACCATGTAGTTAAGAGTTTGTTTGCAAAGGCAGAACAGTGATTTACACACATCTGTGCTCCACGTGGCTTTGCAAACAGAATTAAGAATGTTACTGGCCACCTCAGAAAGTGAAACAGTTACAGGTAGGAGATGGGATTGTGGAATAAGCACCACAGCACAGGTTTTCCAACAGAAATAGAACCATCACCTTGTTGTCAAAATTGAATCTGCTGAGGTCTCGAGTTTCTGTGGCCCTTCTGTCCCCGTGGGTGAGGGCTCCCTGTCAAGAGACACAGTTGTCATTAAACAGAATTTTAAGAAAAAGAAATCTAAGCTGCATTTTCTCAAATGAAAGTTCAGATCACTTGAGACCATCTTACCAAGCTCTCCAGTCTTTTTGCAACTATGGATGCAAATCTTTGCTCCCCTGCCAGTTCAGAAATGAGGAACACGTACTCTGGAGCAGTCACTTGGTTGGATCTGTGAGTTCTTCCTGGATAATTAAATAGAAGCACACATGTTAAATAAATTCCACTTCTTGGAGTATTTCTAAAAAACAATGAATTGTGTAGAGTAAGGAGAAAAACTAGAACTTAATCCTGCTGGAAATTAAGTTCCTGCCATATCACAGCCAAGAGAAGGCAGCACAGATGCTCCAGAGCTGTGGCAACTTTATATAAAGACACTTGATACATAAATAAAACTCCAAAGTTGCAGCACAGGCTTGTTTGCAAGGTTTCTTTCAAAACTCTCAAGACAGTCAGCTGTGACTGCAGATAAAGCTGATTGTGCTCATGGGTAAAGAAGACTGGAGGGGTCCTTAACAGGTCACCGACTCAGTCTGATGTCCCAGGAGTCAGCAGTAAATTCAGTCAGTGGTACTGAGTTTGCCGGAGAAAGGGTACGGACAGAAGTATTTACCAAACTGCTGGATTGCTCTGTCTGCACTCCAGGGCAGCTCCAGGGTCATGTGAACTCTCCGTCTCTGGTTCTTGGCTCTCCGATCTGCTTGCAGGGATATCCCAGAGCTGGCGGCCTCCGAGATGATGGCGATGTTCTTGGAGCAAGAAAAACACAAACCCGAGATCAAGCCTCAGCTTTCAGTGTCTAAGAAAAATCTCATTAAACAGCTACTGGCAAACATGGGGCTCCAGTGGTGTCACTGGTACTTGGTCTTCCTATCACAAGGAGGAGGGAGGGCAGACAAGGTGGGGTTCCCTTCACTTGAGTTAGAAATGCTGATGAGTTTTCTTTGACTGAAAGGAGGGGGTTTTGCTTTAACTTTTCAACATCATCTCAGTGCAAATGAAAACATGTGGTACATGCTGCAGTCTTGCCCTCCCAGAGAGGGGGTCTCTCTGATGTTGGCCAGCACTTCAGAAAGAAGGGGGGGAACACAGAGACTTGTTCCAATAGTAAGACAGAGAAGACAGAAAGTTGCTGCTAATGCTGTAGGATTGGGCCACTCTGGTGCCTTCAAAGAATGTAAACGTCTGGACTGGGCACAAGTCATTTACAGGAACTGAGTCTTTACCCTCAAGTGGCACAACAGACCACATGAGTTCCACACAGTGACATTTACTCCACTTGCCCTCTTGTGGCAGCACAGCCCAAGTGAACCACTGGGAAGGGTTCCCCCCCCTCCTCCTTCTTTTATCACCTTCAATCCTACCATTATTCCACTCAGGGTTTTCTTTCAGAGTGCAATGTAAAGGACAAAAGCCATCACTCTTTTACTTCTCAATCTTTGTTAGGGTTAACAACCTTACCCTTTCCCTGAAAGTTTTTTCATACCAAGTCAGGGGCTTTCCCCATTTCCCAATTTCATTATTACCTCTTGGAAGGAGAGGAACACATTGATTTGAGAAACAAAATACACAGCAGTGAAAAGAAAATGCTTATTAACTAATACTTATAGTATAGGCCCTCTCCAGCTGTCCTTCCCTCTCCAGCCCCTTCAGGTACTGAAAGGCCACAAAAAGGTCACTGGAGCTTCTCCTTCAGAGAAACAGTAACTTAGACATATTTCTGTATTTTGATTTGAAATTGAGACATAAAGATGTCTCAGCATTCCAGTCCAATTGTTCATCCCTTCTCCTGCCTTTCCTTATGAAAACATAGTGAGAAAGAAGAAACCATAATTTTTCACTCCTCCTTTCGGAATCAGGCAATACTTTATCCCAACGCTACTACGAGTCACTGTGCCATGATGGCTGAGCCACACCTCGAACAGGTTTGTGTTGCTACAGCATCTGGCATGTTTGATCTCTCTAGGGATTACCTTATCTCCATCCATGAACCTCTGCTTTTCGGTGATGTTCAGGATCTCCACAGGCACGTCCAGCTCGGACCTGGACTCGTAGGAAATGCTGCCGTCATCGTTGCTCACAACCCGCCCCTTGCGGCCCGTCATCTTCAGAGGAGAAGGGAACACAGGCTCATTGTGGCGATACCAAAACCACTCCAGGACCAAAAGCCCCAAGTAATGTTGCTGTTTATTCGTGTACCAAACTTCAAATAGTCAGTAATTTACTCCAAGTGCAAAAGCACTTTAGAGAACCTGGGTTATTTTTTGGCTGATGTCATTCCCGCTATGTGGAACTCTGATTTAGAGGTAACTCAGGGGACCAAAAGCACAACAAAGCATATCTGTGTTAAAATGTAGTGTTATGCTACTGTTCATAAGGGATTTACCAGCAGTACTAAGAAAAACTCAGACAGCTTAGACTGTCACTGATTTTGACAGGGCCTTTTAAATCACAGTGATGTTTCCACTTGCTAGAGACAGGCAGCTTGAAGACATGTTTCTGAAGTTATTGAGAAAGAGAGAATAGTTAATCAGGCTTTTCATCAACACACCCAGGTCCTCAATCTCCATTGTTTTGGAGGATGGACTAAAGCTTCAAATTGACTACAGCCAGTTAGAGAAACAGACCCCTGTAAAGCAAGAGAATCTGCTGTGATTTACCCAACAGGAAACTATCAGGCTGTGAACTAACCCATCCATCCATTCAGAGCTGCTCTCTCTGTTCTAATACAATCTTCAAGTTTCTCTAATTCAGAGCGAGGTAACCTCTACTCTCACCACCTGGGAGATTACTGCCTGGAGTTGACAAACCAGCTCATTTTTCTACCTGTGAACACCAGCCTACCTCTGCAACGTTTTCAGGGCCACCCAGTTCATCTATAAGCTCATCCAGTGTGTTAGGTGGAAGATCTTCAGCCAGCTTTTCCAGTTTATCCAGCAGTTCTTTTTTCATTTGTTGGGCCCTTTCGACAGCATCCTGACTCGTTACAAAGCTGCTGTTCGTGTTGCTGTTCGCTGAAATTTAAGAGAGACTCTTTTGAGACTTAGAATTTTATTGCCCAACTGCTGAGAAAGTGAATCAACATCAAAGCAACTCCTTACCAGACGTGTTGGTGCTGGAGGTGGTGGTACCAACGGTGGAAGTGAAGCAGCTGGGTCGTTTGGATCCCAGGCCAGAGGCTAGTAAGGCACTTTGAATGGAGTCTGGGTCTATGCTTTTCTTCTTTTTCTTTTCTTTATTTTTTTTATGCTCTTTTCTAATGAGCCAGGGATCTAGAGTTACATAAAAGTTTCAAACAGTTACTGAACAGTCATCCTTCCCTTTGAAAGAAATACATTCTCACTGCAGAGTGACTTAGAGAAGTCTGAACTCCAGTGTGTAAAATCTAATTGAAGAGTTACCTTCTAGTGCTAATTCCAGATTCATTGGGACTAAACTACATGCTTAGCAAACATTTATTTGTTGTTCATTGAAATGGTTAGGAGAGATTTTCTGCTTATTATTTGCAAATACAGCTACTCGCTTGATGAAACACAAACTGTCTTACCATCTTCATCATCCTCACTGGATTCATCTCTGAATGGGTTGAAGTCATCATCATCTCCAGAACTCAAGAATTTGGAGCTCTCATTGTCACTTTCTTCGTTGTCTGAAGCATCAGACTCACTTTCACTCTCATCAGAGCTGCTGCCTGCAAGGCCCCCAGTCTTGCGAGCTTTCTTGGCCTCTCTGCTTATCTCTTCACCTGGTCCATCACCCCAGAAGAAAAGGAACTCAGTTTAAACCTTGCAGTCAACACTTTGAGGTTTGTGTTACCACTGCTGCACACTAAAACTACAGAAATACTCAACTAAAAACAGAACTGTCTAGAAGAACTTAAGTTTTAAGCAAGATCTCTCTCCCAAGTTTCTTATCATCACCTACTTCTGGGCAAGAAGATAATCAGTTTGGGAAGGGGGGGGTGTCAGGCTTCTCTTTATTGAGCCTCAAGAAAAGAAAGCAATTCTTTGTGTGACTGCATCAGGAAATGGTCTGTGCAAGGCATTTTGCACCCATAACAGATCAATCCAATTTTGAGCAGAAGTACCCAAAATGTACAGGCTACAGTGCTTCAGCAGCAGCTTTAAAATCTACTACTGGAAATCCCCAACTAAAGTCTCAGAGTCCTGCAATACATGCTCTTACACGAATGACTGTACAGATATTCCCATATTTTATCCCAAGTTCACCCCTAGGCAGCTCTCAAGCTGCCATTTCCACTGTGGCATTAGTGGAAGAATGGCAGCATTACCTTTTCGTTTCTTGACTTTGTTCTCCTTGCACGGGCTGTCTCGGGGTGAATTGTTGTTACTTTGAGCAGTCAAATCAATTCCCAACAAGCTGAACAGCTTCTTCCTGTCAGGAGCTGGAAAGTGCTTTTCAATAAGAGACTGGAATACTCCTCTGTGTAAGAAAAAAATGGTTCTTCAGTGGAATTTGCATTTATTTAAAGTACAAAGCCGTAACATTTAACTGCTTGACCTCTCTGAAGAATGATTCCTTGTGAGTGCACACAACCCTGGGTATTATCACCTCTAGTGCTCTATTTGTCACCTTAAAAGCAGGAGACATTTGTTTTACAGCACTGTTACTTAAATTTGGTTTTGATAACAAGTGGTATTGCTACTGCCATTTTTTTTATTGCTCAGTTTCAGTAACAGATTAATTTAATTTATTAAGATCTCCAGCTTGGCAGCCTTGGGATTGGCTCTGGCTCACCTCAAAGAGGGAAGTTGTGGTTTGCCACCTGCACTGGTTTAAATGCAGTGCACACTCAGCAAGGTTTCCCCTCCTCCCAGTGTGAGCTGTTCACACCTGACAATATTTTGGGATGCCACAAAACCCAGGAACTAACCAAGGGGTCACCTGAGCAACACTGTCAGACCTTTGGAACAGGAAGCTGCAGTAAAGAACTGCAGTACTAAAGATTCCCAACTTTCTGTGCACTGATGAACCTCTGACACACGAAAGGACAAATGACACACACACACACAGGCCAAATGAACGTTAGTTTTGTAATGAACAGTTCTAAAACTTCAGTCTTACTTTGCTGTGGAAACAAAGTCGTTCAGTTCACCTCCACCTTCCTCCAAAGCTTCCAGTGTTCTCGCTTCCCCTGTCGACTGCAGGCCAATGACGACACACTGAGGGACAAATGAACACCACACACTGTCACCAGGTCTGAGCTGCAAGTTTATTTTCCCTGAAGTCCTGCTCACTAAATAGCTTCAACAGCATAAAGTGCAAAAAATATTTGCATTATATATATATATAAATTATCTAACAGCTCTACAATTAAGAAAAATATTGAAAAAAAAAGAGGTTTTGATCAACTTACTTTACCATTCTTGATTTCCTCCCGAGCAAGCTGCACCACCCTCTTCACCTTGGAGGCTATGCAAAGGTACTTGAAAAACCTCTGGTGTGCTGACCAAAACTGCCCCCACATGGACTTCTTCATGCGCTGCTCGGCGTCGATGAGATCGGCCGCCTGCTGGAACCTCTCCCGAGCGCTGACCCACTGAACAACACGGGGTTAGTGGCTTTACAGGGTGCATTTCAAGGCTCAGAGAAACATTGTTTAATATCCAAATAGAGACAGGAGAGTTTATAGTATATAAACTCACAAAAAGCAAAGCTCACAAAAAGAACCCCCAGTTAGGGCTTAGTAAATTAAGCAGACAGTTACTCTCGTAATAAAAAGCAGATACACTTGCATTACAAGCAGAGCAAACAC